>JAYKAV010002910.1:904118-932747 GCA_035582835.1 Phoebastria nigripes | reverse complement strand
TTCGTTGCCCTTCTCTGGACACGCTCCAGCACCTCAATGTCCTTCTTGTAGTGAGGGGCCCAAAACTGAACACAGTATTCGAGGTGGGGCCTCACCAGTGCCGAGTACAGGGGCACAATCACTTCCCTACTCCTGCTGGCCACACTATTTCTGATACAGGCCAGGATGCCATTGGCCTTCTTGGCCACCTGGGCACACTGCCGGCTATATTCAGCCGGCTGTCAACCAGCACCCCCAGGTCCTTTTCCAACAGGCAGCTTTCCAGCCACTCTTCCYCMAGCCTGTAGYRTYGCATGGGGTTGTTGTGGCCGAAGTGCAGGACCCGGCACTTGGCCTTGTTGAACCTCATACAGTTGGCCTCAGCCCATCGATCCAGCCTGTCCAGGTCCCTCTGCAGAGCCTTCCTACCCTCGAGCAGATCGACACTCCCGCCCAGCTTGGTGTCCTCTGCAAACTTACTGAGGGAGCACTCAATCCCCTCGTCCAGATAGAGTAGAATAGATAAGGAAGTAGAATTGAGTAGAATAGATAAGGAAGTTATACCGGAGTAAGCTCGTTAGTGCAAGTGAGATCATGCAAATCAAGCCAAGGGTTAAAGGGAGCATGCGTAAAGACTGAGTTCAACTMAAGGACACTGTGAGGAAGACTATCGACGACCACCAGAGGACCCTTGAAGACCACCTATGGATATAAAAGCGCATGCGTCCAAGACTTTTACATATGCTAATGAGTCCCAGGAAATAGCATGAATATGTTGGAGATCTAATGAATATGTATACCTTGATTGTATATAACCCCCACAGTTGAGTAATTTGGCGCRCACRCTRGGTSGAGCGATCCCCTGTGCRCCCGGCGCCGCAATAAAGAATGCCTGCTTTCTAAAACTCCAAACTGAGTCTTAGAGAGTTCTTATTTCACCGACTTACGGTAACACCTTCAACTGAAATAGTCTAGTCTAGTCTATTCTGATACAAGCCAGGATGCTATTGACCTTCTTGGCCACCTGGGCACACTGCCAGCACATATTCAGCCGGCTGTCGACCAACACCCCCAGGTCCTTTTCCAACAGGCAGCTTTCCAGCCACTCTTCCTCAAGCCTGTAGCTTTGCATGGGGTTGTTGTGACCCAAGTGCAGGACCTGGCACTTGGCCTTGTTGAACCTCATACAATTGGCCTCAGCCCATTGATCCAGCCTGTCCAGGTCCCTCTGTAGAGCCTCCCTACCCTCAAGCAGATCAACACTCCTGCCCAACTTGGTGTCGTCTGCAAACTTACTGAGGGTGCACTCGATCCCTTCGTCCYGATCGTTGACAAAGATATTAAACAGAACTGGCCCCAGTACTGAGCCTTGCGGAACACCACTTGAACATCTTTTAAATCACAAAAGTCCTCAGCATCCAAAAGACCATGTTTTACCCGTGTGCTGCAGTAGTTCTGTCTGCACGAAGTACATCAAACAGGTAGAGCTCCTTCAGAAGCCTCTCGCTCTCTTCTGCAGCTTCTTCGGGAGATGGTGCCTGTAACCAGACATATGCATGTAGCACACAGACATAATACAGCTGCACTGAGGGACCCATTACTTGCTGTCTGGTGTTTGAGTTGTAATGATCACTGAGTGATCTCAGAACTAGCAAAGACCACATATGAGAAATAACAGCCTCAGGAATTTTGAAGTTTAAAAAAAGTTATTTTTCAAGAGACTAAATTGAATTCCTTGGATTTTATGCCACCTCAGTAGAAAGTCTCAGCAAATATACAGCTGTGACAATGCTCAAACTTCACATCTTGAAATCTCAGTAAAGATTTTCTGTTGAAGGGGAGCACAAGCAGCTCAAGGGCTCTCTGTATAGTGAATATATTTACCTTATGGAAATATATATATCCTTGTGTCAGCTCATCTGATCCTTCTCCTGAAAAAATGACCACACTGTCTGTTTTCTTCCGTATATATTTGGAGACAAGATACATACCTTAAAAAAAAATGTATAAAGTTATTAAAATACAGCTACATGTATGATGCTATATACAGCTAGTACAGTTTTAAATTTAGCATTATAGAAGTTTCTCTCCTGCACTACTTTCTTCTGTAATACACTAAAATAACATCTCATTGTTATTCAAAGCCATCAACAGCCACACAAACTAAGTGCTGCAAATACATCTAAACTGTGTACTTACACTTAGCCCTCAAAATATCAGAAAGATGTGTGTGCCTGATCCTGGGAATACTGGAGGATTCCCGTGGGAACACATATAGGAGTTGCTCTGACTCAGTTCAAAATTAAGCATGTGATTAATTCCAGCACAGTCCTGAACAAACCTTCTAGCTTTGGAGAACAAAACTACCAGCAAAAGTAGCTGCTTAACTCTCTGCCACTGTGGGTTGAACTGGATGAAGCCCTTTTTTCAACTATTTTTTTTAAAAGAATTATTTATTAATCAGAATTATGCCTTCCCCTCATTACAACTTTCCAAACAATATGCTTTTATAACAAAAGTATTAGAGATCTAACGAAAAGGATCTAGGTCATTATTTCTCATACTAAGCCGCAATCATGAAGAAAGATGACAGATGAAAAGTTGGCTTTATTTTTTAAAGAAACACTTTCAATATTTCACATTGCAAAGTCCTATCTTCATGTACCAAATTCCACTCAGGGACCTGGGTTTTCAAAACTGTGTTGCCTATTTGGCTTATTAACTTTTTTACAGTGTTTAGGCTGACACAAGACTAACTGGGTAAAATGTCGTAGCTGGCATTACACAGAAGGTCACATTGGATTAGGGTTTTTCATTCTTATCAGGTTGGCAACCCTTTGCAAGAAGCTGCTGGTGACTTCCTTCATTTCTCAGAATCAAACATACATTATAAGAAGTCTACCTGGCTTGAGTGCACATGTGTTACTAGAGGGTGACAAGAAATACTTCACTTTAGTATTAAAATTATGCAAGGAATAGGGTAATCATAACTGTTTTGCTATCATAACATTCAGTACCTCAGATAACCTGTAAATTTTCCCCCGTCCTCCAAGGTTCATACTTATCAGAGCAGAAAACCTAGACCTGTAGATCTAATGTTTCTTCTTCATATAACTTTTGTTTTTCATCCCAAAGCTTCAGGAACAGCTCTTGACAATCGTTTTGTACAGTCGGTGACTTTGAAACTAATAACTGTTTTTGCCTCAGTATCACAGACAAGACCAGGGAGCAGAACTTGGGAGTCCCAGTTCCCAGGTTCTCTGACAGCTAAAGGATCTAGTAGATGACTACATGATTTTGCATAAAATTTTATTCAGGTGATATAAAGCAAAGATTGTTATTAAAAAAAACTTACCAATTGAAGCTCTTACTGTTGTTATATCATAGGTTTCCAAGGAGAAGATAACCTCCTCTATTGCCTGAATTCCCTCTTCAGAATTAAATATTACTTCATGATGTTCACTGCCTATATGTGCTGCCACCTGTTTGTAAAAGGTCACAATATTGTTTTTCAATTAAAACATTTTTTAAACATACGTTGTGTTTAAAACACACACACTGAGTGAAAACACCAGCTCCCTTCTGCCACAGTGAGAATTATATCACATTAGGCCAAGAAAAGACGATACTGTAGCAGCCCCTCTGACTTGTGGTGGTACATTCAGCAGAGGGAACATAGTCTCCCTAATTACAGTGTTCAATCATGATTACAACAGACCATCCAGCTGCTTGCCCAAAGCATAACAGAATCTGTAGAGGCTCTCAATACTCCGGATATTTGCCCTGAAGAGGAAAAGCAGCTCAAAAGCCATGACAGCCTGGATACCTAAAGGGTACCCCAGATGCCAGTTTGTACAAGGCTCTTAATTCAGTAAACTGATGATTAACTTGCAATAGCTAACATATATACAAATGCCATAGCATAGGAACCATAGCATGGAGATTTACCCTAAAACCCAGAGGCAGAATTGAGACATCTCTGAAGTACCGTCCTTTTGGTAACAATGCAATGGGAGTCTGTCATGAAAGTCTTCCAAATGCAAGAGAAAACAGGTAAGGCTCAATTATCTCTTTCSTAAGATTTAACTAAGCAGCAAATGTTGTACTAAATGATCTACTGCAAACTGATCTACATCATAGCAATACAGGAATATTCAGTATTACTATTAATACCATACCATGAAGTTAGCACCATTAATACACACTGTCTAGCATTCAGCAGCTCAGAACAAACTGAAAGCAACGCTTACTATACCTTTCTGGCAGCCACTAAGTCGGGACTGTTTTCCATTCCAATTGCAAAGGTTTGTAATGGATAATTGATGTTGAGTTCTTTCATCAGCTTCAGAAGAACAGCTGCAACCAAGCTGGAATCTAAGCCCCCTGCCAACAAAACAAATTATTTGGTTAGGTGTTTGACTGTTTTTATTTCCCCTTAAGGACACTGAATCTAGATAGCAGAATCTCATGAGCGGGCTTCATTTTTAAGCTGTGTGAATCCAAGGTACTTCTTGTACAAGTGCACATTTACCTCTGCTTAACAAGATAATCAGGCAACTTTAGTGGAACATCTCCAGTAACAGTTGTTAGTACTTTTGGTGTCAGAAGCATCAGTGGAAATCCTTCTTTAAGACACACAGAAAGTGTTCTGAAAACATTGTACCGCTACCGAACAAGCCCCTTCTCAACTCTGCTATAATGGGATTTATTCTCCCATTTCAAAACTGCTCTCTATCCTCTTCTTACCTACACATTTGATACTCTACTAACAGAACTATGTAAATTTTTTTTTGGTTTGCTGTTTGAATAAAAAAGAATTAAGTAAAAGAACAGAACGTTTAGTGTAAGGATTTCACTCTTCCCCAATCATTTTTCAAAAGTGTGTTTCACACATTTGGAGTGGAATTAGTTTTTTAAACATCACTTCAAAGTTCACTAGTGACATTCTTTTTTTTTCCTCCTCTTCTTTCTCAGAGGACGACAGTGGAAGGATTTGAACAGTTTGGAAAACAAACAAAAAATAAAACCAAGAGATGCACAAGGTGCCCAGATGTACTCTAAGGCTCCACCTTCTTATTCTCATGAGCTAGTTCTGCTAATCCTTGACTCGTTCTACTTGCTGCTCCCCTTTGAAGTACTGAGAAAAACACAGTACCCTTTCTCCCACACGTGCCTGCAGTTCTGACAAGCATGAGGCAAAATCCTCTTCTCTTTGTTTCCTTTGTCTGCATGTGGTTTTTCAGCTGAGTGCATTAGCATCCATTCCCACCCTGATCACCTTTGTGGGCATGCTACCTTGTAAAAAAAAAAAAAAATCTCCTTCTGTAGAAATTACATAGAGTCTGAGAAAAGGAGAGCACAGAAATCAAACTGAGTGCTTAGGATGCAAAAATTGGGGAAATCAAAACCTGAGTTTCCACTGTGAAGTTGCAGAACTCCCTCCGTGATTGGAAACAAAAGCACTTCTCTAACCGTGATGCTCCAAGCATACTCAAAATTGTGAAGCACTCTGGTATTACACCAGCTTGGGCACTTAGTTTTGCTACTAMTACATTCTGCATGTGCATCTGAGGAGCTGCTGACTGCCTTCTAATTTGATATCTGAAATTTGGGTTTTGAACAGGCTTTTTACTGAGAATGGGATCTTCCAACTCTGCATATCTCCCTGTTTTATTTACCTCCCTCCTACTTTTTATGATGCCACAGTAACGAAATCGTCCAACAGTATCTCCCAGTCAGTTCTCTCTMATTCAAATGCACATTTAATAGGGTTCATGATAAATGAGTTTATTTATTATTAATTACTGATTTTCAAAGCCAACCATACCCTGGGCTGCATCAAAAGAAGCGTGGCCAGCAGGTCGAGGGAGGTGATTCTGCCCCTCTACTCTGCTCTGGTGAGACCCCACCTGGAGTACTGCGTCCAGCTCTGGAGCCCTCAGCACAGGAAAGACACGGACCTGTTGGAGCGGGTCCAGAGGAGGGCCACGAAAATGATCAGAGGGACGGAACGCCTCTCCTATGAGGAAAGGCTGAGAGCGCTGGGGTTATTCAGCCTGGAGAAGAGAAGACTCTGGGGAGACGTTATTGCAGCCTTTCAATACTTAAAGGGAGCTTATAAGAAAGATGGGGACAGACTTTTTAGCAGGGCCTGTTGCGACAGGACAAGGGGTAATGGYTTTAAACTAAAAGAGGGTAGATTTAGATTAGATGTAAGGCAGAAATTTTTTATGCTGAGGGTGGTGAAACACCGGAACAGGTTGCCCAGAGAGGTGGTAGATGCCCCATCCCTGGAAACATTCAAGGTCAGGTTGGACGGGGCTCTGAGCGACCTGATCTAGTTGAAGATGTCCCTGCCCATGGCAGGGGGGTTGGACTAGATGACCTTTAAAGGTCCCTTCCAACCCAAACTATTCTATGATTCTATGAATATCAGAACTCTAACCACAAGTACAAAGTGCTACAAAAACACAGTAAATAAGATGTCAGTCCCATGGCTACAAAGCCTTACTGCGGTAAAGCACCTCTGTAACACTGATCTGGTAACAGCCAATTCAGTGAACAACTTCCTGTACCCCAAGCTATTATCTCACCTGAAAAAAGAGTGTAGCAATAATTTTGGTCCAGATGCTCCCCTGTAATTTGGTGAATCAAGGGCAGTCTAGGATGGAGGCTAAAGCAAAGAAGGTGACAAGTAAGACCTTCAGTTCCTCCTGCTAGCTGAACATGCCAAGGCCTTTTTCTATGTTCACTCAGTGCACAGTGAATGTAATAATTACATTTTCTTTTTAGACACCAGCCTAAGCATAAATCTTATACATTTAAGAATATATTGGGTGATTTTTCAATAAGAGTATTGTATTTCTTTCTTAGTCAAAAATGGTCAGTGTCTCAACAAGCCAACATCCCATCCCAGAGTAAACTTTAAAAGCATAAGATTTTCAAGATACTTGCAAACTGGAAAACCTTATCACAAACTAAGAAGTTCTCTGTTACTAAAAAGCAAATGAAGATTCAAATCACTTCAGGTGCATCACAGCAGAACAGCCAGCATACTTTCCTCTAACTGGTAGATTATGGGCAAAAGGGAGAGAAGACACAAGAATTGTGATTCTTGCTACTTACCTGACAAAAGACAACCAATCCTTCTGTGAGACATCAAACGTTTTCTAACAGCATTTTCAAACAGAACACGGATGTTGCTTTTCACTGTTTCAAGATCAAAGCCTGTCCAGAAAAGAAGAGAGAAAAAAAAAAAACCCAAGAAGCATTACTTAGACTTTGCTGGATTATGCAATTAGGAAAACAAAGATATTTGTCTGAATTTCCTTTCATAACGAGGGCATGCAAGTTCAAATATCTTTGTGCGTGAGTGCCTACGAAAACAATTCTCAAGTTCCTACATTATAAAGGTTCTTCCAGGTTTTTTTTAAATGGTGCTTTTTTAAACCAATCAATACAAATTTTATATTCAAAGATTATAATTTTTTCACTTTTTAATCAGAATAAGTAGCAAATGCTTTGCTGTACTACCTGAAGGCAGAGTTTCCACTGTATCACACACAGCATGGAGTGGTTCATCTTTATAGCTATGAAATTTTACTAATTCCACTGATGCAACCTTGCCAGAGGGCTTTAAATCCAACACTTCATAATGACCYGGGAGAAATGGTTCCACTTTAGGACATAAGGATGTTGAATGCTTTAAGTTGATAAGTCCTACAGATAAAATGGGGAAAAAAAGTCAGAGTTTTTAACCTAGGATGGTTAAGTTATACCTCACTCAACAGCCTCTATAGTACTAAAACTATATAGAAATATTTTCTCCAGATCCTAAATTTGGTATAAAAAAAGTATCATTTTGAGTCTCAGTCTCCCCTGGCTGGAGCATGATTCTGCTTCTGGCAGGTTGCACACACAGATCTGAGCCATCTCAAGCTGAGGCAGATAGCAGAGAAAGGAAGCCAGCAAGTTTTACTAATTGGTAAGTAGCAATTTATTCCTGTGAGCATTAAGAGCAGCACTTTTCTGACTACATGATGTCCAGGTCAAGGTGTAATATGCTTATGAGAATTCAAATGACAGTTAATAACTGATTTTGTGTTTAAAATTAAGTGCAGTCAAGCTAACAAGGGGTTTGTAATAAAACTGTATCACTGAAGTGATTGCTTAATTGACATTGATTTAGTGATTTCATAACTCATCAGTTCCAAACTGATCTACATCACTGCTAATGAACACCAAGAATCAGACTTGTAGCCAAACCTCATTTCCATGCCTCTTGTGAAGGAGGATGTTTTGCACCTGCTGGTCACCTGGATGCCCCTTAAGGAACTCCACAAAAGAGATACTGAATTGCTGTTAGACAGGGACTGGTAATTCACTGTGATGGTTATAGGACACAGTCCCTAAAATATTCATTTCCCTTCTTCCTTCCCAAGAAGCAGAGATGGTACAGCTCTTAGTACTAGTACTTAGTACTACTGTTAGAGGAGTCAACCTACATTGGAGTCTGATAATAAAATTGATATACAGTAAATGGGAGAGACACAAGTAATTGTGAAAATCAATTTTAGCCAAAGTGCATTTTAGGCAATAAACCCCCTTTTGGCACTGTTTGGATTTGTTTATGCAAGTGTCAAGACTAGAGATAATTACTAAAAAAAAAAAAAAGAGTAGTGGCTGTGTCATCTCAAAGGAAAAAAGTCATCATCAAGTAAAATAAGTGTCACTAGAAAATTACCCAATGCTGCAGGAAATTTCAGTAGGGTTTTAAAATTCTTGGCTTGTACAGATTAGCAGTTCTTGTGGCRTTATTTCCCAGTTCACCATAGAACGCCAGGAACAAATTCTAATACAATTTATCGTAGCATAAATCTAGCCTAACTCTATAGACTACATTTAACTTTGGGGTAACATAAAACATCTTGGGGTCAATACTGCTATGATTCCAGAACACAAAGAATTATAAAATTAAATAAGCAAGTTATTTTAGAGATATTAAGGACAATTAAACATCTTAGAGGTTTACTGTCTGTGGTTTTTGTTTTAATGATGTGTATTCTTATACTACTAAATATAGTTCATTTATTACTGAACTTACACTTCACTTTCTCTTCACACTTAGAAGAAAAGCCTGACAAAGAAGTTTGTCTCCGACAACAATACCTAAGATTATTTAGGCACTAAACACAACTGTTTTTACCTTTTGCCTCAGAACAGACACCCAAAAATCCATCATCAGTCAGCACCTTAAACAGTGGTCTGACTCCATAGGTATCTCTTGCCAGAAACACTTTTCTGTTTGCAGTGTCCAGAAGGATGAAAGCAAATACACCATCTAGCATGGATGCTGTTTGTTCTATTCCTCCTCTGTTGTAAAGATGAAGGATAACCTCACCATCCACTAACGTTTGATATTCAAATCCAAACTGCTTCTGCAACTAAGAAAAAATATAAAGAAAAACATGAATAAGCATTTGCAAACATTGACTGCTTATTAATTGAAAAAACACCACCATTCATGTAATTGTTCAATAAGAAAACTAAGGGTTTTTTGTAAAATCACAGTCCAGAAGTTATAGAAACATTTCCGCCAAACAAGGAAATTATACTTTTGTGTTCAAAATATTACTCAGGATCATCTCTCAGACAATGTAGATTGACTCTGCAGTCTTAAGCAATTCACATTGTGGCAAGTTTTCAGGGATACATTTCTATTTGAGGATGTCAAACAGCAAACCCATGACCCTGGTCTTCAGAAGCACTAGCCTCCCCATCTCCCACAGACAAATGGCAGAAGCAGGCAGACGCTGCTTCTAAAAATCCAACTCAAAATAGAACAAAGACATCGGTTTTTGTAGTCTCAAATCACTCGGTGCCACTTTCTTATCAGATAATAATGACATTTACGTAAGCCCCCCCACCCCAAAACACACAGACACTGGTAACATCACTGCAGAGTAAACTACTTCAGAAATAAACTTTGGTTTACTTATGCAGTCACTGCAATTCCTCAATGGTTTTTTTATGCACAGAGAATTTTCTTCTCCCTAATCTTCCTCCATTCCTCAAACTAACCTTTTCACTCTGCCTGTGCAGATGGAGTGGGGGAGGCAGAAATTAGCTGTCAGACTTAAGTCAGGCCAAATATTCTTCATGTTCTTGTGGTGCTACTCTTAAAGTCCTTTCAGTATCTACCAGACAGGGGGAAAGACGGGGTTTCAGTAAAACACTAAAAAGCCAAGAAATCCCACAAAACCAATGCTTTAGCATTTTAACTTAAATTCTTTGGTTTTAATTGTTATTTATGGGGCAAAGTCTTGGATCAAATTGAGTCAATATTAAAATAGCTAACTCATTGCCCTAAACAAAACACCTGTTTCACCAATGATCCTTTCCTAGGTAGGTTTCAGCCACAAGCCTGAAAGAAAAATCTCTTTATAAAGAAAGAGGGTACATAATGTAGTGAAAACAACCAAACAAATTCCTGCTGATGGCAATGCAAGCTTTGCAGAATTAAATTCCCCTTAGGATTGTGTGTGTAGCATGATTGAGAGTAATTCTTACTGCTTTCAACAGCAGAAAAATCACAATGCAAAAGACAGCAAGTATTACAGACTGTTGGTACAATACATTTCACACGGACTGCAGGGCAAAGTGTATCTCACATTTCAAACAGCCAGATACTTAAAAGATTGGGAAAAAAAAAAAAATCTCCTGCCTATTCAGTCAAATTCCCAATGATGTTACTGGTGTCACTGACATCACTGACAGCAGCCTGACTCTGACTTCAAAAATGTGATGTTAGAAATACTAAGACATCTCAGATTATTCATACATTTCTGATACTACCACGCTCAGTTTATGATTCATTTTAAGCATTCAGTTGCAGCATGATTCAGAAACAGTCACAATTGTAAGCTGCCTTATATGCCAAATTTGGATGATCTGAATCACTTCCCTTGACAAGTAACACAGGCGGCACGGACATCTCAGCACAGGGTCTTGAGGCACACAGACGATGTTCAGCAGCAGTATCACACCCATCAGGGACATTCAGACACTTTAGGAAGTAAGTACACAGTTGCTGCTTGTTTTGTGCCCAAGAAGACTTGCGTAGGTGGCTCTCAAAAACCCCACAAAGCATCTGCCTTAAGCTGCAGACACCTAAGGACTTTGGTGGCATACTGGAAACATCTCCCTAGTGCTTGTTGCTTTTACATAAATACATAAGCATGCATGCTATACATAAATATATTGCAAGTGATGTATCCCATCTAGATTAACATGCAGAAATAAAAATGCAATACCTGACAGCTTGGAGAACGACCCAAAATAACTGAAGAGCAAGACAGTCTAAAAGCATTTGCATTATAAAGAGAGAAGGGGAGAAAGAGGCTTGGAATCCCCCTCCCCAAGAGATAACAAAGAATGCATCTTTATTTTAAACTGATCAAACCTGAAGATACAGATACCTGTTTGCCCTTCTTGTCAATTAAAAAGTGGTTTTTCAGTATTAAAGACTAAGTATGTTACTATCTAAGCCACCACAGATCCACAGCTCATCAAGATAATTTACTTCCTTTTAAATACTAGTCATTTGGTAAATTTTTAAAATTTTTCTGATATTCTAGTCCACCATGTTTTAAACATTTTCCAAATATCCACTAGTTTTGAAAATTAAAAAAAAAAAAAAAAAAAAAAGCCGTATGATCCGTACAATACTTACCTGTTTAAAATTGTAGATTTCTCCATTGTAACACAGCCACAGATATGGGAATTTCTTCACGCGGATAGGCTGCATGCCATATAACTGATCAACAACTGCAAGGCGGTGGAAGCCAAAACAACAGTTGGTGAACCCATTGACGTTCTCAAAACGAAATGCATCAGGACCTCTGTGTGCTATCTTCATGGCACTTAGACACTGGACAGAAAGGCATTCATCACTCCCAAACAGGGCCCAGATACCGCACATGGTGAGGCTGTTGATCTACCTGAAAGTGGAGAACCTGTTCAATAAAGACATGAACATTATAAGCAAGAGCTGACACCTAGAAAACACAGATAACAAATGTAGACTATTAATCACTTAACTGTCAAGAGGACTGATCAAGAGAACAGCAGACTTTACTAACACRAGGTAAAACCCAGTGTGCTGTTTTTGGCTGGGGTAGAGTTAATTTTCTTCAYAGTAGCTAGTATGGGGCTATGTTTTGGATTTGTGCTGGAAACAGTGTTGATAATACAGGGRTGTTTTAGTTATCGCTGAGCAGGGCTTACACAGAGTCACGGCCTTTTCTGCTTCTCACACCACCCCGCCAGCAAGTAGGCTGGGGCTGCACAAGAAGCTGGGAGGCGACACAGCTGGGACAGCTGACCCCAACTGACCAAAGGGATATTCCATACCATATGACGTCATGCTCAGCATATAAAGCTGGGGGAAGAAGAAGGAAGGGGGGGAGGTTGGGAGTGATGGCGTTTGTCTTCCCAAGTAACGGTTACGCGTGATGGAGCCCTGCTTTCCTGGAGATGGCTGAACACCTGCCTGCCGATGGGAAGTAGKGAATGAATTCCTTGGTTTGCTTTGCTTGCGTGCACGGCTTTTGCTTTACCTGTTAAACTGYCTTTATCTCAACCCATGAGTTTTCTCACTTCTACTCTTCTGATTCTCTCCCCCATCCCACCGGGGGAAAGCGAGCGAGCGGCTGTGTGGTGCTTAGTTGCCGGCTGGGGTTAAACCACAACACCCGCTTCACCCAGAATATGATAAGCAACCTTTGGCCAGCAAGAAATTAGGCTTAAGTTTACCTTTAGGTACAACAAGGTTGTCTATGATTTTTTTATAGAGCACAAATAGAACAAATCGTTACCAGGCATCGGGTATGGTCTGTTGAAGTAACATCATCTCAGCAGAAACGTTARAAGTCCTTTCAGTTTGCAGTCTTTCAGTATAAAAAGGGGGCTTATAAGAAAGACGGAGAGAGGCTTTTTACCAAGGCCYGTAGTGACAGGACAAGGGGCAACAGTTTCAAACAGAGAGGGCAGGTTTAGACTGGACTTCCACCATGGGTGGCCCAGATGAGAAAGGTGTGGAGKGAGCAATGTTGGTGCAGTTCCATGCTCCCCTTGGCATGCCTTTTGCAGCCCCAGTGTCCCTGGAGCTRTAGGCTTTGTGGCTCTCTGAACTCTAACTAATGGTAGAGGTGGGCTGACACTGGGGACCTACAGGTCAAGTGATGACACTGGGGACCTCAGCCTCAGCCCCAGGCTGCCATTAGGGTTAGGGTTCAGAGAAGCACACAGCCTACAGCTCCAGGGACACTGGGGCTGCAAAAGACACGCCAAGGGGAGCACGGCACTGCACCAACATTGCTCCCTCCACACCTTTCTCATCTGGACAAGTGATGGCGCTGGGGAGCTCAGCCTCAGCACATGGAGCCGGGCTTTCCCTCCAGCTGGGACGGCTTCCGGCTGCCCCACGGCCTCCGGGGCTCTTCTAACAGGCGACCGCAGGACCCGGTGCAGGTTCCTTCCACGCCCGCCCGCCCGCTACGCGCCCTGCGCCCCCCTCCACACGGCCGCCCCTCCCTCCGGCGGCTGCAGCGCACCCCGGGCCCGCCGCCCCCTCACGCACAAGGAGAGCAAGGCGCGGAGGGGCCGCACGGCGGCGCGGCAAGGGCGCCGGGAGGGGCGGCGGAAGGCCGGGTCCTGCGGGGCGGGGGGGGGACTCGCCCTGGAGGCCGCCCGGCGCGGCTGCGCTCAGCCCGGGAGCCCGGCGGCGACTCCCGCCTCCCCTGCCTGGCGCGGCCCCGCGGCCCAGAAGCCGCTGCCCGCCCGGGTACCTTACCCCGTCCTGGCCGCCGGCGCAGGGAGAGCCGCCGTCCTCGCCGCGGCGGGTGATGAAGAAGGCGGCTCCCGCCGGTGCCGGCTCCTCCCCCGCCGGCAGCTGCTGTTGAAACCCGCCGCGAAGTTTCATCATGCGCCTCCCCGCCCCGCCGGCCGGTCCCGGGCCACGGCCGGTCCTGGCCCGGCAAGGCCCGGCCTTTCCTTGCGGCGCCGGCTCGGGGAGCCCCACGGCAGGGCAAGAGCCAACTCACAGGCCAAGAAGTCCGGGGTCTGCCACCTCCTCTGGACCACTGTGAAGAAATGCATGCACCACTAGGCATTTGGGCTCACTAGGCTTACGAGGACAACTTGCAGCCGTCAGAAATCCTGGCCCTGCAAACCTRCCCCGAGTTGTACCTTGTATCGTGTAAAGTGAAAAGAGCTGAGACACCTGTATGTGGTTGCCTTAAAGCTGCTTTATTTGGTTTGGGAGAGAGGGCGCTTGCAAAGCTTACACCTTTGGAAGCATTTACGGAGGACCTAGGATTTTGCTGTGCCAAACTCGGTTTTGAATAATAGATGCTATGGGTTAAAAGGGATTTTGATGCATACCTGAACTTGATTATTGGATAGTTTTGCCTTTTTGCCTTTGAGAGTGCTAAAGTAAATGAAATTCAACTCTGAAGACTAGGATGTGAAGTGCTAAATATAAACCTTAATTCTCCACACATACTTCAAGAGAGCTGTTAGTAGTAATTTGCATGCAGCGCACTTTCATAGCTAGCTTTAGTGGACTTAGTGTAAACTGCAGTGCTGTGCATAAAGTTCTTCAGGTTATGCAGACCATCAGCAATAAGCATGGTCTGTATGTTGAATTTTAAAAGGACCTTTAAGAAGCCGTTAAAAGGGTATTTTTAGGCTTTAGAAAGAAAAGTGTGTTGAAGCGTCCTATGCATGAGAAGTGGACTCCAGCGCTGATCAGGAATAGATGTACGAGGTTTCTGTTCAGCACAGCTTCACCTGAACACAGGACTGGCCTTGGCAGAGGCAAGGCTTTGGGCAGCCTGCAGATGCCATGTGTACAGTCCTCAGAGCTGTGCACTGCCTGGAAGAGCAGAGTGAAGGCGCGTGCAATGGCACACTGAGTCACCGCTCGCAGAAGAGTAGTGGTTGTGCTGGGGATCACCTTATATCTTGGTTTTTTTTCCAGAGATCTAAATGTCACAAACTCTGCATTTTGAAAAACTACAAGAAATAACAGGCAAACCTTGTGTTAACCTAGGTTGTTCTGGKTTTTTTTTGTCAGAGACTTTCATAAAGAGCTTTTCTTTACATCTTTACCTCTTTTCTCCGCACAGAGAAAAGATTTTTGGACAAGTCTGCTTAGGCTTAAGTTGTTTTYGGGACATTTTCATTTTATGAAGAATTCCTGGTTCATAACTAGATCTCATACAGTGCTTTACGATAGTAAGTCACAAACCATTTGATAAAATAATCTTTTCATGGAGAAAATGAAGCAGGGAGGGCGAGAAGCAACTTGCAGAAAGTGGCCCGGTAAGGCTGGGTAAGCACAGGGAAGAGCAGAACCTCCTAAATCCTCCTTAATGTCTGCATCCTCAGGGCACAGTGGGTAACAGCCACTTACTTATCTTCCCCTTTACTACCACTTTTAAAAACTGGGGATAACTGCTGCATTTTACTATGTCTTGCATGTTTAATCCCCTATTTTAATGGAGTTGATGGTGTTATATATGGGACTAATGGCAGAAATACCACACACAATCTGCTTTTAAACATTGGCAATGTTACTGTTTGATAGTTACAATAGCGCAGGTAATAACTGATATGTCCCTGTCCTTTTCTAGCCTTTTCTCTACTATTGCCAAGTAGCCCGTTAGAGTCCCTTTACATTAAGTGCYGTTCTTCAATATCCAATCTTTTCTTTCAGCATATCTGCAGACAGCACTAGATGTAATTACACCCCAGTCTCACAGTTCTGTTCTTAGTCACATCTTTCCTCTCAGTTTTCTCCTTCCTGCAGACATTACCATGTGTAACAGTTTCTCCAAAGCATTTTCTTCTCCACTATACTCCTTTAAAGCTGATTTTTCCCTCCATTTTTGTTGAGAGGAATTTAAGTTGATGCTAGCTGGGTGGAGAGAACAGGTTTGAACATAAATATCAGGTGCCATGAGTAGCTAAGAGACTTTCTACTTTGTTGTATCATCTGTTTAGTACCTGAGAGTAACCATCTGGCCACAGGCTAAAACCATTTAAGAATGGCTGAAAAACACTCTAAGAAAGTTCCTGATTAATTAATTAAGAAGTACTTGGATTAATTTTGTTTCTACTCAGCTGAAATGAAAGGCTAAGAGGTTTCTCTGAAGGCAACAGGTAGATGAGTAAATGAAAGGTCAAAGTGAACAGGTGTCGTGGTTTAACCCCAGCTGGCAACTAAGCACCACACAGCCACTCGCTCACTCCTGCCTCAGCAGGATGGGGGAGAGAATCAGAAGAGTAAAAGTGAGAAAACTCATGGGTTGAGATAAAGACAAAGACAGTTTTACAGGGAAAGCAAAGGCCACGCGTGCAAGCAAAGCAAAACAAGGAATTCATTCCCTACTTCCCATCGGCAGGCAGGTGTTCAGCCATCTCCAGGAAAGCAGGGCTCCATCACACGTAATGGTTACTTGGGAAGACAAACACCATCACTCCCAACGTCCCTCCCTTCCTTCTTCTTCCCCCAGCTTTATAGGCTGAGCATGACGTCATATGGTATGGAATATCCCTTTGGTCAGTTGGGGTCAGCTGTCCCAGCTGTGTCACCTCCCAACTTCTTGTGCACCCCCAGCCTACTTGCTGGTGGGGTGGGGTGAGAAGCAGAAAAGGCCGTGACTCTGTGTAAGCCCTGCTTAACAGTAACTAAAACATCCCTGTATTATCAACACTGTTTCCAGCACAAATCCAAAACATAGCCCCATACTAGCTACTGTGAAGAAAATTAACTCTACCCCAGCCAAAACCAGCACATTCTCCACCCCTTATTCCATACCATTTACGTCATGCTCAGGTCTCACACTATCCAATACATCCTCATCACCTACCACCACCCTTCCCATCCTTTGATATAATATACAGATATCGTTCCCTTAGTCTATGGACCACCCCTGTGAAATGTCTGTAAAATGTCCATAAATGTCGACAAAATGTCCACTGACTTCATTTAGTCCATGACTTTGGGCTCCATCTGTTATGGTGGTCACTCAGGACAGGAGAGGTGGTGTGTTGCATGGAGTTATTGGGCACCAAAGCCAGCTCAGGTCRGGTCAGTGCTGCACTTGCACTGCTTCTTGTAAGGTTTATCCTCCATTGGTTCACGTGGTTCCTGCTATAGTAATTCCCATAACATCCAACTCAAATCCCGGGTTACAACAATTTAAAGGTATATATCCATTACAATCTCTACCCCTGSTCCCTTTGGACCAGACCATCACGTTTAACATTGCAATGAACTCCTCCCCTTGCCCCTGCTCCGGCTTGGACTTATCCACAGACTGCAGTCCCTTAGGGCTGTACCTGCTCCAAGCGGAGCCTTATCTATGAGCCACAGTCTCTCCAGGGGTATACCTGCTGCAGCATAGACTTAGCCACAGCCACAGTCACTTTGAGGTGCACCAGCTCCAGCATGGCCTTGTCCATGTGCCACAATGCCTTCAGAGATATACCTGCTCCAGCGTGGCCTTGCCCACAGCCACAGTCCCTTCAGAAGTAAACCTGCTCCAGCATGGCCTTACCCATGGCTGCAGTCCCTCCAGGGGCGTACCTGCTCTATCATGGGCTTATCGATGGCCACACGCTTTGAGGTGCTCCAGCATGACCTCATGCACAGCCACTGATGCTTCAAGGTGTACCTGCTGCAGCATGGACTTCTCCACAGCCACAGATGCTTCGAGGTGTACCTTCTCCAGTGTGGACTTATCCTTGGGCCACAATCCCTTCAGAGGTACACCTGCTGCGGCACAGACATAACCACAGCCACAGATGCTTTGAGATGTACCTGCTCTGGTGTGGACTTATCCACAGTCACAGACGCTTCGACTTGAGTTCATACTGGCATTCCAGCCTGTCCAGTACAGCAGCACAGAAACAGCAGCGATGCCCTGGCCGTCTGCCAGCCCAGGCGCATGGCCATTGCTGTTATCAAAATGTTCCCAGGCGCAGCACAGTAAGATGATAAGCAGTGCAGCAGTACAACAAGCAGTGAAAGCAAAAAGCAGCCACTAATGAGCACGAGACTCTAATATACAGCAAGGCAAGCAAGCCCCTTGGCAAGCACAGAAGCCTGCCGATTAATAGCTAAATGGTAATAACAGCTATAAATTCAGTCTAGCACATTCCAATCAAACCTGTCGTTATCTCGAACCCTTCGAGCATTGAGCACCGAAAAGGATTGTCGTGGTTTAACCCCAGCCAGCAACTAAGCACCACACAGCCGCTCGCTCACTCCCCCCACGGCAGGATAGGGGAGAGAATTGGAAGAGTAAAAGTGAGAAAACTCGTGGGCTGAGAAAGCCGCACAYGCAAGCAAAGCAAACCAAGGAATTCATTCCCTACKTCCCATCGGCAGGCAGGTGTTCAGCCATCTCCAGGAAAGCAGGGCTCCATCACGTGTAACGGTTACTTGGGAAGACAAACGCCAACTCCCAACCTCCCCCCCTTCCTTCTTCTTCCCCCAGCTTTATATACTGAGCATGMCGTCATATGGTATGGAATATCCCTTTGGTCAGTTGGGGTCAGCTGTCCCAGCTGTGTCGCCTCCCAGCTTCTTGTGCAGCCCCAGCCTACTCGCTGGCGGGGTGRTGTGAGAAGCAGAAAAGGCCATGACTCTGTGTAAGCCCTGCTCAGCAATAACAAAAACATCCCTGTATTATCAACACTGTTTCCAGCACAAATCCAAAACATAGCCCCATACTAGCTACTGTGAAGAAAATTAACTCTACCCTACCCAAAACCAGCACAACAAATAAACAAGTAGAATGTAGAACAAGTACAATGTAGAACAAACCGTTGCAGCTGCATGACTCTTACACTGAGCTGGTCATTGTCAGCTCAACTCTTAGTTGAGCATTGCTCATAACTGAAGTCTCCTCATTTTTTCCCACTAAAGATGAATACCTTTGCTGTATCCATCGGATGTGGTGCCACCAGCATGCCTGGAAGAATGGAAATGTGCGAGTTCTGTGAAATCCATGAAATCTGTTTGGAGAGGAGGCAGAACTGAGGGGAAAGTGGAGAAGTCAGAGGCCGTGATTAAGAGAGACATACAGTGAAGGTCTTTTGCTTTCACAGCGATGACTAACAAGTTAACGTATAGTATCTGGGGGTTTTACAGGGAGTAGCCTCCTGGAGGTATCCCTCATGATTTCTGGCTTTTTGCATGAGAGAACACGTTTCAGCTGGTTTTGTGATGGTGGCTCTCCCAGCTCTCTGTTCCCATCCTTTGCTCTCACCAGAGCTGTGCAAGAAAACAAGACCTAAAGTAGGAAACAATGGCCAGACTCAAATATTAGAGAACGAGTTTCATTTTTCTGTCGGCATTAAATGCACATACTCTGCAGTTTCTCAGACAGGAATTGAATACCCTTTGTTGATGGTGAARGTTGCCACGAGTGGATTCATGGGCCAGGTCGTTATGATGGGCAGGACTGTAGAACATCAGAAATTCTGTTGATGTGCCTCAGCTCAGCCTTGCACCACTCCTTTGCACAGCAATTGCTAGTGAGTAGCAGTGGAACACAGGCATTCTGCACCCCACCAGACCATCTACATAGTCATGGACTGTTAAAGATGCTTCATCACCAACAATTTGAGGGATAATAAGGATAATGGTGAAACAGTTTCTATTTTTGAAAAATGGGAGATTTTGGCTGTGGGAAGGAGAGGGATGTATCTTGTCTACAATCTCATTACTCCCTTTGCATCCAGGATCCACTTTTAGCTTGGGTCAACTACTCTCCATCTGGCCTTGAACACATCCTGAATTGCAATAGCCATACTTTTTTTTTCCTTCTCCAATCCTAACTTGTGTAGTAATGGAGTCATGGGAATAGGCGGCTTCGAGTTTCCAGATGCCTCAAACTATCCTTTTCTCAACTCCCAGTGACTGAATGTTCATGATGTAACCTGGGCACAGATCACGAAGAATCCTGTATTTTCCAGCTTGAATTTTTTCCTTTATTTATTTGCTGCACAAAACTTTGCCACATGTTGTCACAGGCCCAGCTGAATGGGATATGCTACTATTGATTTGTTTCTGTTTGTCAGCATCTGCAAATTACTTTGATGTTGAAGTCTGTGTACTATACTTTATACGTTTGCATCTTCTGTTCCTGAATGCGCACTAATAAGAATCTAATGCTGTTCTTGGGGCACGGACTTAGTGTACGGCTTCATTTCCACCAGGAAAGAGTGACTTTAGACAGACATTGCTCCATGAGCCAGCATTGTAGCGATAACAGAAAATCAAGTGGCAAATGGCAAATGCTCTTTCTGGCAGCAGCTTAGTATATTTTCTAGGGCAGGGACTGAGCTTGAAAGCAGAAGGTTGTTTCTCCTAATGGAGCCACACAGAAACATCCATGTACCATGGTGGCACTGGCAGCCCATTATACACTGGGAGAGATCAGTGGTGGGCAGGACTCAGGGGAAGGTGGAGATCAGTTCCTCCTCCCCAATTGCATGGGTTGACATAAATAATGTATCTCATACCCTGGCTAACTTTACAAACATAAAGGCATGTTGGATACATGTACATTTACCAGGCAATAGTTGTAGTGCCAGGTGTTCTGGTAACACATCTGACATCTGAAACATATGGTTATATGTCAGGGATATGCATATGCAGAGAGCAAAGGCCTTTTCCTATTTCGGTTTTCCTTCCCCAGGAGAATACTAACACGATGTGCTCTTAAAGTTTGAGTGCTTGCACTCAAGATTTCAGGCAGAACCATACTTTAGTCCCTGTATCTGAGTGGGGAAAAAAAAGTGAAAAGAGAAACTGTCAAATTCAAAAGCTGTTTGGAGGTCCGTAGCTTGAAGCGAGGTAGGCTCACATTTGTATCACTTAGTCTGCCTTTTACCCAGTGGGACTTCACCACATGCCAGTGAGCTTTGAGCTTACAGCTTTTAAAGAACTTATCAACCTAACAGAGCAGTTTGTTCCTATAATTTTGGATATTTATTTTTCTTTTTTTCCTCTGTTCTCTTCTCTTCCTTTGGAAGACATTTAAAGGATATGCAGACTACTTGTCTCTCCTCCAGACAAAATCCTCTCTCTCATGGTATAAAAAGTAGTTGTCTCTCCCACTGGGAGTTCCTATTGCTATAGTCTCTCTTATTTAATCCTTTTTCTTTTCTTTCTGCTTAATTATGTTAAGCTTCAAAACAAATAAGACTTGCTCTGACCTTGGAGTTAGAGGTCACAGCCCCAAAGCGTTAAAAGAAAATCTTTTCTAGAGCCCGGGCATTCAGAACTTCAGTAAAGTACTAGGAAGGCATGCCTAGTCCCACAGCAAGGGAGAACACAAAGTAAGGTGATTTGTTATTGCCTTACAAAAGACTAAGCATTTTGCTCTACTGCCGCATCCTTTTTTTAACATCCCAGCCCTTCCATTATCCCCCGTGTTTCTTAGCACAGACAAGAAAGGGTTGTTGAAAGCGCTGTTGGCCATGCAGTGCACATTGCAGGCATGGCATATGGCATACCAATGGCTCTATTGTCAGTATGCCCAAGACCACAGAGGAATGAAACATTGCTGAGTTTAACTGAATAGTAGTCTTGGCTAATGAGAAGGAATCCAGTGTAATTTATTCTTTCATCCTGGGCAGGGGGGGTGGGAAACAAAYCACAAAACCAAAGAACTATTACATATGCTTTTTTAACCACTTGCAGAATAAGAAAGAAAAATTAGTTGTCTAATATTGATTCTATAACATAAAGCAGAAGAATTCTCTAGAGTTTTTAGAGCCATAATGGTAGAACTAATTTAAATTCTGGTTCTTTTTCATACAGTAAGAAAGATCAGGTGTCAGCTGAATTAGCATTTAAACTAACCATTGTAGTCAATATAGCAGGATTAACTGCAAATTACAATCTTCAGTTCACTTTTTCATTGTAATTCAGCCATTGTGAGATTTTGCCCAGTTCAATAGATGTTTTGTTTAATACAAACAAGATTCTTTTCATCTAGAATACAGCTAAATTCTGCTGTAAGAGACGTGGTTAGCTGGTATAAAGCTGTAACAGCTAAATCCATGCTTGAACATATATAACAGAGACTTAAAATACATTGGAATGTAGTTTTCAGCTGGAATAACTGGACATAATTCTAATAAAGTTATTTTGACATCAGTTGTGCTGTTTTGGTCTTTTAAAGCACTGTATTTAATTTTGTAATTTGTGTCTGGAAGACATCAAAAGTGTCCAGTGAAATGTGCTTAAATGCACATATATGCTCTCCTAAATACAATTAAGAACAATAGAGGAAGAAGAATAACAATTATTGAACACTGCATGAGGATCTTTTTTTTTTTTTAAAGAAAGTTAGGTGGTCTTTGATTTATAAAAGACTGAGAAACTATTCTAAAACATATGACTGTAGCTGCTCTTTCCCATCACTAGGTCGAGCTATTACCTCAAAATGAGAAACCGTCACCCTGCTAGTATTGTTACCAGAAACAGAGGTGTAGAACAAATACAACAAAGGTCTGCAATGAAATAACTAGACTGGCAAATGTAACACTTTGCAGTGTGGAAAATAAACAACTGCACTATCGCATACACTAAGCCAATTATTTTCTGTAAGAGAAAAAAATTTGGTAGTGAAAGTAATTTTTTCCCGTTTTCTCACAGAAGTACACACTAAAATAGAGCTTACTTCACAGTATGTATTGGCGTCTTACTAATTCTGTTAAATCAAGCAGTATTGAACCCTTCAAATGATCGCCTTGTTTCTTCATTATAGCTACTTACTCTGCTTTTTTCCTAGGAATTAATTCTGAATTCTGTACAGAGGTAAACTTCTGTTCTTGTTACTGCTATCATATAAACAGTAAAATGGAATGTCTCTCCTCCCTATTCTTCCCTAGCTAGAAACTCTAACAACAGACTTTGTAAAAATAGCTTTGTCTCTTTATATGTAAAGAGAAGAAAGAGAACTCTTCCTGATTAGAAAAAGAGAAGAAAACCAAAAAGAGAAGAAAACCCATTCTAAAGGAACTTAAAATGCAGTATCAATTCAAAGAATTAAACAATTAATGATTGCAAAGTAGAAGAGCTAGTTCTGCATTCTAATTCTTACTGAACAATACCTCATTTCTTATCACAGATGCCAGATAATAATTTGGGTATTTCTACTAATTTAACAGGATAATTTCCAATATTAATTCCAACATTTTTATTAAGCTCTTTTTTGTTGTTTTTTTTTTCAAAGAAAAGTAAAGAAACATGAGCCAACTAAAATCTTCTATCAACTCTCACAGAAATACAATTATACAAGAATGCTACTTTATAGCAGCATTACTTTGAATCTCATTTTAGCTGACAACAATCCCCTGAACCTCTTTGCTTTTGCCAGGAACAGGTACGAGATAGGCAAACAAAAGAATGTATCCACAAGTGTTGGCTACACCTCAAGCTGTTCTAAAATGCATCTCTTTTAGTAAAGATTTTATTATTAAAGAATTTATTATTTTATTATTATTGTAGGATTTGACAGAGAAAATATTTGCACTTGCCCTGGCTAACTTTTAAGTTGCATGCATATGTAAAATAAACGGAAATATACTTGTCTATACAGAAATATATCAGTAACAAGAATAAAGAGAGATGTATTTTTCTTAAGTGCTTGAAGTAGGTTTTGTGAGGCCATTTCTATAAATAAATCAGGGCCAGAAAGTAAATTCAAGTATGGGAGGCTGACTAATTATTAGCACACTCATTGATGTGGTTTAYGTAGCATTCCTTGAGAAAATCTCTGGGCAAGGTTTACAGAGTAACACTTGCCAAGAGCTATTTCTAAAGAGCAGTATGGACAAGACTGAGGTCTCAGTCCATCCACAGTGCAGCCCTCCAAGGGAATCCCAGCAGACTTCCTAACCCGTCAGTGCTCCTGCATGCCTTCCCACCACGTCCCACAGTGCTGAAAATGAGTGTCATTTTCTCAGTTTCATGATAGGAAAATCTCATTCTGGTGGGCTGCAACACAGCCCTCAACTTACTTTGAACTGAAAAATCGTAAAATAATTATGTCGAAGAATGGTCCCAGGCGCTGTTTCATCCATAGAAATATGGATGTAGTCCAGAGGACTCTGAAGTAGGCTTTGGGGCAGGTCTGTAAGCAGGATAGAAACATTGTGAGAAGTGCTTTTCTTGCAGAATTTCCAGAATGATAGCTTATTACATTTTGTCTGATATTTCCAATCAAAATACAAAGACATGTAGTATTCTTTGATTTTTATAATGAACAAACTGCCTTTACTTCAAACTATTTTAAAGTGTTCTTTAAAATTTCACATTTTTAGCAAGATCCAGTGCTTAATTCCTTATTCTGCCACTCAAAATGTATCACTCAAGTTTTTGGCACACACTGAATACTAATCTGTAAGTTCACAATGGCTTGTTTTAAGTCAATTATTTTTTGCAAGCAGATCTGGTTAACACGAATAGCAGTGTAGAGATTGTGCATTGTTTAAATGCAGACAGTACTTCTAACTTCACAGATCAGTAATGTGTATTATTACATGGCAATTCCACTATTGTTTGTGCAAGAAACATAGTGAGTAAAGTTCCGTATCGTAACAGGATGTCAGACTTCCAGCCATTTGGTGTTCTTACGGGTAAAAGGAAGGTGGGGTGATACAATTCAGCACGGAGAACCCTCTTACTTCTTTATTATAATCTGCTTCATCTCACACAGTAATCAARCAGATTACAACAAATAAAGTAAATTAGTTTTACAGCTCCATATATGGTTCTGACTGTTCCAGGACACCACAGCACCAAATTAGTGTGTCCTGTCCCGAGTCAAGTGGGCAAAAGTGTGGTGGTAAATTGAAACTCCATTCACTTTCCTAAAGGCCTTTGTTCTGCTCTAGGAATTGGGGTAGGCATGGATAATACTTGTACTTGATCTGGTCCAGTGTGCCTGCAACTACAATTTGTGGGTTCACAAGCTGACACAGAATGGGTAACGGGTTCTTTAGAGAAGAATGGCCTGAATCTGAACGGTCAAGTTACTGGGATTTTTTTATAAATAATACTAAGCAAATAAGGCATTACATTTAATCTGGTTGTCTGTTTGACCAAATAGGAGTGAACAGAGAACATAAAAGTAGCTTTCAGTCAAAATATATGGAAATTACTCATTAACATATATTTTCATGGTCTTGCTGATAATCCATAAAAGTAATGGCATAGACAGAGTCAAGATAAGACAATTTACAATTGAACAAATTGTTAAGAAAACAAAATAGTTATGAATGGAAGTATGTAGAATTTGATATGGTAAAGCTGGTTCCTTGTCAGCCATTAGCATGCAGAAAGCTGCTTACAGAAGGAAATCACAGTTTCACTGCAGATTAAATATTTAAATGTTATGTGTGTAGTCGATGACTTGCCAAATTGCACAGCCTCACAACAGCTGTAGCATTTTACCTTCCACCTTAACTTTGTGTCAGCTTTCTTCTTTAGAAACCTGTATTCTCAGACTCCTGCACATGGAAATGAAGAGAGTTGAGAGCAGTAGCTGATCTGTGAGTGGGCTTTTATGGTAGGCRCATAGTCCGGAGTGCTCTCCGGAGGGCTTAGGGGTGAAGATGCCCAGCCAGGTAGCTCACGAAGACCTACCTAGTGATGAGTAAAGGGATTAAGGGCTTGCTACCCTGCTTTTGCCCTGCACCTTTTGGATGCATGCAGGAAACAGTCTTKATGTTGAATATAGCTAGCCCTCCCAGGTAGGGAAAGATCTCATTCTTTTGTATATACTGACATGAAGACCAAACTGATTTATTTCCTTTTAAATTAAATTACTAAAAATTTAATTTCACACTCATTTGTTCCCAGCCACACRTGCCAGAAGGTAAGTGATGTGAATCTCATTGCCATATTACCATGATACCAGTGTGTCCCCCATCAATGCTGGGCTTTCTCAGTAGCAGAGGAGAGTCTCCTGTAGAAGTAGCACATTTATATAGAAAGGGACTGTGGTCAAGCAAATCTGCACACCCTGCAAGCAAGAGAGAGCACCAGGCCTGCTCCCTGCTTTCTGACCCAGAGCAAGAGAATGGCTTTTCCTTCTACATAGGCACCCAGAGGCAGTTTGTTATGCAAAGCAGTGCTGCACAGCAGAAGGTGTGGAAGTACGTTTGCTACCGCTGCGTGCACAGGGCAGCCCCTTGGAGGGGCGCGTTCCCTTACCCTGAACTGCTAGAGATTGCTTATCTATCCCCGAGTAAAAAAAACCTGCTTGTATGTGTGGTCTGTAAATGTCTCTGTGAAATGTTAAACAGCCATTACAATGTGGCCAAACCAGTCACATTTGTTAAAGCAAACACTGTGTACACCAATATTAATAGGCAAGCCGTGATTGACTTTTGTTAAATTACAATACCTTCCACCTTCTCTTTCTTTGAAATTTTCCTTTCAAACTAGCCTAACAAAGAGTGAAACGGCTCAATGAACATGTCAGTATGAAAAGGTGTAGCACTTCATGCATACGTAAACATGTATGTAATACACATGGGCCACAGTCCTTGACAGTAGAACTCCCATGATGCAAGACCAGGCTTTAGAGTTTGCCAAGCAAAATGAAGTCTTACATTCAACTCAATCATACTGCATTATCTGTAATATAAGACATTTTGAAAACGTCACTTAATCTATTTCAGAATTCTAATGCATGCCCTGGACATGGGTGGACAGAACTCCTATCAAAATTTGGTGTGGGGAAAAAAAAGGAAATGAGAAGACAAACACCTCTATTTTTTCAGCAGCCTTTGCAATTTCCATTGTCTTTGATATTGTTCATAGTTGAATTTCTTAATGCCAAACACTCAAACCTCCCCCCTACAAATGTGCTCACCTCACTTCTGCCCTTTCTTCTATGATGAAACTAGCTCAAGGAGATACCATTCACCAAGTTGCTTGTAATTTTTATTTTAAGGGGGCAGCAAACTGTGGGATGGGGCAGGAATGAGAAACTATGACCTGGAGCCATGTGGGACATGGGAGCTTCTTAAACCAGTACAAAAGCCAGCATCTCCTGAATGACCAATCATCCAGAGAAAAATAACTAAAAACAGAGGAGGAAAGAGCACCCCCCCGAGGGTGTAATTGTTTTGGAGAGAGGGGAGGCAGAAAGCAAACACACAGCTCTATAGCCACGAAGAGGCAAAACTATGGTTTGGCCTGAATCCCTGGACAGGCTGGAGGAAGGACTGAGAACCATGGGGAGGGAGGAGATATGGTGAGACGTCAAGAGCAGTGGGTGCAGTGACCTCCATTTATAGAAACACTAGCGGCCCTCAGCATGGGCCAGTTCTTGTTTGCACATACCTGCACCCCAGTCCTTTATAAAAAAAAAAAACAACCCTCTACCTATTAACTACAAAGCTCCATTACCTAACCGCTGTTTGCAAAATGCTATCCTATCCTTTGGTTACATTGTAATGTAAAACACCTTTTAAATCTATAATCCCTCTTCATATTTAATAGATCTTTCCTAAGGAAAGATATCAAGAGAGAAACGTCACAGATGTTAAAAAGGTAGGCACCATTAGCACAGGGAGATAAGGAATGATTTCAGAGGGTTCAGTTTCCTAGCAACGTCCCTTGCAGTTGCCTAATGGTATTTTGGAAGTGCAGAGGCTCCAGACCGGCTGAAGTGAAGGGAATGAAGGGCTGGGAAGCAGCAGAGCTCCGCAGCCCGGCCTGAGCACACGACACGGCTGCTTTCACGSAAGACCAGGCAGACAAGGGCAAGGTAACGCGATAAAAGGGTGGAGGGACAGCCCTGCCCGGGGCATTTCTTTCCTAAACGTGTCCGAAGCGGCAGAGGAGGCACCACCGCCGAAACACCTCGCCACTTACAAACCTGTAAGTGGTCAAGGGGAGGTGACGCTCCTCGCTCTCCCGTCCCTCCCTTGCCCTCGCATGCTCGCCCCTTTCCGCCCTGTGCCATTTTTTCACCCACACACCCCAAACCCCTGACCAAGCCAAGCGCGGCAGGCGAGCTGGCCCCCGCCCTCATGCTGCAGCTCCGGCCCAGGGCACCCGCCTTCACCCACCGCCGCCGCGCCGGCGGCCTCCCCACACGGGAGGTGCGGGCTTTGCTCGCGGCCTGGCCCGACGACGTGGCCGCGCTCCCGGCGGACAAGCGGAGCGGGGGAAGAAAGGACGGATTCCCGTTCCCACGCGTGATTCCCGCGCGGGGGGCAGAGCGGTCGCGGCAGCCGCGGTCCTCCCGCGCCCCCCACCGGCGGCGGTGCCCGTTGCGGCCATGCACGCGCGAGAACCCGAGGCCACGAGCGAGCTGCCACGCGGCGGGGCTCGCGCGGCGGGCAAGGGTTAAATGTGCGTGCCGGGGCCGGCCACGCCCCCCGGCACTCGCCACCCAATGAGCAGGCAGCGGGGCGGTGCTGTCCTCCCCCCCACGTTCCGGGGGTGCGTAGCGCGAGGCGGCGGGATGGTGCCGGCGGCGGCGCGGGGCGGCGGGTCTGGTGGCGGCCTCCCCAGCGCGCGGCCAACGGCTGCCTGCGGGCCGC
>JAYKAV010002910.1:588027-904019 GCA_035582835.1 Phoebastria nigripes | reverse complement strand
GGGGCGGCGGCGGCGCCGGGCCGGGCCGGGCCGTCGTTGGGGGGAGGGCGGCGGACAGGGCCCTGAAAGCAGCGCCCCGTCTGGGGACGCGACGCGACGTGAAGGAGGGTGCGGAAAGTGCCTCCTTGCGGTGATGGGGCGGGAGGAGGTGGCCGGGGCCGTGCGTGTCAGCCCGGCGGCGGCGAGAAGGGTGTCCGCAGGAGCCGCGGTTGCGGGGACAGCAGGTGCCTGGCTGCCCGCCCGCCTGGGAAGTAGAGGCTCCGAAGGAGGGGACTCCTTGGAAGACAGCGAGTCTCTCAGAGCACCAACGGAGGGAACAAGGTGCCTTTTCGGGGGAGCTCGCTGCTCCCCACCCATCCGCCTTCTGTTCCTTGTAACRGGGACTTCCTGGACTGACGCCGCCGTTCCCTTTAGTAAGAACGAGGTTAGTAGAGGTCTAGAAAGCCATGGTTTGGACATGGTAACTTGCTGCTGAAAGAGGGTGTCAGCGTTTGGAATGAGGAAGGAGATTGCCARCATCTTTCTTCCGTCTCACCTGTGCTGTGGATTGTTACACATCTTGTTTCAATGCTGCTGTTGTCCACATGTACCGAAATACCTTGCTTTTGTTGTCTATATTTTTGGGTAGAACAACCAAGAGGTTTCGGTGGAAAAAGTTCCTCGCCGAAGAAATAACATTAAATATTTTTTTAAAAAAACAAAGTATTTTTGAAAGTGAAAAATATAATCTGTGCTTAGTTGATGGGAAACTGCAGCAGTTCACAGTAATCCTTGATGCAGGCAACATTAGCAAATGTACAACTGTTTTGCATATAGCTTTATTTTAGAAGCATATGAATATGTACATATAAAGCTTCTAGAAGTAATGGGACTTAGTGAGCAGAAGACCTTTCTTGGGCATTGCACAGCTAACTATGTTTTCTACATTTTGTCTTTAATTATTTTGATGTGTTGCTCGACTCTTAAGGGCAYGGTAGAAGAGATCAATTTCATTGCTAATTACACAGTGTCCCTCAACGGACATTGACATTCTGTTTCATGCTGGGGCCTTAGAGCTTCCCCCTCACTTTGTAAGTGAGGGATACAAGGAAGAGCCAGCTGTGTGTGCAGGCTTGCCATATTTCTCATTATGAGGAACAATGAATTCCCATAATCTTAAAGTGGTTATGGTGGGATGAAACATGTACAAAAACATCTAGAGCTATGTCCCATGTTCTGTAAATTTCAAAATCCCGGATCTGGGTTTTTTTTGTTGAATGGGTTTCCTCTTGAAACAAGTTCAAAAAGTTACATGGTCTGAGTTTCCTTAAAAGTATTAATTTTAAAGGTGATTGGGGTCTTTTTTGAGGGGTGGGGATAGGGCAAGGTCCAGTATCCAGTATTCCTATTGCATGGGGATTCCCTAAGTTTGCTTTGGCTTAGGAAGGTGACCTTAACCCTTGTTGGAACAGGTAGCAGAGTGAGAACAGTATTTTAGATTAATGTGTTAAAAGGCTCATCACCAGGACTGCACAGAGGCACAGCGGGGGTGGGGGGAACCCCATTAATCTTGTCAGAGGAAGCAGCCCCTGGTTCTGTCACTGGAGAGCCATCAGCCCCATCGCCCAGGTGTGACACACATCAAGATAAGTCAAGAGAAAGGCTCTCTGGAGCAGCTTACAAGATTGAGGGGGGTAACTGCCTACAGAGTATGGGACATATTATGGGATGCAGGAGAAAAGCATCTTGTGACTGTACAAAACTTATTATGGGATGCTTAGGGGAGGGACTAAAGGGAGGGAACAAGGTGGTTTGAGGAAGAACAAGTATGGGAAAATAGAAGGATAAGGGGATAAAGGGCCTGGTCAGTTGTAAACAAGTGGCTGGTCACTATGTTTGGCCGTGCCCTGTGCCAGATTACCGCAGCCTGTCCTCTTTTCTCGTTAAGCTCCGTTTCTGTTTTCCTGGATGAGAGGACTCTCTGCTATATTCATGTGTGCATACTGAGGTCTAAGTGCCAGCAGCTGGAGTGGTACCATAAGTTATAGGGACCTCTGCATCTGGTGTGCCAGCAACTGGAGAGACTGGAGCAAGTGAGGGTCTAAATGCCAGCAACCGGAGTGGAGACCYTAAGTCATAGAGACTTTGTGTCTGGAGTGCCAGTAACTGGGGAGACCAGCGTGCATGCGTATTGTCTTGGCAAGTATGCCAGTGTGTGGCTGGTAGTGAATATCATGCAGGGCTAGCCAGTGAGTAGGGTAAGAGGCTTGGGAGCCAGGTTTTGAGGCAGCTGTAAGTATGGGACAGGTACTAGTGAGATTAGAGGGTCTTCAGTTTGGCAGTATGAGAATCCAGGAGGTCGAAGCCAGCTACTGGAGGGACTGTAAGATCTGGGGGTTGTTTTGGAGGCTCATTTGCATGTGTGTCTCTGAGCAAAGCAACTGGAGACAAAAGGATCCGAGGGCCGGTTACTGCGTGGACTGAATGTCTAAGGCCGTTTACTGGGAGATCATGGTATGCCTGTGGGGAGCTCTGTGTGTGTGTTTCTGGGTGAGGAGGTCTGTACCAGCAACTGGAGTGGGGCTCTGGGGAGGCTGAGGATTCAGGGTTGGTTCCTGGATAGATTGAGTGTCTGAGGCTAGTTACTGGAGGGATCCACATTGTATGTATGTGTATATTCCCCATTAACGGACTTTTGTCCTGGTCAGCTAGGGAGAGGAGCAGCATAAGGCCAGATGATGTTTGTGTTTGCATGAACACTGTTTTTAGCTGTGTTGATCTGTATGGTCAGCCATGTGTATATGCATGTTTGCATGTGCAAGTATGGGAATACATCCTCAGCCTTGTCACTGGCTGGACCTCGGGACATGGAGTTGCAGCAGCCTTGTCTCCATTGGGCTGCCAGGTTCAGCAGCCCCTAACACAGAAAAATTAGTTTTGAAGATGCAGAAATCATTGACTCTCAAAACTTAAAATTGGAGCCAGATCTACAATGACTGTTAAGTTGTGACAGAATTTTAAAACATTTGCTGGTCTGGTTAATGTGAATAGGGCTACCTACATGAGTATCTAAATAGATATATTTGTTTAAGTTGCCATGATAGAGCAGTGGAGCATAAATTAAATTTAAACTTAGGCTTTTGTTGTAGGTGTTTTTTTAAATAGTGTCTGTTTTTTAACTCAAGAGAAATGAAAATAGGAATAAAAATGGGGATCTTTTAGTGACCTGGTAGGTTTTGCACTTACCTTTTCCCTCTCTGTATGTCATAGAATCATAGCATCACAGAACGGTTTGGGTTGGAAGGGACCTTTAAAGATCATCTAGTCCAACTCCCTGCCATGAGCAGGGGCATCTTTCACTAGATCAGGTTGCTCAAAGCCTCATCCAACCTGACCTTGAACACTTAAATGTTTTGCATGTCTTGCCCCTGAATAAATCCCTGTATAGAAAAGAGTGTCAACAAAGAGTGAGTGGAGATGCTTATCATAATAAGAACTGACCTTCCTTTTAGACATTTTCTGGTTCTAGACTAATGCATTCAGTTATTTTTGCTGGCAAGTTAAAAGACTCTACTTATGTCAAATATCAAGATAATATAAAAATGAAGATTTCTGTCCTGTTTACTGTTGGAGTTTATAAACATATGGATACACACACACGTATATAGTGGTCTAGTCTGTTGATATAAAATTGATAGAATGATGAGCAGATTATTTTAGATAGGAAATGCCTCTAGTTACAGTTTTCAATCAAATATGAAGTACAGCTTCAGCATCTGTCCCTACCTGCTCCCAGAAATCCTCTTTGCTTGTGGAATACTGCGAAATCAACTTCTGGTTTCCAAATGTAATGAATGCACTTTTTTCTCTTTTAACATTTCCAATACACTTAAAGTTTTTTTCCTAAAGAATCTAATTTAACGTAATTCCATAGTTTAATAAGCAGCAGTTATTTTCAAGTGATTTTCTTTTTTTCTCTCCAAGCAAGAGTAATTTTAGCAGCTGTTAGAGCAGATAACTGAAATTGTATGGCAAAGAGACACCTAATATTGAAAAGTGGAACAACGGAGACTTTTTCTTTTAGAAAGTGCTGTAGCTACGCTGTGTGCATGCATGGATTTTTATTTTTTTCCCCTTTTAATATGCTGAAGGAAGGCATTGTTTTATTCTGGCCCTCTCCCTTTGTGTATTGCAAATTTTGAGGGGACTTTGTGGTGATAGATGGGGAAAGTGAAAATAACAACAGAAATGTACCTTACATGTTTTTTTTTGGGGGTGGGGGGGGGKGTTGGTTTTTTTTGTTTGTTTGKTTGGTTTTTTTAAGGCATCTGATCTAAGTCCTCATGTTTTCTTCCCAAGTTAGTGGCATATAAGACAATAGAAATAAAGCTGGAAACCAAGTAATTTTTTCAAGGCCTGGGTCACAAATGATAATACAGTCAATTTTATACTTAAAGATGTGATGTCTAAAGGCAATCGTTAGTCTCCACCAAGATGTAGTACTGAATTGAGGGAAGACAACGTATGATTAAAAAATTGTATAATGTGCTTTTTCATAATAAAGAACTACAGCTCCTTATCAACCACAGTTATAATTATGTGAATTTGATACAACCTTTAAGTTTCTTGATTTTTATTTTGTGCTTCAAGTTGTGTTTCCAGTTTTCTTTCCTTTTTCTAGCAGCGTGGAAAGAAAAACGTGTCCCATGTTAGAGCTGCTTTGCTCTCAAATAATCTAGATCTGCATGTGTGCAGTAAATCTGATGATTTCTCGAAGTGCCAACCTAACAGTATGCACACCTGCTTTCTGTCCTCTCTGCTTTCCCTTCCGGCGAGCGCTCAGACAGACAGACAGAAAGCTGGTATTTGGAGTGCGTGTTGCTGCCAAGTGATTCATGCAGCTTGCTTGGGGACAGTCTTTTTCCAATAGACTCTGCACAGCCAGTGAGAGAAGTGGGTGCAGGCTAAATGAGTTGTTTTGGTGGCTGCAGCTCTTTTCTGATCAATGGTTTTCATCGATGCTCTGTACATTCCATAATTTTCTTTTTTTGGCTCCCTAACTAACTAAATTGGGTTCTGCCCATTGATGTTAATAATGATCCTAATGGAGGGAACATCATCAACTTGTTTGTAAGGCACTGGCTTGAATCGGTATGTATTTAACAGTCAATGTTTTTGTAGTTTAGTCGTGAATTATTAGAAAATGTCTCAACCCTTTGCAAAGATGAAAAGGCCTCAGGCCTCAACAGCCTGAAATCGGTTTGCAAGTGTTTAATATATAAAAATTCACGCTTGTTTTGGATGTATAAAGCTCACTTTATGCAGGCATAGATGCTGGTTTTGTTTAATTTTATAAAAATGGTCAGCCAAGTCCTTTAGTTTCTGGGGGGGAAGGGTGTGGCTGAAGTGAAGGGGTTTTTTTGTTACTGAAATACAAGGTTTTTGATGTGTAGAAGAGGCCTTGAGGCTGATGCGTTTTCTTCTCCTCTTCCTCCACATGCCTTTTAAAAATGGGTGTTTCTGTATGAAAATTCAGATGTTGTCTTACTCTTTCTTCTGAAAGTCTATTCTCAGTACTTCCTAAAAGTGGAAGGAAGGCTGCCCTACTTTGAGAGTAGATTTGCTTTTATAACTCTTCAAAATCTGCTTTGACATCTGTTAAAGAATTCCTGTAACATACTTACTCCTGGAGTTTACGTACATCTCATGACCATATTGTATTGACTTATAGATTGCCTTTGATCATCTTTTAGCTTCGTAAAAGACTTAGGTATTACGTTTTAAAGCACAGATTTCTTGGGACAAAGAGAATAAAGAAGTGAACATATATTACAATTTTATAATTAAGATATTGCACTTTAAATGTATACATTCTTGTATAAATATTTTATAAATATAATGAAAGTTTTTTGTATGTACAGTCACTATTGTGATTGATGACTGTCCTTTGTAATTTTAAGCTAAAGAATATATGGTAGGTCTTTTGCACTGAATTTAACAATGGTTGTACAATTTTATACAAATATTTGCATTGCTCTTGTACTTAAACTTCTGTGCAAGTGCAGGGGAGCTGAATCTGAGCTAGAACTGAGATCTCTACTTCCAGAGATTTAGTCCTTGATTTCTTCCTATAGTTTTAGATTCGATTTCTGTGTTAAGCGGGTTTAAGCTTAATGTATTTTTCATTTGTTTCTGGCAGTGTATTACCTTCAGGAGATGGCCTCTTCTAAGTCTCTGATGAACCTTCTAACCTTCACTTTTGGATCAGCAATAGGATTTTTCGTGTGCTATCTTCTGTTCAGCATTATACTAGAAGAACAGGTTAAGATCCAGCCTCATATCCTTCACAATGATCCACATGGTCAACACTCAGCAGATACCGATAACAATCAGCTGCAAGGACAAATGAATTTCAACGCAGACTCTGGACAGCATAAAGGTATTTTGTTACACTTGACTAATTATATAATTTGCCCCCTTTTTGTGCATTGCAAAATGTTGCTTTCTTCACTGCCAAGAATTTGTGTGAATCCTTTTCTTTCACTTTCCTCATGTTCAGGTTACATCTAAATAACTTTGTTCTCCTGAGGTCTCCTGAATGGTGGTTTTCTTTGTTTACATTTTTATTACAGTAGTGATTTTTTTGTTAGAGCCCAACTGTTTGTCCAGCTTCTGTATCCAGACTTGTTTGGAGCAGGAACTTCTCAAATGAACTATTGACATCAAATGGTGGTTTTGCTAAGCAGATATATTTGCTAGCATTGTAGTTGTGGCTGAATTGCTTTTTAGCTTTAAGCAGCTAATTTTGGACCACTTCTAACTTTTTATCTAGCCTCTCAGATAAAGCTGAAAAAAAAAAAGAAACTCACTTTTTGACACAATTAGTAAAACTTGGAATTGGGGCAGGGGGGCAGAGGGGGCACTGTGGGCATTGTTTGCCAAGCTAATTATGCAGCAGTCCAAACACAGATTGCTGCTCGCGGTCAAAAACAGAAATTCTGCTGCACTCTTGACTTTTTTTTTTTCCCTCAGAGAAGGTAGACCCTTCTAATATTTCAGGCATACTTTTAAATTTGACACACCTCATTAAATGAGTTCATTCTAAATCCTAAATACAGATAGTGTCCGAGTTGGGACAGTTTGGATGAGAAAAAATGCACTATAATGCATTTGCTGAAGATGTTGATAAGTAATTTGCTATTTAAACGTATTTAAACTGCAAACTTTGTAAGACAAGTTTGTGTTTCACATGTAATGTAGAAAATTGTTACAAAGAAATCTGATCTGTTGTTGCCTAAAGTGTAAGCAGGAATATTTTAGGACCAGTTATGCAGATCTCACTCTCCATGGAATATTCTTTTACATGAGTTAAAATCACTCTGTATGTATCAAGTGAAAATGTTTCTTTGAGGGAAATGAATGCTTTGGCAGCTTGGAAAACATTACACACCTCAAATAACTGTATCTGTTTATTCTGTTGGATTGTCTGCAAATAAAAACGTTTTAGCACAACAATGATACTAGTTTCATAGTATCCTAACTTACTTAATCTGATCTTTTTACGGATAAGATTTAACTTGATTTGGTGATAAATTCTTTCTTTCCGGCTTACCATCTGCTTGTTCCTTCAAAAATACGTTGCTGTTCTAGAAATATTTGTTGTGTTTTATTAGCTAACATGAATATATATAACAGAGCCTATTAGCTTTTTGACCTTTCTGTGTTGTAATCATTAAGTTGTGTTCATTGTGAATGGCAAAGATATTCAGCTTTTTAATTTTCATTAGTCCTCCAGTACCATAAAGAAGTTCCCTCCGAACAGTTTTTATGTACAAATCAAGGTTTTTAAAAAAGCCATGCTTCCCTGACCAGACACCCATTTTGATATGGCTCTTATGCTTGCCTTTATCCTGTGAAGTTGAAGTAGCTTTAAGAACTTTAGTTTCTTGGTTTTGGGAGTCTTGTTTGTTTTCTTCCTAAATCTAACATTAATTTCATTAACTGGTACATTTGGAAGCAAATGCCTCTTCTCTCTCTGCATGTCTTTTCTGATCTAGAAACAGAATGTCTGGGGGGATGTTGCTCTTACGTTTGTTTTGCAATCAAGTCTAATACTGTTTTGGAACATTCCTCTTTTTCTAGATGAGAATAAAAATATTGCAGAGGGACTGTATCAGAAGGTGAAAATACTGTGTTGGGTCATGACTGGACCTCAAAATCTAGAAAAGAAAGCCAAGCATGTTAAGGCCACTTGGGCCCAACGTTGTAATAAAATACTTTTTATGAGTTCTGAGGAAAATAAAGACTTCCCAACTGTGGGCCTAGAAACCAAAGAAGGCAGGGACCAACTGTACTGGAAAACTATTAAAGCTTTTCAATATGTATATGACCATTATTTTGATGATGCTGATTGGTTTATGAAAGCAGATGATGATACGTATGTTATATTGGACAATTTGAGATGGCTTCTTTCAAAATACAGTCCTGAACAACCAATATACTTTGGAAGAAGGTTTAAGCCTTATGTGAAACAGGGCTACATGAGTGGAGGAGCAGGATATGTTCTGAGCAAAGAAGCTCTGAAGAGATTTGTTGCTGCATTTAAAACGAACAAATGCTCTCACAGTTCCTCAATTGAAGACCTAGCACTAGGAAAATGCATGGAGATCATTAATGTGGAAGCAGGAGATTCTAGGGATACAAGCGGTAGAGAAACCTTTCATCCCTTCGTTCCAGAACATCACTTAATCAGAGGATACCTACCAAAAACATTCTGGTACTGGAATTATAATTATTATCCTGCTGTAGAGGTAAGTCCTTAGGAACCTGGTACCCATTTTATGAAGTATATCTTATGATGTGTATGAATGTGTATGATGTGTGAATTAGCAGTTTAATAGCAGCTCAATATATTTTAGAAAAGAAGATTTTGTTGTGATATCCTGTGATACACCTGTGTGTAGATGTGTTAAATACACTAGTCATCAACTAGAAGTTGATGCTAAGAACTTAACGTTCCAGAAGAGCTAGTGAATCTTAAATTATTATTGCAGTTTTCCTATGTTCTGTGGACAGCAAAAAATGATGAAACCTTTTTGACACATTTGTCTAGTGTCACCACTACTACCTTCCTTGCAGTTATTGTTGTTTTGTTCCCTCATATCTCACACACCGTGTCCCTACCTTCTCCAGCCACCCAACTACCAGTGTGCAGTGAGAAGCGAGACCAGCGTGGTTCATTCCAAGCTGTGTGCGCTGACTGTACAGAGCCAGCTCAAATAGTACGGCTTAGTTACATTAAAGCCTACTGAAAGGGAAGGTGGCACTGATACACCTTTATCTTCTACCCAACAGCAAATGTTGCATAAAACCTGTAAAAATAGAAGTAATTTTGAGACTTGCTCATGATTGTCGTTGGTTAACATTGGCTAAGAAATTCCCAGGTTACTGCAGGGGCTGGTAGGTAATGGTATACGTGACCATACCACCTGCTAGTCTTTTCCCCTTCAAATGGAGATGTGCTGCAATATACTTCTCTTATCACTGATAATTGTGTGCAGTGTCACCTGGCTTGAATGCTGGTAGCTGCCCTGCCCTCGCATTTTATTGAAGGTTGTTAAAATGTACATGTAAGTGAATTCCATTGAAAAGACTACAGAAGAATGAATGTTGCCTAGAAGTGAAATAAAAGCATGACCCAAACAAGGAAATATGATTAGATCTCCTGATGTAGTTGTATTGAACTCTTGTCTACCTTCTGTAGAAGTGGAGGCAAGCGTGAGAGCTGGCAAAGCTAATTTTTTTTAAATTATTTGGTTGTAGCAACAAAAATGGCATTTACAATCTGAAACATTCTTACTGCAAGAACTTCAGATTGTCCTTTGTAATCCACATCTGAAATCTTGGTTAAAAAAAAAAAAAAAAAAAAGGGCAGGGGGAGCAGGGCCCTTGAAATTAAAGCCATCTGAAGGTATTCTGCATTGTAAACTTCGATGATCATATAATCTGTGATGTGGCTTCTTTTTTAGGATTATAATCTCACTTTTAAAGGTATTCTTTTTCAGCAAGCTTTGAGATCGGTGTAAGTGGCCAAAATCAAGGATAGGATGTGGGATTTTTTTACACAGTAAAGCTGGAAAAAAAAAAGTCTAGTTCTTCAGTAGACTCTTTTCATTGTAAAGCATTTATGTGTATACTTTTATTCAGCGGCTAGAGCATTTCTGTAGCTTAAAACAGCTACGATACTGTATTTAGTGTGTCAGGATGCAGCAGCTTTAGCCATGGTTGCAGTGCATGGGTGGCTGAGCTGTGGACAGTTACATCTGTAAGTGATGCAGTGGTGGTGAGGATCCATAATGGAAATCGCATATTTGATCCTGTCCTATCATATTTGTGTTTGGGTAGAGACTACTTCATCTGGTATCAAAACCAAGCTATATTGGTCAAACTTAGTAAGTATTGAAAGAATAACAATTACARTTATGTAACAATTGTTCTCTTCAATGTCTTTAAATGTTGAATCTTAGTCCCAGTCAGAGATGGAATAATAGCAGCTCTGCAATCAAACCTGATGAAAAACGCCCCACAAAACTATCTTCCAGAAAAGTGCTCTCAAAGCTAAATTTGAGCTAGGAAAAACAAGTTGTAACAAATGTGTTAACAATGATCTTTTAGCTCTTAAAAATATTAATTTCATTGACATTATTAAGCAAACTTTAAAAAAAAAAAAATAGTTCCAAAAAAATTTGTTACAGCTTTCTATATGTAGGAAGTTAGATACTGACAATTTTGCCAAACTGTATGATGTGTGAACACACACACAGGTGCGTGCGCACACACATTTGACTTACATACTCTGGATGGATGCTRTCATGAATAACAAGCACGTGTTGTTTCATAAATAAACGCAGTGCATTTAGACCAGCATAAAAAAAGAAGTATAGAAAAGCAGAAAACCTCTGACATTAATGAGGGCAGCTAACTTTTTCACTGCCTTGATTACGGAAGCAAAAGACTTTGTCCAACTTTATTTTGGAAAGATGCTTTGGCAGATATGTCTGATACATTTTGCTTGCCTAACATTAAGTTTTGAAGTATATGAATGACTGATGATAGTGAATTTCTTACTATGAAGTCAAGTATGTGTTTGAATTCTTCCTGGGTCTTTAATCCAGGGCATGCTTCGCAATTCTTGCTGATTATTTTGACTTGTTTTGTGTTTTAGGGTCCCGGATGCTGCTCCGATCTAGCAGTTTCATTCCACTACGTTGATTCTGTGACTATGTATCATTTGGAATATTTGATTTATCATCTCCGTCCATATGGGTATTTGTATCGGTACAATCCTGATTCGGCAAAGAATCCAGAAGAGCAGAGCAGAAGTGAAGCACTGGAGGATAATCAAAAGCTAAAGCAAAAAATTTCTGAGAATTAATTGAACTTTGAAGAAAACGAAAAGAAGCCAGTACAATGAATAAGAATCTCCTCAAACACCTGCATGAAGCTTGTGGACTAAAATTACTCATGGCGATTCTTATTTCAAAAATCACATTGGCAGTACTTCCTGTCACTGTCTGTGTGTGACAGAGTCCAGTGCTGGCTCTGACTGTTTGGGATAGTGTGACCTTGCAGCCCTGCTCATGAAGATTTGGGGCCCTAAAGCTGTGAAATAGGAGGTTGTTCTGGTACACTAATATCTGGAAGAATTTGTATAAAAAAACAGTGGATGGGTTCAAAGATAATCATATGGTATTTCTGTTCCTTTTTCTGTTCTCTATTTCCTTCCAGATGTTCTGTTAGGACAGTTCTAATATTAGAAATTGGATGCTGCACAGTCAAATACTTCATGATGGCTTTCTCTAGTATTCTCAGTATCTTGAAGTTACTGTGTGTACGTGCCCTATAAGGAAGGGAGAGGTGTGAAAATAGTCTCGAGTCTGCTTTGCCTTAACAACAGACTGGTTATTATGAATTAGGCAGAGATCCACCCAAAAGATTAATCTGAATTGTTTCAGAAATGGAATTCACTGCTATGAATTATTTTAAAAAATTTTAAGTCTCTATTGTACAAAACAATATGAAGTTGGATCACTACTGTTTTAGGGAGAAACCCAGAAATAGTTACTATTGTTTAAATTGCTGAGGTGATGCAAGCTGCTTACATATTTGCCTGTGGCGCTTTTTTTTTGTATTAACTTATCCTATTGGTTGAATGGATATAAAAATTCATCTCAGAATTTCTCAGCATAAGATAAGGTAGATGCTTTTTGAAATGGAAGTCTCTCTTCCATCACACCTTCCATGTAAACCAGAAAGAATAGTATCTTAGCAAAGTTACAATGGCATTACAATAACTTGGTTTCAGCCAGTATTATAATAATTAGTTTGTTTCCATTTAATTTTCACATCACTATACTTTGAGACTGTGGAGTTACCTTATTCATTAGAATTTTACAGATACAAACGAGTCCTATTTTAAAACTGCAGCAAAGCCTATTCGACTGCTTCCCTACATATCTAGTTTATTTGGCTAAAGTACTTAATTTCACTTTTCTGAACATTTTTTTTCTCCACTTTTAAAATTTCTTCTGTATCTGCTTCTTGTTACCTTTTTCAGAACAAAGTGTTAAATGATCCTTATTTCACTCTTTTTGAAGCTGAAGTATATAGTTATTCAGGTAAACCAGCCTGAATGCAGGAATCTTTCAAAGTGCATTAACTTTCCCCACTACTTTATGAGTATCTCTGCATCTTAACTGAAAACACTTTCTTGGTGTGGGACAAAATAGGTGTATTAATTACTAAAAAATGTTCAGAGGCCAAGCCTATGTTTTATATAGTTAACGTAAAACTTTCTGGTTTTCTCTTTTTCAAATTGAGTGAATAGGAGTATGGGGGATGGGGTTAAGTTTGACATGTAGTGTGTCTTTATTCCACACTTGAACAAAAGTTTCTTCATCTTTTTATCACTTTTCACTTTCATCATATTGATGAATTTGGACATAACCTGATTACCTCCAGTCATTGTTTTGGAAAGGGCACATACTGGTAGCAGACAGCCTTATTTACTACTGCTGTCCTTCAGGATGTTCCTGGAAGAGGATGTTGCCATAAAGTACCGGAAATTTTTTTCCAAAGATAGTTCTTGTACAGGTTGGGGTTCTATCTGTTGTCCAACAGTAAAGAGTCATGACTTCCTTTCTGACCATTGCTCTGCAGCATGATGGCAATTACTGAAATATCTCATGGAGCTGAAATATTACATACATCTTCTCTGCCTGAATATAGGCTGGGTTCATATATCAAGTATTAGTTAAACAAATAGTTCCTGCAGGGTTAAATCTGTTGATCTTTTATGAGCAAGACTGCCTCTCAAGTACTGAAAGGGACACAAGCTTTATTTTATGTCAATTAATGACTTAAGTAGAAAATTATAACTGTATTTGTTTAAAAAAGGAAAAAGTCTCCAGTTTGCTGTAGTCAGAGGGATGCTTGTCCAGAGGAGAATGGATGGTACCATGCTGAGAGGTGCTTCCTTCTGTGAGCTAAATGTTTATCCCATGTGCAACACAAACCAATAATATTGTGAAATCCGTATGGTATTGATAACTCTAGTGGCATTGTTCAAACATGCAATTAAAATTTTCTGTAATACTTAAGGAAGTTATAAAATGAAATCAAGATCCCAGCTTAATCTCTTTGTAAATTCAGCCCATGTAGAAGATCTACTGAACTACTGTACTGTTCCTTTATTACTACTTTCTTCCTCAGTTCATCCGTGGGGATTTGAAGATTTTCTTCCACGACAGGCAGAACTAATCTTGCATATTTCCTGCAGGTTTGTGTCCTGCGTTTGCCCTGTGCTGCCCTGTGAAATAACATCATTTCCTCTTCATGTTCCTTACTATCCTGACTACCTGTCTTTGGGTTTTCAATTTCATCATGCCTAAGTCTCAGGTGGGCAAGAGGAAGCAGGTAGTGAGATGTTTGAGCTCCACACAGGTTGGTTGCTGAGGTGGCAAGTCAAACCAGCCACTACTGAGCTCACGGTGAAGCCTTTTCTTAGTGGCAGTTCTAATTCTTGTCTGCTGCCCAGCTGTGGCTTGTGGGTTTAGCAGAGTGGGGCTGGAATGTCCCTTTCCACAAAACATGCAGGACCTCAGAGGGAATGGAGAAATAAAGGAACAAGTTCCATTTCTTGAGGGAATAAGGCTAAGAACATACTACCTTGTGATAAATAGGTGGCCTATCTGGAGAAATAAGAGGAGCCTTTTCTTCAAACATCCATTTTTGCTTTGTTTTAAAGTGTCCTTGCTCTTAGGCCTCTGAATCTATTTCTTTTGCCTTTCTAACAGCACTGCCGCAAAGAAATTCTTTTTTCCTTCCAGACAAGCTAGAAAAGTATCGGGTTTTACATTCTGTGATTATAACAGAGGACTGTTGTTCTCTATTGTATTGCCATAACAATGAGCTGATACCTCTGTAATAATTGGTTTGTATCTCACTCCCTTCAAAAGCTTCAGTAGACAAGGTTGGAACATGAACAGTTAGTGTAATTTTCATGTACAATATTACACTACTGTTAGTAGTTTGTTATTTCACTCTCAGGTCTTTGTGCTTTGAGAAAGTATTTACTGAGTTTGAGTATTTCTGCAGCCCAAGGGGGCTACTGTATTTCAGGTGGAAAGACCTTTCTGAAGTACAGCAACACAGGCTTTCTTAGGCTATACCGATTATCGCTCTGTGTTTTGGTTTTGTTTTGTTTCTAAAAGAGGTTTCTTAATTTTATAAAACCTAAAAGCTTCCATTGGCACCGTAGTGATTTAAATGACACATCTAAAAATTTGGAACTAGTTTTCTTGAAATTACTGGGCAGCAGTTGTTGTGCTTGGATGTGGGAATGTCACTTAGTGTAACAGAGTAACATTTTAACCTTGTGTTAAGTGTTTTTTAGTTCAGAAGGAATGAGAATGCCAAGAAGTTACCTTCGGATCCCTGTTCTTAATCAGAGGATAGTATTAATCTTTGTTAGCAGAAAAAGACCAATTTTAATCTTCTTTCCTTCCCAGTTAATTTTTGCAGCCTATATTGGTCTTATTGAAGAGGTTAAACGCTGGTGATGTGAGCACCATCTCTCATTTTGTGGAAGCTCTTTTCCCAGTACCTTTTACCGTTAAGGACTCTTTTCTTTGTTTTGCTTTGGGTGGGGATATATATTAAAAATCACTTTTTCTTCACATGTTGCCATTTGTTCTGTTACGCTTCCAGAAGTATAAATTTTAGTGAGTAGCTGACAGACCTCTTATAAACAGTTTGCTGTCTGAGCAGGGTGCTTTATCTTTGTATGACAGAAAAGTGCAAGTTATTTCTCTGATGTACCTGCTACTGATGTTGATAGTGCATGCACAGATGAAGATAGGTCCCGCAATACAGGACCACTTGGAAAGGCAATTTTGTCAGTTTTCTGTCAAGAAAAACTTCTGTGGAACTCCAAAAGTGTAATTTGCTTTGTTTTGCCATATTGTATTTAAAATACTCCACAAATGTTATTAATGCTCTAAAAGAATTGAATATTGCTGCTGGACAGTATGCTCCACTCAAAACCTGTGAATGTTTCACTTTGCAGTTATAGGTAGTTGTGTCCCTAATGGCAGGTATAAGTTGGTGACTTGTCTGGAATGATCACCATAAGGATTTGTTTCTTAAATACCTTCTTTGAAGTGCCTTTGACTGATTTTTAGCATCAAAATTAAGTTGAGAATTGAATAAATAAAATAAGTTATCTCATACACAGTGCATGTCTGTCTTCATTTATTCCTCCTGGATGCTGGTAGTGTAGGATAGCAGCACAATTTAGTCTAATAAAAACATTCTTACTTTTTTTTCTTGGGTGGGTACAGGAAAATCAAAAAGCTTCTCACACTTGCTATGTTTTCTGTTAYTATATTTATGCTATTAACAAATAGTAAGCTACTTTGAAAACAAAGATGGTATTTTTTTAAACGTAAAATTAATCACAAGTGCTAGTACTAGATTCACATAAGCAGGCTGTTGTTTCTGCATTGTCCTGATTTTTCAGTGTCTCCGCCTTGTTAGAGAGTCCTGAGTGAACTGGCTATAGCCAATACCTCAAAGATAAAGCAAAACTGTTCAAAATTAACCACCTTTTTTAAAAAGGATTTATTCTTTCAGTGAATCTTACTTCTGGGAAAAAAAAAAAAAACAAACCAACCAAAAAACAGTTAAGATTTAAGTGTTGTGCTTTCTAACCTAGCTTTCTGCTATTCACGCAGAATAATATTCAGCAGTAAAGGATATTCCACTTATGCAGATGGGAATTGTCTTTACGTGCAAAGTGTTGGTTGTTGGACATGGTAGGCACAAGCATGGTACAGCTGTGTTTCATTACCTAAGTACTGTAATAGACCCTGCTAGTGCTATTAACCTGAATTAATTAACTATTTCATTGCTTTTAACTGGAGTGCAAGCATGTCTGCAAAGTGCAGGAAGTGTGTGACAACCAATTTAACTGTGCTCAAAAGCTAGAATATTTTAGCTAAGGAACAAGTCAGTTGAACAGWTGATAAACACTCCTCTGAATTTTCAGGTATGGGTGATGCTACTGTAACTTTCAATTGTCAGGATCAAACTAGGTCCAGCAAATTGCAGGGCAATGTGAGTACTGGAGCAGAACAAAACCTACAGCTACTGCTCTGGAGAAAAACTGTTTTGTAAGTGTGGGTTTGCTTTGGATGCTTTTTTAATATGTAACAGACTCAGTGTATCTGATTACCAGAAATTGTAGACACAAGTGAAATGTCATTCAGTGGAGGTAAGCTCTCTTAACCTGCTCACTTACAGAAAGCTTCCCTGGCTCAAGCAAATTTTCCTAGGGTTCTCTCTGCACTAGTGTGAACTAGAAAGAAATTTAAGTAAGTGTCTTACACCCTGGGACTGCTAAGGTTGTTCTAAGCTGTGGGGAAGATAAGCCTGCGTATCGCTGGTTCCAGCTCTCACTGCAAAACGTTCAGCTGTCTTTCCTCCTTTTTGACAATGTTTCACCTTAACGAGACCCTTCTATGGGTTCCAGAAGCTTGGTAGTGAGGGACTTACTCTGACAACTATTAGGAGGTATAAGGGAGAAAATCAGAGCCCTGCAGTGAACATTTTCATTGTTCCACATGTAAAGTAATTTAACATAGATGGGAAAACAGCCGGATCATGGGATCGCACTTCTAGGTGTTAGGGTGGTATTTGGCAAAGTATTTGGAAAAGTGGTTATTCAATTCAGAAATGTAGCCCGAGCTCTCCATTTTTTCAGCTTTCTAATATATATTCCTGCAAGACTGCTTGAAATGCCAATAAAAATAAATTGTAGAGATGCCCTCAATGCTGGTTAGTCAACAAAACGTGGCAGGGAGACCACTTCTAAGTATGCTTTTGTTAGCACTGGAATTCGGATCTGATGTGGTTTTGAGCTGTGACCCACACGTTTTCATTTTAACCCTTCTTTCCAGACTCGCTCAGCCCCCTGTTCCATTGTAACACTCCTCTCTTGTGGTGAAACTACAAGCCATGAAGTACAGTCCCTCCTTTCCTTCCTCCCCCCAAAATGTCTTTCTGTAAGCTTTGTTTTATTTGGGGTAGGTTGAAGCCTCAGGTGCTGGAGTCAGTGCTGGTACTGACCAAGACTTCATACCCCAGTGTCCCAGTTTGACTTGGGGCTTCTCTGATGTGTGGGACAGCTCTTGGCATGAGAAAGTGTCAATTCTTTTGCATATTCAAGGTGTTACCTTTTTTGGAGGTGTGATTTGTCTTTTAAACAGATTCCCATTCCCCCCCCACCCCCCTTTTTGCTTTCCTTTTCCTGTCAATATCTTCACCTTCTGCTCTGCAAAGTGCTTTTTGAGGAGTACGTGATACCAGATGGATTGCTGTCGTTTTCACGCTCCCCAGAGGCTGCGGCTCCCTTCAGCTCTGTATGTGAAATGGTACGTTGCCTTCAGTAAAGTTACTAACTTACAACATGTTTTAGAATCAGCCTAAATGAGTCGCTACCAAAGGAAGAGTGGGAACCATGTTTTATTATTTAGTGCTTAAAATACTTGCCAGTCTGGTAGGATGGACAGGTGGACTGGCTCCAAACTCTAGCAGCCAGTTGTGCTAAAGAAGCATGAAAGATGTTTTCCTTAGAGAAGAGGAAATTCTTTGTTGCAACGTTCTTCTAAAAGGAACACGAATTTTCCAACTGTCTGCTAAGTGTTGCTACAGTCGCGATCTTATTTTTTACTTTTGCACAGAGAGGTGAACAGTCTTTTGCAAAGCTGAGTGGCAATAGCATTTCAAACTTAGATCTGAATAGAGATGGGAGTTTCACAGGAATGTTTGTTAAATAAAAAATTGATGTGAGCAGCTTGCTTGTTTCCTTTCATTTAAATTCTAAACCTTTGCTTGAGTAGGTACGTAAGTTTGCAGCACAGTTCTTCAGTTGCACAAAACCGAACTATGGCGCGTGTGAACCCATCGCTTTGGCATCTTGAAGTCAAAAAGGCTGGTTTGTTTCTTTGAATTTCTAACCTGGCTTCCAGCAACTCCTTGCCGCCTTCTGATTTCTCTCCCCTCCTAGGATAAAATCCTAATCCACTGCAAGGAAAGGAGCTCTGTCAGTAACTTCAGTCACCTGAAGAACCGGATCAGCCTCCTCCTGCTGCTTCCTGGTTCCACCCTGAGTTTTCAGTGTTCCCCAGCAGCTCTGGATCCTGCATGGTCTCACGTAGTCGAGGTCTTGACTCCTCCTCCTCCTCTGTCTAAGAACCGATCAAAAAGACTTAGCAATTAATGTGTGTTAGTACCCTGCACCTTTAAAACCTTGGACTATGATTTTTTTCCTTTCACTGTCCCACGTGAATTCTTAACTAGGAATCACCCGAATGTTGTGCTGTTAAGTGTTGTCTTCCTGCTCCCTGCCCCTGGAGATGGAGAGCATAACATTTAAGACAAACGCTCACTTAGGGCCAAATCCTGAGTACTTGGTAGAAATCAAAACAAATAGATGTCTCTGTAATTATTTTTTTTAATTAATTTTGTCTCCAAACTCCTAGTTCTACTAAATTTGGGAGTATGACAACATTGTTAAATGTCTGTTCTCTGGCTATTCTACCACAAGTTGAGGAGGTGGCTGTAAACTGGAGTCCGTATCCTTCCTAGATTTACAGCCCAGGTGAGCACCCTGCAGGGATTAAGCACAAATCATATGAAAATCACACCTGAGGGTCTGAAATGTTCCCCAGTAGTTCGAACATTTACCATTGAAAACAGCAGGTTTCACATATTCCGCTGTGGATTCTGTTGAAACCGTAGCTGAAGTATGATTAGTGTTTCAAGGACAGGTAGGGTAATCATGTCTAAAACCAATTTTCAAACACCGTTTAGAAAAGCTAACTCTCCTGTTCAGGAGCTGGCAGTGCTTCAACATGAACAATGAAGCCTTTGTTCCCATTTGTCAATGTTACCCCGTTTTTTAGCAGAGAATAGGTGGTGTCTGTTTACCCAGATTAGAACATAATTTGTCAGTCTAATCAACAGCATCCTGCTTTTAAAGTCAGCTAGGTTGGGCTTTACGGACTTTATCTTTGTCAGCTTCCAAAGCTGCATTTCATGCATCTTGTTCAGCCTCATTCAATTACATATTTCTCAAAATGCATTGGCCATGTTTTCATTTTAGGTAAGCTTCGTGATGTCTAAATGCAGAAGTTGTCTTATCAAACGTAGATCTGAATGTTCACAAATTCACGCCAATCCCAGTGGGAGAAGTCTCATGCATCAGCTGTATCTTCTTCCTTTAAAACCTGCATTACAAAAGTAGCATTTGCTCTTATTCATCACTGTATGACTACTAATACTTTCTCCAGGAGAATGAGTTAGGTTCACAGGCCCTTTATGATTTTATATAATCCTGTTGTAATTGCAGAAAAGTCCCACTGTAAATGCACTTATGCCAGTCCACGCTTTGGCCAGCACTTCTTGTTCAAGGAGCTTTCAGCAATACTGACCGAAAACCAATACCTTATAGATGTGTGGTGGCTCCCTGGTTTGATCTGGTCTTTGCCATGCGGACCAGTCCTGCAGCAAAGAGTGTCAGTATTGCCGAATGTTTTTTCAGGGAGTCCGAGTTGTGGATTTTGTGTGTATTTTCAGCAATGCTTTTTAAAAGATCCCTATGTACTGGTGGCAAGCTGCCACCCTGAACGCTCAGTCCACATGAGCCTCAAAGAAGTGGAGGGAGCATGAGTTACTCTTACGTGTAGCATCTGGGAATTTTACCCCTGACATCACTGTAAAATGAGGAAACTGTTACAAATGTTTAACAGCATGAAAAAAATGAAAGCCTCGTTGGAAAAAGGACGTATTTGCTGTGTCCTATTAGCTAAATATATTTGTGGGCTAGATGTCTGGGCCCAGGAGAGAGTGAGAAAACTACTGCAGCATATAAATGAACCAAAAATGTTGGCTGGTCCTATGGCTTTTGCAATTAAACAAAGGTTAATTACATACATTCAGCTGGACCACCTAGTATTTTGACTTCTAAACATACAATTGTGTACTGTAGAGGTAGCATCTCTAAGATGAGTATAAGGAAAGAAAATGCTAGTATGAGGAATGTGGATGTCCCATGCTAATATATCAATCAGTAGTAGTAGAGACATTCTAACATGACTGAAGAGAGGACAAACCCTTTTGATTTTTACACTTTTGTATCATACTGCTGCTGGGATTGCTGAACTCCAACACCTGTTTCAGCTGGAGCATCTCATCAAGGAAACACCTTCACGATGGGTTTTCCACGTACAGCTGCAATGCTTTGTACTTCCTGCTGCCGGGCGGCACCTTCTCTATTTAATACCTGCCCAAGCCTTTCCATCTGACTGCCCTGGCTGCCCTCAGGAGCTTTGGGCTGTTCAAGATGGTCAGGTTTGAGGATGAGGCTCACTTTCATAAGATATTTGCCTGTATGCAGGAATGCAGAGGCTTGAGTAACTCAATCCCACCTTGTAGCTGACTCTCCTTTGAGCAGGAATCCTGGATGGACAGATGACTTCTGTGGTCTTTTCCTACCTGAGTTACCTAAAATGTTTTGTCAGCTTTGCAGGGAGATGTTTTGGCACCTGCATGTTTTCCATTCAGCTCCTCTGGGTCCTGCTGGTCCCTGCTGCTGCTTTGCATTCAGCTCCCTTCCGCAGCCCGGGGAGGCCCTGCCTGACTGCCCGTCTCATCCTTCATGCGTTTTCCCTTTCTCCCTTTCCCTCCAGAGGAACGGTGGTATTGTGGAAGTTCTGCTTATTGTTCTGAATAGTACTACACAAACCACCTCTTTTATGTCCCATTTTATAGAAGGGTAGTCAGACTATTCTGTTTCATCTCAATGCTAATGTGTACTATTTCCATCACGTGGGGAAGGGATGGTTCTGCTGCATCGTATGAGTGACTAACTACAGGTGGAGTTTGCCCTCCTTCCAATGTTGCATCCCGGTTAATGCACAATGGGTTTTACCAGTGTAAAGGTTCCCTTCTCTCTCTCTTCCTGTACAATAGTTGTGCTTATTGCTTGCTGAACTCGGAGATCACGTTTCCTTGGCATGCAGAGCTAGAAGGTTAACTCTGCTATTGGCACAGTTCCTTCCTCTGTGACAAAAGCTTCTAATCTCTGACAGCCAGCAGGTAGCTGCTATCTAAAATGCCATCAAAAATTATTATAGGCAATGTGAGAACAGGATCCAAAGCAGTTTTTCCCATGTGGAACTAATAAAGGGGGGCCTGCGCTGCCTGCAGCACCTGTGCCTAACTTAAGCCCAGTGCTTAAGAATTATTTGTTGTAATTCTTAAAAAGCAAATACCTAAAGAACAGGAAACAAATGCAACAAGGCAGGAAACACTTTCCCTTGATGTTCAGTTTGGCTTTATGCTGATATTTAGCGTTTCACTGCTGTTTCACAAATACATCTGTTCCRTGTTAGAGGAGGAAGCAAGCTGGTTAAAGAAAGCACAGTTAAAGAAACGCAGCCAGTATCCAAATGCTTTACACCAAGACCCGCAGGAGGAAATGTCCAAACGAACGCTTGCCACCCCAGGATAACCAGCTGGCAAGCGGAGTGCCTGAGAACAGGTGGAGACGCAGCCCCGGGTGTGCTGCTAGCATGTCGTGAGTGTGAAAGGTCAACACACACCTGAGAGTGAGAATGATCCCGATGCGATGGTTGGAATGAGTTTTACATCACAAATAACTTCTGGATCCGATGTTAATGCTGCCCGCTCCCATGCTGCTCTTTGATTAATAGATGTTGCTCTTTCAAAAGCTGGAAGGGGCTCTCGTTACAGAACAGGATGCTACAGAAAACAGTGTAAGATACATAAAAGTAAAAATGTTTCCCTGTGCGAAGTATACCAAATAAAAAAAAAAAGGAATTTAGTGAAATGATGTTCCCGGAATGAAGGCTTGTTCTCAGGGCTGTAACATGAGAAAGCTTTACAGAGAACGGGTGTGTCGGGGCATTGCTAGTTTGAGCTGACTGGAGGGGCAGGAAGGTAGTTCAGGTTGTATCCCAGCTTGTACCCAGGAGGGGTCATGCTGGGCGCATCGAGGCACTGTCCAAAAGCAGAGACCAAAGTCTTTACTCTCCTCTCAGAGCTCCTGCACCCCCCTGCACACCAGCTCACGAGCTCTGGAGCCCTCAACCTCAGCTCACCGGGATGAGTAATCTGGCAGAGAGTAAAGCCCGCTTCTGTGTAATAGCTTCATTTCCAGCATGACACGTTCCCTGCCTGGCTTTGTACTGGAGATGCAGCTTGGGGCCAGGGACTCTCATTTACTACTGCTGCTATTATGCTGAGCCCTGACTTCCCTGGGCACTTCCAGAAAGCGCTCCTAGGCTTGGCCTTTATTGCTAGGTGTACATGTGCTAGATTCAGCAGTATTGCAACGGTTATAGACGAAGTGGGGTGCTGCGAGGGGATCCATGATACGATTTCGGGCTATGTTGCTCTTTGGCTTTCATACTACAGTACAGTGCGTGTAAGGGCCCTTTTTATAGCTGTGTTCCTGCTTCAGTGTAAATACCTTATAAGACTTGTYCTGAAATGCTCAGTATCTGGTTTGCTCAACATCCTGTTTCCACAATGTCCAGATGAAACATCAGTCACAAGACAACTTATAAATTTGTCAAAGAGGCTGAGGAATATGAGGCAGCTATGGTGGCCAGTAGAAAATGTAATTTTGTGAGATGAATTAAGAGTTGATTTAAAAAGTCCTCAATCAGCTACTGCTGCTGAGCTGAGTTTTGGAAGTTGTGACTTCAGTCTGATTTGTAAAAACCTGTTGATGTCTTGCTCTGTTTGTTTCAGAGGCATTTTGTTGTTTTCCTCCTGGTGGCACTGTAGGATGAAGCTGTGGTCGTTGGGGCCCTGTACTGCAGCTGCATCATTTAAGATGCTGGGATTTCTTCTCGCTGACATGACAAGTTCTGTAATGCTTGACTTGAGGACCAGTACAACATCCTTACTCCACGTTAACCTAGATTACTGATGTGGACTTTAACTTATTTAAGGSAACTTTTGTGGGGTGATTTTCTCCTGTTAAAAAGGAAAGTTTCAACGAACYGTCAGTGAGCATGTCAAAAAATCTCAAAAAAACCTGACGTATGACTACTAAATTCTCAAGGATCCTGCTCAAAGAATGGTTCTCACTCACACAAGTTCACCTGTATGCTCTAGAATATCCGACGAGTACTGTGATTTTTGGTTGACTATATTGTACAGTTCATCAAGAACAAAAATTGAAGATTTCTACTTGCAAACACGATATTCCCTTCAGGCAGAGCACAGTTCTGCCTCCAGCACCACCCTCGTCAGTACGCTTTCTGCTTATTACAGCGACTTGTGTATTTTGGCAGCCTGTGCCTCAAGCAACTTACGATCTGCACAGTTATGCAGCGTGCAGCCTGACAGAGTAGTCCCAGTCATAGTTCTCTGAGGGTCATTGCAATGAAAATATTAATTTTCAAACCTGGGTTTTACATGTGAATCTCATTGTGCTTGAATTAATTGGAAAATACGGCCTTTCTGGTCAGCAGAAATATATTTTACCTATTAATTTACAATGTAGTTAAAACTGATAGAAGCTATCCTTTGAGAAAACACGAAGCACTAGGGAGTTGCCCTGAATGAAATAAGAAGTAGCTGAAATTGCCAATTATGTCATGACGGTAGTTCAGAAGAATTGCTAGCTATTTGCTTTCCACGGAAAAATCACTGCTGTCCCCAGCCTCCCTCCCCTGCCCCACTCTCCGCACCCGTGCCTGTGTGCTCAGCGAGCCTGGGGCATCCCTGGGCCAGCAGGCAGCAACCAGACCACAAAATCCCTGAAATCCTTCTGCAAACCGATGCTTTCCACGCGCTGACCGTCTCTCCCCCGCAGCCCCTCTTCCCCAGCCCTGCTACTGAAGGGGACGCACCCAGGCACATCCTGGGCCTGGAGGCTTTTTTGAATTGTTGCTCATTTATTTACTGCCCTGGCAGGTTTTTTTAAGTGTCCTGAAAGATTTAAGCTGCTGAGAGAGGAGCACCAGCCCAAACACTTCCAGCAGCACCTGGGATTAGCTGAGTTTGCAACAATTTTAAAGCTAATCCAAAACTCTTTTGGGGGGTTTACTCACATGTTGAGCCTTGTGGTTGCCAGATTTATTCTTGTCAAAATTCTTATCTACCATTATTTTTACAATAAGAAATGGTTTTCTTTGTGTCCCAGGGTCAACCGTGCCAGATGTTGGAGAGATCCCTTTTGCCATGCCAACAAAATGCAAAAATCTCCCTTCTCCCTCCCTGTCCACACCTAGGGAGGTTACAGCTGCTAAAAGCATAGATTTTGAGAGAAGGACGAGAGCCCATGTGTTCTTCCTTTCGTCTTAGAAATTGCTCTAAAATAGGGCTTACGTACTGTTAGAAAGCCAAAACAGAAAGTCTTTATGGATCACATTTTAGAGCCTTACCCATTTGGCTGAATTTCTACATATTCCTGGTTAGAAAAAAAAAGCCAAGCTTAAGTAGAATTTGGCTCAAAATCTGAGTTTTGTTTATTCCCGAAGCCTAGGCCTGATTCTGTCCCTACTAAAAGATGTGATAATACTCCTGGAAGTAAGGACACTTACTTACATTTAAGGCCATCTCAAGTAAAAATCTAGTAACTAAATATAATTTATATTTCTCTGTCTAGCTACCAAGTATGATAGCTGAGAAGTCTGCTTACATTTGCCTGTGTGATTTCAAAACCTTGATCTGCTGCAGATTCAGCTTCAGCAGCAGCTGGAAGAGCTCTGCAACTGGGAAGGTAAAAAGTAAGTCTGAGGAGACTGAAATTATTATAAAGAACGATTGATAAGAAGCTGCAGGAGGAATAACAGTAGATAACGGGGATGTCAAAGATCTCTGTGCTGGACCTAGAGTATCTCGTGTCAGGAGACCTTAGAAAAGTCGCTCTACTCGCAGGTAGAGCTGGGGTGTCCCAGCCGACACACCTGCCCATGAAGACTTTGGCCCTTTCACTGAGGGGTGGAGGAAGAGGAGTTATTTGTTTTGTTTTTAAGAAAAGACCTTTTTTAAAAATTCATCAAGCTACCCGTGAGAACTTGCTTTAAACTACATGCCGTGAGCTGGATGCCTTTGCAAGCTTTGAGAAGGGTGTGCTGTATGTACAGATGGCACCAAAAGAGCTAAGAAAGCAGCTAAGCCAGAAAAGTGCAGAAATGCTGCGATAAATCTATACTGTCCATAAATTTTTTCTTTAAAAAAAGTGGATGCTGGTCTCGGCCATGCTATCAGTAAAGTCTTCCCCCCCAGGGAATGTCTTTGACAGCAACTTCCAAATGAGGAAACATGGTAATCAGTTTTTTGAGTATATTCAAAACTGCGGTGCAGGAAATGTTGCATATCTTCAGTCAATTTAGGGTAACAGAGAGGAAATTTGAAGATGTAGAAGAAACGGAGGAGTGCAGACAGCCRGACAGTCAATGCACAGGCGGCATTATTAAACAGTCTGAATGGGCCCTAGGGACAGCGACTGAACTGGGGTAAGGCAAAAGATTAATTCAGTTTGATAGTTGTTAGCAAGAGACTGGTAGAGTTTCTCCAAGTGAAAAGCTGCTGCTGTTCTGTGATGAGCAGATGGGGTACTATTTTCTTGTTATTTCCGAGTCTTTTTCTGAACTGTTAGAAGCAAGGATGTCAGAAAAAGAATTCACCTTATAATGATCAGTTCTATAGAAAAAAAAAGCCTCTGTTATTCTCAACCATTTTTATTTTTTATGGTTTATAGCATTTGGCCTGGTCTAGCAGAGGATTTAAGGATTTCATGATTAAACTATTCTTGCTTTTAACATTCACCTGTGATGTAAATAAAGGGTTTGTTTGTTTGCCAGTGGAAACTGTAATGCTTTCAGTTAGTAATGACGTTTTATGATTTTATACAACTTGAGAATAAAGCAGTGGACATCTGGTAGGAGGTGGCCTCTGCTGGTTTATTGACCCATGACACCCTTGAGGATGCAGAGCTGGGTGAGGAGACACAGGAGCCAATGCTGCCAGTCAGTGCTGATACAGATTTAGAGAAGAGTTGTCCTTTCAGCAGGGACTTACGTGCTTTTTCATGGTTTACTAAATATCAGAGCATACATTCGCAGTTTGCAGTCTGGGGATTGACAGAAAGACCCGAATAGAAAAGGATGCTTATTTCAGGATAATCCTATTTGAACACCGTACAACTTTTAAAAAACCTTTATAGCCTTCACTTTTGCTTCTTTGCTACAAAAGGTTTAGTCAACTCTACATGAAAGTGGAAAAGCAAGCAGTGACCTTCTGGATCTCACTGCTTTAACTGCATTAAGAAGATTCCTTGTATGCATGTTAAAGAGTAACTGCTGCTTTTTTTTAGCGTTGTTACGTAGCAAATGGTGTCACTATTTGTACTTATTAAAGCTTGTCAACTTTACCAGAAAGGTTTGCACTAAGACATTATTGCAAACCCCTAACTTACACCTTCACATTTATTCCCAAATTCATTATCCCCAGTATTTCTTGGACAAGACTTACCTCTTTGTCTGGAGATCTGGAGCTGAACACAACAGCTAATCCCACCCTTGAAGCAACTGCCCAGGCACAGAAGGTTAGAACAGATTTGAAAGATCCTGCAAATTCCTAAACTTCCTTGCAATTCCAGTGGGCTTTGCTGCTGTGGGTTTCCAGGAGTAGCTCAACTTAAAATATTCCTGGTAGGTGTGAAATGAACTGGATCTTGGAACCTGTTACACTCAAGAGGTTTTTTACAGCTATCCCAAAGGTAATCTACAGTAGAGTTTAACTGTGCAAATTTTTCCTCTTTTCTGGATGAAAAGATATTTTCTCTGTATCTTCATCTGGATATGTATCTCCAGCCCTGTATCTATCTACCTATCTCTCTCTCTAGTTATCTGTATCTACCTATGTCTCCAACTTAAATAACTTGCTTGCCTGTATCAGTGCAATGCATCATTCCTGCAGAAGTGTAGGATGTCACACTTACCGTTACTGACTCCAGGCTGCTGTGGGCTGAGGGTCCTTTTGGGATGGGGGGGGGTGCTGGTGATTTTTTTTTCTTCAGATGATTTTTTCTTCTTCTGAGGGTCGTATTTTGTGCTAATCTTTTTCTTAAAAATGTTTGCACTGCCTCCTTGTTTTAATATTTCTTACATTGCCTTTGTCATCTAACTGAAATGAATTCTGAACACTGGATTTGAGACCTAGCCTAGAAAAAAGTCTCTCAATACATCTTTCAAGTTTGACAGTATGTTAACATTATATTTTAGTATGTTTTAAGTTTTGAATCTACTGTTTCCCGCTGATTTGAAAGCAYCATTGTGTCCATCCCTCTTGCTCTTCTTTTTCCCTAAACTTTGTGTTTATTCCTCTCTTGTTTTGGACATCTGTTCACTATTACAGGTCTCCAGCGCATTGATATTCTTGGTATGATGGCATTGGCTTTACGACTGAAAAGTAGTTTGATTTTTTCCATGATCCTTTTGCGCCACTAGTAGCAGTTTGTTTGCTTGAAACTTTTTATTTGACCTTTTATTTGCTGCTTATGTCCAGCTTTACATGTAGCTGGTTTTATTTATCACAAGAGTCCATCTATATCATTTGTTGTATACTTTGAAGCAATTTATTCTTCTGATGCAAAAAACCCTAACAGACTTATTAGAAGTTGTGTCAAATTTTACTTTCTGATTTTTTTTCTGTGAAAGAAAATTAGTTCTTGATTTCAACAGCCTGACTTTTGTTCTACGCCATTGAGTCCCTTCATTTTCAGGATATCACAGGACACACAGTACAAAGTAATGTCCTTGAGTTTTACTGTTCCCTGTCACACAGAAATTAATTGTGCCCTCGGGTTTTTTTTGAGTGATCATCATATTAGTTCTGAGTATAATAAGAGCAGGATGTTTTTTGGGGGCTGCTGTCAGCTTTTTCTTTTCTAATTTGAAACTCACTAGCAAGGCCAGATTTTTGGGAAAAAAAAATTAAAAACTTTTAAACTGTACTTCAAGCACATCTTTCCATAGAATTAGGTTTGCATCCCATCTGCTGCAAACAAGTTCATTTTGCATGGTACATGCTATCATTTGGTTACATGGGGGGTGGGGGGAAATTGTGCAAGCAATTGTTTAAACATACCAAGAATTGTCCATCCTGCCTGTGTAGATACTAGTCTTTTGTTTACAAAGAAATAACAATGCGTGACTCTTTATCAGGTATTGCTTTCCATTTTAATCACATGCTCATAATTTTCAGTTTTATCGATACATTCATATAGGTTTATGGCTAAAAGTAGAAAGGATATAAGTAAACATTTATATACATCTTTCAGTGCTTTTCCCTTTTTTAATTTAATAGCATATATTAGAGTGAAATAACTTTTTTTTTTTTTTAAACACAGAGGCCCTGAGAAATTGAAATGTACTGACTAGCCTAAAGGACATGAAGAATCCTGGTTTTAATGTAATTCTGAATGGAAGTCCTACCTTTATAATTGAAGAGATTATATTGATGTTAATCCAAATGTGCTTTAATGGGGAAAAAAAAAAACCCTCTAATTACCTATAGCTGTGGTATTTACAACCCAAAGAGGTACTCTAATTAATGGAAATCTTAATTTATGTCTCTAAATGCTGTATTAAGCGTGCTAATTTCAGGAACCACTTACTCTTGTTTAAAACTAGAGCATATTTTATTCTTCCACAAGACTAAGAGACCTCTGTCATTAAATGCTAAGTGTAAACACTTTTGACATTTTAATCCTAAAAATAGAATCTCATCATCGCCACAGGTAGTAGTAACAAGTTAATATAAATGTGGAGGGAAAAGGTATGTTCCTGTGTGTGTGTATGTGTGATTGTAAGTTATTGCTATGCTGTTGCAGATAACATACGTTATACAGGAATCTAGTTAATGTGAATACCATAGTGGGGAAAGCAGTAGAGTGTGGTAGTAACATACTCATGTTAACACATCATTTTGGATTCTTCTCAGTCAGTTCTTCCTCAATACACATGAACTTCCAGCTTTAAAAACTCCAAACAGCAGTCGTTTCTGGAAGAAATAAGGAATTTTTTAATTTTCCTGAAATGTTTAGAAAAATACACACTGCAGTTCAACAGAATTTTAGAATCACAGAATCATTTACGTTGGAAAAGACCTTTAAGATCATCAAGTCCAACCGTTAACCTAGCACTGCCACATACACCACTAAACCATGTCCCTAAGCATCACATCTACACGTCTTTTAAATACCTCCAGGGATGGTGACTCCACCACTTCCCTGGGCAGCCTGTTCCAATGCTTGACAACCCTTTTGGTGAAGAAGTTTTTCCTCATATCCAATCTAAACCTCCCCAGGTGCAACTTGAGGCCATTTCCTCTCATCCTGTCACTTGTTACTTGGSAGAAGAGACCGACACCCACCTCGCTACAACCTCCTTTCAGGTAGTTGTAGAGAGCGATAAGGTCTCCCCTCAGCCTCCTTTTCTTCAGGCTAAACAATCTCAGTTCCCTCAGCTGCTCCTCATAAGACTTGTTCTCTAGACCCTTCACCAGTTTCGTTGCCCTTCTTTGGACATGCTCCAGCACCTCAATGTCTTTCTTGTAGTGAGGGGCCCAAAACGGAACACAGTATTCGAGGTGGGGCCTCACCAGTGCCGAGTACAGGGGCACAATCACTTCCCTACTCCTGCTGGCCACACTATTTCTGATATAAGCCAGGATGCTATTGGCCTTCTTGGCCACCTGGGCACACTGCTGGCTCATATTCAGCCGGCTGTCAATCAACACCCCCAGGTCCTTTTCCAACAGGCAGCTTTCCAGCCACTCTTCCCCAAGCCTGTGGCATTGCATGGGGTTGTTGTGACCCAAGTGCAGGACCTGGCACTTGGCCTTGTTGAACCTCATACAGTTGGCCTCAGCCCATTGATCTAACCTGTCCAGATCCCTCTGTAGAGCCTTCCTACCCTCAAGCAGATCAACACTCCCACCCAACCTGGTGTTGTCTGCAAACTTACTGAGGGTGCACTCGATTCCCTTGTCCAGATCACTGATAAAGATATTAAACAGAACTGGCCCCAATACTGAGCCCTGGGGAACACCACTTGTGACCGGCCGCCAACTGGATTTAACTCCATTCACCACAACTCTTTGGGCCCAGCCACCCAGCCAGTTTTTTACCCAGCAAAGAGTACACCCGTCCAAGCCATGAGCAGCCTGTTTCTCCAGAAGAATGCTGCGGGAAACGGTGACAAAGGCTTTGCTAAAGTCTAGGTAGACAACGTCCACAGCCTTTCCCTCATCCACTAAGCAGGTCACCTTGTCATAGAAGGAGATCAGGTTAGTCAAGCAGGACCTGCCTTTCATAAATCCATGCTGACTGGGCCAGATCACCTGGTTGTCCTGTACATGCCGCGTGATGGCACTCAAGATGAACTGCTCCATAACCTTCCCCAGCACCAAGGTCAGACTGACAGGCCTGTAGTTCCCCAGATCCTCTTTCCGGCCCTTCTTGTAGATGGGCATCACATTTGCTAACCTCCAGTCAACTGGGACCTCCCCAGTTAGCCAGGACTGCTGATAAATGACTGAAAGTGGCTTGGTGAGCACTTCCACCAGCTCCCTCAGTACCCTTTGGTGGATCCCATCTGGCCGCATAGACTTGTGTGTGTCTAAGTAGTGTAGCAGGTCGCTAACCATTTCCCCTTGGATTATGGGGGCTTCATTCTGCTCCCTGTCCCTGTCTTCCAGCTCAGGGGGCTGGGTACCCGGAGAATAACTGGTCTTACTATTAAAGATTGGGGCAAAGAAGGCATTAAATACCTCAACCTTTTCCTCATCCTTTGTCACTATGTTTCCCCCCCGCATCCAATAAAGGATGGAGAGTCTCCTTAGAAACATTTTTTGTCTTTTATGGCAGTAGCCAGATTAAGTTCTAGTTGGGCTTTGGCCCATCTAATTTTCTCCCTGCATAACCTCACGACATCCTTGTAGTCCTCCTTAGTTGCCTGCCCCTTCTTCCAAAGGTCATAAACTCTCCTTTTTTTCCTGAGTTCCAGCCAAAGCTCTGTTCAGCCAGGCCAGTGGTCTTCCCCGCCAGCTCATCTTTCAGCACATGGGGACAGCCTGCTCTTGCACCTTTAAGATTTCCTTCTTGAGGAATGTCCAGCCTTCCTAGACTCCTTTGCCCTTCAGGACTACCTCCCAAGGGACTCTGTCAACCAGTCTCCTACACAGGCCAAAGTCTGCCCTCTGGAAGTCCAAGGTAGCAGTTCTGCTGACCCCACTCCTTGCTTCTCCAAGAATCGAAAACTCTATAATTTTGTGATCACTATGCCCAAGACAGCCTCCAACCGTCACATCACCCACAAGTCCTTCTCTGTTCACAAACAACAGGTCCAGCAGGGCACCTTCCCTAGTTGGCTCACTCACCAGCTGTGTCAGAAGTTCTCTTCCACACACTCCAGGAACCTCCTAGACTGTTTCTTCTCTGCTGTATTGTATTTCCAGCAGACATCTGGTAAGTTGAAGTCCCCCACGACAACAAGGGCTAGCAATTGTGAGACTTCTCCCTGCTGCTTATGGAATATTTCGTCTGCCTCTTCATCCTGATTGGGTGGTCTATAACAGACTCCCACCATGATACCTGCCTTGCTGGCCTTCCCCCTGATTCTTAACCATAAACACTCAACCCTATCATCACCATCATTAAGCTCTAGACAATCAAACCACTTCCTAATGTACAGGGCTACCCCACCACCTCTCCTTCCTTGCCTATCCCTTCTGAAGAGTTTATAGCCATCCATTGCAGCACTCCAGTTGTGCAAGTCATCCCACCATGTTTCTGCTATGGCAACTATATCATAGTTTTCCTGCTGCACAATGGCTTCCAGCTCTTCCTGTTTGTTGCCCATGCTGCGTGCATTGCTGTAGATGCACTTCAGTTGGGCTACTGGTCCCGCCACCTTTTTGGGGGGAGAAACCGTAATTCCTATGTGACCATTCTCAGGCACTTTCRTGGTTTCTAACACATCCATAACCCTTGTGTCTTTGCTGCCGCATGGATCTCCATCCCCTACCTCCACTGAGACGGCAGACCAAAGGACCTCGCTAGCACACCATCCCTCAAACATTGGCATGCCGTCCCCAGGCTTATCTCTAGCAAGCCTGGTTTTATCCCTTTTCCCCTTCAAATCCAGTTTAAAGCTCTTTCAATGAGCCCTGCTAACTCCTGTGCAATGATCCTTTTCCCCCTTTGAGACAGGTGTACCCCATCTGTCGCCAGCAGGCCTGGTGTCGTGTAGACCGACCCATGATCAAAAAAAACAAAATTCTGCTGGTGACACCAGGCTCGGAGCCAGGTATTGATCTGCTGGCTATTTTCCTGTACTGAAAGATGAAATAGAGTATTTAATAGAATTTATTGGGGATGAGCTATATGGCTTTTGTAAAGGAAGTTATGCACTACTGATAAGCAACCTCTTTGAAGTCCATGCCTCACTCACTAAGCATGTGGACCTAAGGCAGTCAGTATAGTCTGCTTGGATTTCCAAAACATACGGTCCCCCCTCAAAGGAAAGTTATACTGGTTTGAGAGGGACAGTCTTCTAATGTGTAAGTGGTGAGAAGAATAAAACAAAGGAAAGGGCATAAATGGTCAGTGGAGAGAAGTCACTGGAGGATATATGCTATGGTGTGTCCTACTCAATATAGTTGTAAGTGATCTAGAGAAGGGAGTAAAAAGCGAGGTGACAAAGTTAGTGACAATACTGTGTTACTTTGAAGTAGTAAAGAAAAGGGGTGACTGCAAGAAATTGCAGAAGGACCTTGTAATATTGACTGCATAGGCTGTGAGTGGAAAAGGAAAACTGAGTTCTGATACATGTGAAATAATATGCAAGGGGAAAAATGATCATAGAGTCACATATAATATGATGGGTTCTCAGCTCATCCTATAGATGAAGTCTTAGAATTATGATGTATGAAAATATCACCTCCAATCTCAGTAATGGTCAAAAAATCAAATACAATGTTAGAAACTGTAAGATCAGGAATAGAGAACAAAGTAGAAAACCTCACTGTGTCACTGTATAAATCCATAACTACCAAGTGCACTTCTGGTCCCACCATCTCAAAAAGGTTCAGACAAACATATAAAGGTTGATCAAAGGTATAAAAGATGATATAATATGTATGTATAGTATGGGAGACATTTAAATAGACTAAATCTTTTTAGCCTGGAAAAGAGGTGATTGAAGGAGGACCTGATGGAGACAACTTACTTATTCATCAGTCAATGCAGGTTTCTCGACATTCTTTTTCTGTTTCAAATCTATTGTTGGTACCATTACAACCCCCGTACCAGAACTGGCCACAAGAATTGCCATTTTTGTCATAATACCATTTCACCACGTAGTCCCGACAATCCCCTGGTTTCATAGGTTCCAAGCATCTTGGATCTGAAAGTATATCAGTACAAGTTAGCTTGCATTCTGGAGATAAGTTACATTATCCTAGAAGTGCCTCCTTCAGTAAGAAGAGCACCTCTTTTTTTTTCTTTCTTGTAGTGCCTGGGAGTATATATGCATCTCTCAAATTTGTAGCCAAATTCCACTTCTATTAATGAGTTACCTGAACAGGCCTAAACAAATACAGGATCAGTTCAAAATGAGACTGCCTAAATCCTGATGTAAGAACCAAGCTGCTATTTAAATACCTAAGCGCACAATTGGTACACAAGGGTTGTTTGTCATCTAGGTTTGAAAATCTGACTGTGTGTGTGATGTCTGGAGACAGAGCACCCAGAAAAACAAAAGGTGATAAAATCTAGTAACTATATTGGGGGAGGGAGTGGGGTTTGCTCGTTGGTTTTTTTGGTGCAGACTTGCTACCTGATATCTGAGGACAGTATTTATTACTTACCTTTTTGGGTTGTTGCTACCTGTGTTTGCAACACAGTTAGGTGGTGATCTTCAGTAGCATTTACATTGAACAAAGGATTGACAACTGGACTCTCAGGTCTGATTTCAGGTATGTCATAAAGCGGTGGAAATCTCGATTCTCTGTGAGCAGAGGTGGTCACAGTGTGATCCTGAGCAGATGGCAGCGGCTCAGTATATCTGGTCTGTGGTGGACTAAGCTGCAAAAGGAGTCAAAACCTTATAACTTAAAATTCTGTCTGGGCTTAGATGCTAAGAGAAAAAATTAAGAATTATGTAGGAAACTTTTGCTAAATAACATGTGAAAAAATACCATTAACAGCAGGTGGGTTCTGACCTCTTTCTAGTGATTACTCAGTACGTGACCTTAATTTTCTGACTCTGAGAGCTGAATGAAAAGGCAAACTAATGCCTTCGATTTAGTCACTAAGCTGAATTCATTCCATTGAAGCAAAATTTCAGTCACCACTTAGTCTGTAATATAAATAAAACAAAAAATGGAAGGAACTCTGGGGTAAATCAGTGCTTCTTAACATCTAGTACACTCACTGGGAATGATATGACATCTTCAATCTATCAAGAAATGCAAAATGGCAGGCAGGAGGAACAGGGTACTTGTTATTGACAGAAAAACACATGTACATTATGCTCCTCCAAAGATCTTTTTAGATGTGGAACTCCTTGAGTACAGCAAAAATTTCCAAAACTTGTGTTATGGGAACCACATCCCATTAATAAGATTGTCTCATAGATGTGTCCTTGCCTGTATCAAGCCAAGTGACAGATCACCCATTTTCCTGTTTCTAGCTAACAGCCAGTTGCTAATCATTAGAATTTTAGAGTTTACCTTGATAGAAGTGTTAAGAAGCCAATCCTGCTCTTCAAATTAAGACTATTATATAAAAATGTGCCTCTCTAGTGTTTTAGTATATTCAAGAAGATTTGCAAGGACCTTAGTATAGTATAGTACAAATGACTGCATTAATCCCACACATATTGATTACCTACTGAGAACAGGAAGGAATTTGATACTATTCAGTATATTCCCATTTACAGGCCACTACTGACACACTCAGCCAGTTTAAGAAAACTCTTCAGAGTCATTGGGACTCTGAAAATTGAAGTCTAGGTGAAATGTAAATGTGCAGGCAATTCATCCAATCCTTTGCATATTGCATTTCTTCTCCAGGTCTACAAAAAGGCTGTGTTTATTTCTGATAGTAATTCAACAGTTTTGAAGATTTAACTATAACCATGGCCAGCCAGAACCAAGTGTGTGAGCATCTAATCACTTAGAACTAATCCTATCTGTGATACTTATCACATGCTTTATAAAGTCAGCATCTATAAATTCAGGTTTACATTTATTTTTCTTAATGATACAGAATGTCAAAATTGACCCTCAGTGTCACACAGACCTGTCTGGAGGTATTAAAAGCTCCAAACCTAAATCAATCACACCTACTGAGGAGCTCTTATTCAAAGAAATTAAACTGAATCTTGAAAGTGAACTATTTAATTATGAATGATACTACATAAACAATAATCCAAAGGATTAATATTGGCTAATCCATTGACTCCTCCGCAGTAAGTCAGTAATATTTAATTAGCTCCAATCTGTATTCAATTCACTTAATATTTAAATACCAGTATTGTGGTCCACTATATCCATTCCATGCAGCTACAGAGGTTTATACACCAAATATTTCAACAGTTTATTCAACAGGTTATAGAGGCAAGCAATGCTCAGTTTTTATCATCGGCTATTTTTAGGCAAAGCAATAAAAACACCCTAGAGAGTTAGTGCTAATATACTGTAAAGGTGACAAATATCCTACTCTGATACTAAGACAGTGGCTGAAAAATACCAATGACCTAATAAGGGAACTAAGGTGATACAAACCTCCAGAAAATATTTATCTGTTGCATTAAAACTCCACCTGTCCTGTCTGTCTGTGCAGCAGCACCACGTTGGAAGGCAGAACCCCAGTGCAGGGCAGGAGGAATTTAAAGCTGGAGAACTAAGAGTAACATGAATGAGGAGTCCTAGAAGTACAGCCCAATGTGGAAAGCAAAACAATATTGAAGGTTTAATAACACCTGGAAAGTGTGTGACCACGACAAGAAGCATTGTATTAACAATTAGCTTGCACATAAATAAATGCTGTATACTCTATGCATCTGCCTCAATAGAGGCATACCTGTAAGATTTCTAACTCACTTCTAAGGTGAATAAGAACTACAAAAAATATGAGGACTGTTGGCATTTATTGCAAGTAAGAAACAGTATTATCTTCTTTCTTCTGTAAGCTTCTGTTCTCAACAAATAAGTTCACTCTAACTTTAAAAGTTTTGTTCAAATCTTTTGGTCTAGCCAAATGACACATTATTTGCATATTAAAAGACTGGTGAATGGTGAAATAAAGACTATTTGAATTCAAATAAAGACACACATCTTTTAAAAACATTTGATAACTATTACTTCTTTACTTACTGGGTAACCGATTCCTTCTGTAGGGAGCATATAAATCTCTGAAGTAGTCATTTTAGGTAACTGGCTGTTAGTATCTTCACTAGCAATTTCAGATTCCGGACTTGGGGATGGAGATAAAACATTATCTTTTCTGGTGTAGACTTCAGACACATTCTCACAGATTTTTGTGATCAGTTTATTTTCAAGAGCTGAAAAGATTAGCAAAATGATGACGTTCATTAAGGGTAATCAAGAAAAGTCATAATGATTCATCACAAGCTTTTAGTGCAGTATTAACCCTAAATCTTTAATGATAGTGACTTGTGAAAGACCATCTTCTAAAGATATGTCAAAATGCAAATGAGAAGTAATAAAGCAACGCACTCTGAATTATTTGATTTTAAGGCCCTTTTGTTCTTTTAAGAAGAAACAGATAAAAATACCAAGTCCCTTTTTTAAGCAGAAGTCATAGCTCAACAGTGAAGAAAAAAAAGAGTGAAGGAAAGAAAGTGTTTATGTGTAAGAAGGAAAAAGAAAAACTGGGCGACACATTCTACTTACTTGCACAAAAAAATTCAGTGACTGGGAATACTTTTATGTTGAATGCTGGAGGCTGAGTCAGAGCCCTAAGTTTAATCCCAGCTGGGACCAGAACCTTAGCTTGGACTCTCTTCTCACTGTTAACGCCTGAAATCCAGACTTAACTCCACCCACAGGCTCAGCATAGCAAAATAAGTTTATGCTCAGGAAAAATATACTTTATAGGGCTAGTCTGTGGTTAGTCTAGATCAATGTACTTTTTTTTTCATGGGTCATTATAGGTTTCCTCTGGATTTTCTCCTGATTCCAGCTGTGGCCACAGGATTTTTTCAAGCCACAGTTTGAAATATACAATGTACTATCAGACCCCATTCCCTTGTGTGTTGCTCCACCACTTTTCCCCTAGAATCAGGATGAAAGCGTAGGTCTCCCTATGGCTTTCAGAAAAAAAMCAAAAAGAGTGCTTCTAAGAGATGGTGGAGGGACTCCAAGACTGACAAGAGCCATGTGAAAGAGAGAGAGAGAAAGAGACAGAGATGTTGTGTCAAGGTGGAAGGAAATCTGCACCTCTCTGGGATGAAACCACGGCCAAGCACAAAAAGACTGCGAGGGAAGGCTGATGAAAGCTCTCACAAAAGAGGATTGCCCCAAAGAAGGCCTCGGCTCAGAAAATTGATGTTCATTGTGTTTTATTGTTTCTGCAAGAGGTAAAAATTTGGCAAAGGTTTCATTTAGTCAAACAAGAAGAGAAACAGAAGAAAGAGCTGCGTCCAAAAGAGCAACATAAGCTGCCATTCAGCAGGCTGCCTTGCCTTGCTATGGGAAAGGCCAAACTCTCTTATATGCCTATTTCGTTTCCTCGTACTAAAATAGTTTCTTTTACCTGAAAGCGTCATGAAATCATCTATCTGGTAAACATGTTCTTCATCAGGGTCTGTTGCAATAAGCTGCATTTCTTTCAGAAAATCATCATAATGAGGATCAGTCCTTTGAACAATCCCAATGACAAATATCTCTATACTCGTAGCATGGGCCTCTCCTACTACAGTATCCAGTTGTACTTTATCACGAGCGTCCGCTTGTCCATCTGTTATTACAACAGCCACTTTTCTTACTGCCGGGCGTGCTGCCTGAAATAACTGAATGGCTTCTTGGATAGCAGAAGCTGTGTACGTGCCTTCTCCTAAGTAGGGCATTTTATCAACAGCTGATTTCAGGTATTCTTTGGTTGTGTATTGCTTCAGAGAAGACACCAACTCCACTTTATGGCTGAAATTGATAATGCCAATGCGGGTTGCAGCGTGGTTGGCCGATACCTTGTCAATGACTGTTTTCATAAAAGTTTTGATAATATTGAAGTTATCTGGTCCAACACTTTCTGAACTGTCAATGACAAATACTAGTTCCAGTGGTGTTACTCTACATCTGATACCACAACCTAGAAGAATAACCATTTCAGACATTTTATGAGAAACCATCTTCATAAAAATGAATTGAACTCCTATATCAGATTTACAGTCAGTCAGATTTACAGGCAGTTAAAGCTCAATTAATGAATTAATTTATAGTTACTGATACTGATAAATAGAAACAGAGCTGGACCAAATTACTTCCAGTATAGCTCTGGCAACATAGTGAGCATCATTTTCACATCAATGGTATCCTTACACACAAACATGCAGAGGACAAATCCATTCAGTCAATATAAATTCAGTGTGTTTTATTAGAACTATTTTTCTTCCATACTGGAATGCTTACCACATATTTCATTGATAAGTCTGATAACTTCTTCTCTCTGAAAAAGAGTATTAATTAATTTTCTGTGTGTTCTAGTTTTAAGAATGCTGAAATCTATTTATTTATTTATTTATTTACAAAAATGCAGGCTACGTAATGCCCCATCAACAACCTTGTGTAACATCACATAATGTTTAAATATTTTCCCAAAATAAACGCCTATCTTTTAAATTAATTCATGTACATACTTACTGAAAGACCAGGTTCACCTTTTCTTCCCCAAATTCCCTGAAAACATGTAGAATGAGATAATTAACAAAAGCCAAATTTGCCTGATTTCTATTGTGTAAAATTAAGTAATATGAAAATGTGTTTTACCTTTGGTCCCGGAGGTCCTGGGTCTCCAATCTCTCCTTTGGCACCTTTGCTCCCTGGATCACCTTTATCTCCATAGTCTCCCTAATTTAAAACAACCATATCGAACACAGTCAGTAACTCCAGTTTTGTTGATAGTCAGAGCTGGAGTTATGGTTCAATGAGCTTTTAAGACAAATTTTCTGATGGTTTTTTTTTGTGTGGCTGGTTTATCTTGTATGTATTATGAAGAAAACATCTGAAAGCAGGCTCTCAGAGAAAGCAAGATGGGCAGTAAAAACATCTTTAAGAAATTTCTATGAAAAACTACCTTAATTCAGGAGTGAAGGGTAAAGACATCTTTACGCAAATGTCAACAATATATGATTTTTTACTCTTCTTTGATTTTCTTGAACTCTAAAACAATGTTTATACTGGACCTATGTCAATTCAGACCTACGGAGAGACGTCACTGCCTCATATCAGCCAATGTACTGAAACTCACACCAGCTTTGTATAGAACCCACACAAAAAACTGGGAGCTTGCAAAGAACAGAGGAAAAGGCATGCTTGGACTGTTACATCCATTGGAAAATACGTAGTTTCACATTTAGAAGCAATTCTGCACTTTTTTCCTCAAGTGACTAGACCTTTGCTTTCCAAAAAGGGAAAGGGTTCAATGTTACAGTATTTCAAGTGACGGTTTTCACATAATGCAGGTATGAAACATACTATCAAAAGATTCAGGTTCTAAATTAGACATTTCTTCAAGAAGAAGATTGTGCAGGACAGTTTTTTACTTCTCGCTGGAAGTTACTGACCACCTTACATTTCACTTGAAACTTTAAAGCTTAGAAATTTATCTAGATTACTGTCCATTTTGATATTATTCCTCATTATTACCCAGCCAATGGAATCACATAGATACCTCCTGTGTTACAGCATTCGCCGTGGTGACTGCTATCAATTTTAAGCAACCCTTTTGACTCTCTCAGTCTGATTCTGATCTTATTCAAACTGGTATAAACCTGAAAATTGTACATAGCTCCTCCACAGCGTTAAGAAAACCAGTCTCCGCTAAGTAAGCTCTTGGAAGACAGTTTCTATTCTATTTCACAAAATCATAATATCCAGCAAAGAATATTACTTTCCATTATCTGTCCATGAATTGAATCTAACCTCATCAAAGTTAATGTCAGCATAAGGGAGAGCAAATATGATCTACTGACTGTGGTGGTGCTGCTACTGTCTTACACATAAATATACTAAAACCTGATCTCTTTGGTATTTGGCACTTATATGAAATTCCTACTGAACTAAACCATTCCTTTTCATGTGTGACAAGTCTGCTATATTAATAGCAAACAGAAAAATTGTGAGTATTTGGAGAGATTTACATTGGGACACGAAGATTAGTCAAGATACAAGATGAATATGAAGAACACTGAAAATATTGTGGTTATTATTATAGTATGTATTTGGCATCTGAGAGAAAACAGAATTAGGAGGCAGAAATTTGAGCTTGATACTCACTTTTGCATAAAAGCTCCAAGCTGTAGTAACTTGAATAACACAGAAGTCTGAGAAAGTGCTATATAATGTGAGCTAGTGTAGACCATAGTACCATGAACATCATTAGCGCAGGCAACAAATGGCTGGGGCTCTGAATGGGTACTGTCTGCCCCAGGTGACTACAGAGGGTTTTGAACTCTTATTTGGGTAACTTCTTAAAGTTAGGGAGTCTGATCATCTCTGCTCTCCCATGAAGACTGCCATGTTTTTTTTTCCTCAGGCTTTCCAGACAGAACCTTCACAATAAATTCAGTATTTCAGCTATGTTGTAATTATTGCAGAGGGGCTGCCCAGCTGGCCCAGGCATATGCTGCGAATTAAAGGTGGTGTACTGCATAACGAATTTACATGAACGCTCATTTCGCCCGGGCACACTGTTCTCACTTGTGTATGCACATAGTTGGTCTGCACATCCACATTGACCATGAGCCTTGGTTTCCTTTGGCTAGGCTGCTCCCATCAGAAGCTGCACATCTGAAAATCACTAATAAATAGCCACAGTATTTAAATTCTCTTTGTGCAAAATCTGTTAGATGGGAATAGTATGTGTAGGAAATTCTTACAATTTTTATATCAACCAGGAAGTTGTTCAGTAAGGAAAGATTCAAGCTGGGGCTTCAATCATTGTAAAAAAAATGAGTCAAATAAAACAAAGCCCTTAAAAGACATTAGTCAAAAAGCAATTCTTTTTTTGTCAAAGCCTGGCAAATAAAAGGATGTTTTGTAATACCTGAAAAATATCTAAGATAACTGAATACATAATTTGACTAATATTATTCTCCTGCTAACAGGTATGAACTCATTCTAGATCCTACTTCAGAGCCTGGTCCTTAATGACAATTAGGATTTTCACAGACTCCAAAGCTGACAGTAAGTAGTAGGCACTTACCTTGCTAGCTATTCAAGGCAATGTCTTTGCCTTCTATTTATCTTCAAAGACCTGTCACACCAAATGACCAATAAAGGAAGAAAAAATTACCTTTTTTTCCTTATTGCAAACCTACAATTTACCTTTGGTCCAGGAAGGCCAATTCCTATTGATCCCTTTAGTCCAGGAAAACCTTGATTTCCTTTTTCTCCCTGAACAGAATATGGAAAGTAAGTTTAACTGAAAATTAAGTAAAATCTATGCTGTATCTATTCACTTTGTAACATTCTGCATCATAGAGAAAGCCAGGTATTTGTATTATGCAATGAAGCACATAATTTTCAAGACAGAAGTGGTCTGAAGCTGGAGAAATAAGCAATTGGGTATGATTCAGAACACAAATGAAGCCTTTATAAAGTATATAATGAAGAATTTATTCCTGATTAATTAAATGAAATATTGTCATTTCACTGAAACAGATGAAAGACAAAAGTAACCTCACTGGGGCTCAGACAGTTATTCATCCAGTCTACAAGCAGTAAAACGAGGTCCAACACAAAGATTCTCTAGAAATACATACCCAGAATCTCTGCAGGGTTGACTTATTTTTTCTGATCTTAAGTAAATAAAAAGACATCTCTGCTTTTCACAATGTGGAGAGCAGAACATCTTTCTGCTGATATTTCAAAAGACAGTATCAGTCCAGCTACAAAGTTCAAATTTGTTTATGATGATTGTTACACATGCCCTGCTGCATGCACACAGACTTGAAAAGCATGTTCACGCTAGCAGTGTGGGCATACAACATGTTACAAAACACAGCTCTTATAAAATACCTACAGAAAATCCTTCACAGCATCTGGCTTCCAGAAACTTTCCTGCTTTATTTAATAGGGTAACACAAATTTTTTTTTCAGATCAACTGCTGTATATATTTTAAACGCAGCTAGAGGTGATTATATTCCCTGGTACATAAATGCTTCACCATAATTCACATTACATATATAATTCACATAACAGCAGTGCCCGGTGCAGATACCAAAACCAGCTCCAGAGAATGTCAATGAGATCAGGAGCAGTCATCACCTGCACTAAACGTAGCCTATGAGATGCAAGTACAAGGTTAGTTAGTTTTATTTTTCAGTCAAGAGCTCTCAGACTGTCTCACTAAAGCGTCTTTTACTAACACTTCTATAGCTGCTCACAAATGGGCCTAAAGGGGTTATATTGCTTATAATGGGCAGAGAAATACAAAAATGTTTCCAAATTTATCAAGACTCCAGCCTTCACCAAAGGCACACTAGTGCACAAGGACTGACCACTGACCATTCCTGCTGTGCTGGATAGGGCCTTACAGATTTCTGCGGCAGAGAAGCAGCTGCACAGTGCACAGCCAAGTCTACCTTCTCGTCCTTGTACTCAGGGCTCCTGACTCCCATGAGTTGGGAGTTCACCAGGAGTTAGACAATGAGATGCAGCTCCTAGAAGTGGCCRTGTACTACGAGTCATGGTACATGAATGGTTTTCCCTGTCCAAATTCCAGATTTGACTGAGATCCTGCTGAGATGGGAGCTTCTGCTTGCACACAGGTGCGTTGTGGTCTTGCCCCATGCTAGGCAAAGGCACCCACTGCACTCCACTGTTCACATCTCCACTGGAGCACTGCCTTTACAGCCCTGCCCAGTGGGAGCCTCTTGGTCCACTAGCCCTAACGCCGGGAGCTAAAATGCTCTGCTCGTCATCGAGGATACCTATCACTGACCTGCTAACCGGCAGCAGCTTCTTGCCTCTGTAAGCAGAACTTCTCCCCTTCCCCTCTCCCCAGTTTCTTACAGCAGCAAAAATTCAGACACTGTTATGTAGACTCTGGAGACTGGAAAAGAAACTGTGATGCACCAAATTACACAGCTGATTCACTAGGAAAAAAAAAAATTCCTGCAAATAGGAAATATTCCTAAGGCAATGGGATGCACAAGGCAATTTATTTTGCACTGTTGTAGGAATGCACAGTGACTATTTAATCTAATTTACTTTAAGTCACTTTTTAGCAGGGTTGTGCTTCCTGGGTCCTTCATGTAGGTTATTAATGCAAATGGTTTTTAAACATAGTGAAACAGTGTGCCAGCTTGTTTCAATGCTTGCTGTCCAGCACTGGGACTGACCATCCTTCCTGACTAGGGTCATCACACAGCTTCCTGATTAACACCTTTGCAGATCTGCAGAGCACACATATATGAACCAGAATTGGTATGTGTATTCCAGTGGTCCTTCACTAATAATAAATGTCAGATCCAACAAAACTATAGATTTGTTGCTGCCATTTGTTACAGCCCATTTGACATTGTTAGGATGGTGTTCAGGCAATGAAAACTGAATGAGACCTACTGTTCTAAAAAAATTCATATGTGTACAGCTGACATTTCTCACAGGCACACATGTGAGTTTTATCCTTTAAGATGTCAACTGCAGAACCAAATCCTGCTTCCTCTATTTGTGCAATCAATCAACATAAGAAGGATTTATCATAGATACCATAACTGAACATTTAGTAAAAACCAAGAAGTATGCTGTATTAATTTAAAAATATTTATTGCTTTGCCAGTTCAATCCATGTACATAATTAAATTCGAACTTGACCATCAGTCTTATCATAAAAAACAAAGTGGTATGCATGTAAAAATGCAGACCCTTGGATCCCTGACCCTAATATCCTGCTAGATTACTGATCAATAAGCAGACTTCTATGTAAAAATGTCATTCTATGAACTGAGTGCAGATCTGAGAACGTCTAGACTGTGGTTTTGAAAGGAAACCAAGCATAAAAAAAGAAGACCTGTGAATGTAGCTATCAATATAAAGTTACTTGAAAACCATCTCATTTTTGACATTCCGTTCTTACCATATGCAGACTAAGCTCTATGTATATATGAAAAAAATACTTGGAGTGATATTGATTGTTCAAATGCAGGAGTATAGTAGCTTTAAGCTGATGAAGAGTGGCCAAAAAGAATGAAGCTTGACATAGCTGTGAAGAGATAGGACAGAAGAGACAGATAGAAGCTCAACAAGCATCAGTGTATGGAGGAAACAGGTACTACAGGAGCAAGACAGTTGCCAAAGTTGTTCAGAAAGAAGTTGTTCCTAAGAATTATATACAAATAATCATAATTTTAAAAAGTGCTTGTTAAGGGAAGAAAATTTAAATGACAAGACTGTACCTACACAATTCGTGGAATGCTTTAGGAACAACACCAGCGGAGTTTGATCCACCACATCATTACAGTTTTGGTTTCAAACACAAAGAGAAAGACCTTCCATAGCCAGAGCACATGTTCCTTTCCTACATCCCTAAATTCCACATCCTTACATTACAAACATGCTTTTGCCTGACGGTGTGTGTCAGTGGACCGTGTTCTTCCACTGGAAAACTTCCAAGATGAAACTGAGTTCTCTACACTTCTAAAATATGCTTTAGATATTTATTCATAGCAGCGCCAACATAACATCCAAAACTCTGTGTGTATCTGCATAGACATAGATAGATAGATAGATAGATAGATGTATATGTACACACTGAGCATATTTTGACTAACCTTTATCTTTTTTCAGGAACAGAAAAAAAATTATATAATCTGTATATTTTTTCATGTATCATCAGATGCATTTGATTGCTGAAACATTTCTGTTCAGAATGGCAATTGCGCTTTTATAAATAACCTCACATACTCGTAGAATTAACAAAGATATATCCCAAGTATTAGACTCTGGAAACACATCAGAAATGTCTATTAAAGACAGGCAGGAAATAGTTTTCCTATACCATAAAGCCATACAGAGATGGCAGAAATTTTTCTATTTTCCACAAGAATAGAGCAAAGAGCCTTCAGAGATTCAACAAACACAGGAAGAAGAGAAAAGAAAATAAGAAGTTCCTTATGTCCTCACATTAAAATACGTAATAGCTTTGTGGCTACTGATAACAATTAATATAGATGAAAACTGTAAACAGATCAGAATGAAAAGTCTAGACAGTCATGACTCTAACCACGTAGAGAACTCTGTCTAGGAAAGTCCTGAGACGAGATAAATCARAATCTGTTAAAGAGAGTTATACAATAAGGAGCAAAGAAAGAACACAGTAAAGTATGTTTTTATGCTATGAAACACCTCACAGTGAAAAAAGGAAGGGCTCTCTGCAGTATAAAAAGGGAAATGATTGAACATGAATATAAACATAGAAGACATTGAAGCTGGAATCAGAGCAAGTACTGAACAAAACAAATTCAGGAGGAGTCGGTGCTTTTCTGGTAAAGCTTGTATGAAGTAATTCCATGCTGAACCAAAGAAAGGTTCTCCTCTGAAACATTTTGCCAACAAGGTACATTTTAATGATTTTATTTTGTTTCAGCATGTCACTATTTTCCAACGAAAACCTATTTTGTCAATGAACTCCCTGGTGGCTTTAGTGTCTACAGCCAACCACAGTATAGAGAGGCATCTTTCCTAACCCAGCTAAAACAGTGCCCCTCTTACTGAATCACTGGTGGTTTGATAACCTAGAGTTGGAGAGCTGAGCACAATCCTCCTGATCCAGGGAAACAGTCAATCATATGCTCAACTTTAAGCACACTGATTTAAGAGAAATAGGAGAAACTTGCGTTGTTCTCCACTAGAGCCTCCAGTTTTAATAATTTTCTTCCACACATTTATGACAAGGCAATTTATTAACTTTGAATGTTCAGAATACATTACCATGTTTGTGTTTCTCCTTATAAGGAGAGAAGTTGTGGTTATGGCTGGAACTGGGTGAGTAAAAACCTGATGAAGAGTATGTGGGAGACTGGCTAATTTCTTTTATATTCCTGTATGTGTTGTTTGACTTATTTTGACATGGTAGATCTCTGTTACTGTCTTTTACAAGGGCATCCAGAGAAAATCCTGGATGTTTTCTTTGGAGCGTCCTTTAAATCTAAGTAAATCAGCAAGATGTGGCAGAGATGTGACTTTTTTTCCAGGTTAAATGTATTTGTAACAACAAGAATGATAGGAGAGCAATCGTGTGCCACCAATACTGAAAACTCAACAGTTTTAAGTAAATATTACATATATTATATATAATATATATTATATATGTTATATTATAAAAATATAAAAACATATTTTATATTTTTATATATATTATATATAATATAACAGTTTTAAGTAAATATTACATACTTTATGAACAAGAAACTTAAATATACAATGAATATTTGCAGGAGTTCACTGACTCAGAGGCAAAGAGAAAAACAGACGATGAATCTCCTTAAGATACAGTTTTCACAAGAAACTGGACAGATATCACATTAAACTGGATTACCTTGCTTCCTTGTACACTGTCGCCAGGGGGGCCAGGTGGACCAGGCAAGCCCTTCTGTCCCATAATACCCTATAACAGTCAGTGGGGCAAAAAAAGAGGAATTAGAAGGTAAACTCTATTCCTGGTAACACTAAGGAAGTCATCTCAAAGTCACTGCAAGCAAAAAGTAAAACCATGTCAAAGACTCTGGTTCTGATTCTTCTTTCGTTTATGGTTTCTCACTGTGGGCCTTAGTAATTATCCTTGGCAAATTCCCAGGAAAGCAAAGGAACAATTAAGCTGAAAATAATTAAAGAATAAAATTTGCCCATGACACAGTGTGATATTTTCCCCATTTTTTCCTGCGTGGAAACCCAACAGAAAATATCTTTATACAACAGCTTCATGCAATCGCTCCACACAAGGAAGGCACAACAGTAGAAGCACAAAGGACCAGAGCACTAAAACCCAGCACAAGTAAATCTGCCAGGCATGTTAGCTAGTTCTTGTGCACCGTGTACATATGCCAAGCCCCTGTGGTGCCACAGTCTCTGGGAGCACCAGTCACTCAGAAAATCGTTAAGTGGGAGGGGAAGAGAGAAAAGCTAAAGCAGCACCTGCTGATTTGTGTCAATACAGTCAAAGCCAGGTAAAGCCCTTGTGCTTTGGAGGCAGGCTAATCTAACATTTCAAAGTGACAAAGTGAAGCACAACCCTTTGATTACATCAAAATTAAATGTTTGTTTTTTGGTTTTTTTTTCTTTATTTTCAGTTGAAAAAAGCTTTTGAAATTTGACCAAGCTTCATAAAAGTTTCTGTAGAGTTCAGGTGRGATTTTTGATTACTGTCTTATAATAAATAATCACCGTGCTCCAATACAGTAAATGGAATTCATTCAGAGGTATGTAAATTACCTACATTTTGCATACATTGAATATTTAGGCAGAAGTATATCAAAACTTGATCATCATTAAACAGAAATATATAGCTCTAAATATTTAACTTCTAGGTATTAGTGATGTTTGAAAAGTCAACATTCTCATCTGTGTATATAAAAAATTTGCCACAAACTTTGACAGAATCTCTTGTGAAGAATACTGTTAATCTATATATTTATAAGCAGGGATTCACACAAAATGTTGTGCTAAATGGCTTATCTCAAGAACTAGATGCTACAAGCAGGTCCTTGCCTTTGAAACCAAAATATTGTTTCCCCACAGAGAACACATTTTTCATTCTCAAAGCCTTTGTGGAAGCAGCACATAGTGTCACACATTTGCAGGATTTTGACACTCAGTCCAAACCTTACTTTTTTTAAACAGATTGTGTCTGTATGATTTACCAAGGTACTGAAATTGCTGCAGCTTTCAGAAAGCAAGGCAAAGTCAGACATACACCCTGAGAAAATGCTCATTGCATTTCTGTAACAGGTTGGTAACAGCAATGTTTCTCCATTCAGATACTGGTTTATTCAAAATGGTAGTGGAGACTTCTGTTAATCTCTCCTAAGGAAATCACAGAAAAAGTTACAAAGGTGTACCTATTTGTAACTTAAGTTAAAGTGGAGAAATATACACAATGTTTCTCCTCATTGCCTTTGTAAAAATAATTGATGGATACACCTATAATAAAGAAATCCAGGCATGCATTGAATTTCTTTTCTTACCAGTATGTCTTTTTTGAATTATAGATCACTTCAGTGGAGGGAGGAAAAAATTGCTCAGATGCTGCATGCTGGCTGCTTATAGAATTAACTTTTTGTTTTCATGTTTCTTTCCTAATGGTTTTACTAATTAAATTAATTGGATTCAATTTCATTGAGCAAAAATTGCAAACATAAAATTCACATTTAACGTATTTTGCACCACAAAAGAATCTCTTGGAAACAGAATAGATACATACAGAACAAATGCATCATTTAACTAATTTATCAGCCTGATAGTTCTGTTCAATTTCGAGCTGTAATCTCATAAAGTTTAGCTGCAAATGCAATTTTCATCCAGTTAGTACTCCTTCCTAATCCAGTTGGTAGAAGTGTATGGTCAGTGCCCACATTTTTATGCTTGATTTCTCCTGCAGTTGCACCAATGTAAACCAATAACTGACGAAGATATTTTGGTGTCTGAGAGATGAGAGTCTGGCAGCCAGCATCACAAAAGAGCACAAAAGCTTCAACACGGCATCGTACCAACCTTGGGACCAACCATTCCGCTTCCCTGTGGCCCCGGGGGCCCAGGATAGCCTCTCATTCCACGGTCTCCCTGAAAATAGTCACAGAAATGTCAGTAATTTATCACCTATTAACTGTTACATCTTTCACCCACTTATGAAGCAGTCATTTAAACTACTGACTTTAAAAAACAAAACAAACGTTACATGCATAAACAGTTGCTTTATAGATAGATATAAAAAAAAAGCCCAAAATGCAGGCACTATTTAAACTCTAGGTGAAGAACATTATTCCCCAAGCAAAGGTCCACATGATCAAAATCACCAACAGAGTTAGGACTCTAATTTGCAAACTTACCAGCTACAGAAGAAAAAGAAAAGCAAACTCATTTGGAAACACCACCATTTTTCCATTATGTTCTGCAGGGGCTTACCAGGATGGACAGGAGCTTACTAGTGGGACACAACAGTGATGATGCCCTTTACTGATAGTGTGCTTGTTCTGAAACTAGAGACATTTAATTTCCAGAACTGTCAAACTAATGTGTTTATGAAAACTAAATGAATTTTAATAGCATTGATATAGAAGAACAAAAAGAACAGCCCTTTCTTTGTTTTCTTAAAAAGCCATAATGCATATATGTTTAGCTTGATTTCTTAAGGAAATGAGGCTTAAGTGATACTCTGCCTGTGTTTCTGCTTGTCTGTGTTAGTCCTCTTTTTTCTCCCAGTATATTTTGAACTCATCAGTTGATTTCAGCCAAATTCATCGGAAACGTAGAGGCCTTGAGCATATTCATTTTCGACGGTTTTGGTGGTAATTGGAGGCTGGGTAAAGGAGAGAGAATCAATTTATGCTTTTAGTGGGGAAAAAGAAACCAGAGGGAGCTCATCCCTTAACCAGCAGGCAGACAGAAGGCAGCAGCTGGCTGGCCAAGGAAGATGGGGGTAACACTGAGCCTAGTGCTGCCCCTCGTGCTGCAGACAAGCCCAGCGAAGGAGATGGGGGTCAGGGGACATTACTGGTAGGGGGAAGGCACGGGGACATAAGAGGCAGTTTTGTTTTCCTCAGTCCATAATTGTACAAATGAGGGAATAGGCACACATTCAGCACATGATCACTAGAAAACTCCCATCAGTTTGAAAAGAAAAAAGAAATCTGTAACTGATAAGTTATAGATGCAGAAAATTCTGAATCAGGTTTAGCAAATGCCCCTAAGCCTATGCCTGTGCAGGCAAATGCAAAAGAAATGTGTTCTGCTAAGCTACTGATCATCCAATATATTAACAACAGAGCCAAGAAGAAATTGTATTTCTTGACAAAATAAAAAATTTCATTATAAAACCTCTTCATTGTACTTGTTTTTGCACTCGGAAAAGCTGTAGAAATGGCTGTGCCTGCAGAGGGAGCATTCTAACTAGGAGAGAGATGCCAAGGATGAATCACACAAATCACAGATGACACTTGAGTTGTGGCAGGTGAAAAGAAACAACATATCAAACTGATTAAAAAGGAAGGAAACAAAGTACATAATCTTTTACTGACTTCCTTTACTTTCCTGGAGGAATGTGTGCAGTCATTGTAACGACTGCTTTTAGGTGAAATGCCCAAGGTTCAATCTCTAGCGAGAGATCACTCCAATCTGTGTTTTTTATATATGGCTATGATACTCTCATGCTAACTCCCGACATATGTGCTATTTATGTAAATATATTAGGGCCCAAACCATGCTCAGGTTTGATGGATTTGGAGAGGTGGGAACTCTGAATCCAAAGGCTAAGGCTTAGACTGAGCTTATAATGCTTTCCTTCTTGATGTAACATTTGGCTTCTGAATTTATTTTCAATTCCTCTTTCTTCCAAAGCACTAGAGACTGGCCAATTTGAGACAGGACACAGGCATGGTACGTGGATGATAGGCATGGTACATGGATGCTCTTAACTTTAAATTGGTGTGTCAAGCTGATTGGGTTAAACTGATTGCCATGTTCAGTTGGGAGGAAATTTCTCCCACACATGTGATCAGAGAGGGAAGTTTGTTGTTTTCGTCTAGTCTGGTTAGGAAAAGGGAACTAAAGAGAGAGCTACTCTCTTTAGTAGTGTTCTTCTTCAGATGACCTGAGGCTTTTATATCACACCTTCCCTGCTAATGCAAAGAGCCAAGATATTGGCAATGCCCTTGAACTTTTTGCCCTTTTTTTTTTTTTTTTCAAATTCTAGCTATAAACTCTTAAAAATTACAATCTTAAGTACTTAAAGATCGTAGCACTTAAGTCTGGTACATGGTGCTGGGAAACGCCCCTCTGCAGTGGGATGAATGGTAGATATTCCTGATCTTTTAAAACATGGCCGGTTTCTCAATTCTTCCTGTAATGCCTTTTCTTACAATTAGCTTTAGATTGTCATATTACTAGGAAATACTGAGAGTCCAGGCAAATGTAGTCATCTTCCTGTTCAGTACCATCTATTATCAAAGGAATAATTATTGGTCCTCAGTGTCCCTGCAAACCATAAGATAACCTTAAGCTGTTTGTAGGAGAACTCTTCATGAGCAGAAGCTGTGCAGGGCAGCTGAAGCTTTCCCTGTCCCAGCCTCCCTCTGAAGCCTGCCAGAGGTGCCAGAGCTAAGAGGTGGATATACAGATAAGACTTTGCATTATAAGTTTTTTTAGGAGATCCTGGGCTGCCGTGGCCTGTGAAACAGCCTGTAAGCTGCTGTGATGGAAGCTGAATGGGAGGTTACCAAACAAGTAAACGATTCCTTATGTTCTGGTATCCAATATACCTACAACCTGCTCTTAGACCAGCCCTGACCAAAAAGAGCGTAAGGGTGACTTGAAGTCATCTGCCCCTTCCTCCCATGGGTAACACATTCTTACACAGGGTCGTTGCAGGTGAAGGATCGAATTTTAGCCTCACATGCTTAGTTAATACCAGATGTCTCACTGAAAAGCTCTTTTGTAGAGCTTTATGTAATCCTCAAAGTTTCTGTATTTCTTGGCTTAGAGAAAAAGACTTTTATTTTGCTTTATGAGTTGTGAAGTGGAGCAGTTCTTTTTTCTAAGGTGTGACACTAAACTGTCCTCCAGGGAATTCATTTCAAGAAGGATTAGTACTGTTCTTTGATGAGGTCTAATTTATTTCCTGTATTGTGCTTGTAGACAAGCTTGTCACCATCAGCAAAACAGTGAACTAGAAAAACACCACTGAAGCAAGAAGTGAAGAGCTTAGTCAAGACAGTGTAAAGTATGGGATTCCAATGTCTATTCCGTACCATTTGTTCAAGAAAATTCATTAAATGTCCTAATGGTCACCTGAAAAATAAATCTTGGCTTCCAAATATGTACACCTCATTTACTGTGAAGCATGTATATTCGATACTGAAACATACAACAGACACCGCAATACTCTCCTTAGTGAGAGCTAGCGGATATAACGGTACTTGTAAGAAGAACATATTAAAAGAAGGTCATTGCATCTCTACTTTCCACATTTTAGTTCAAATAGACAGGGCCCAAGCTGCAAAAGTTATTTATATTGCAACTGGATCCAGCCCAAATGTTCATGCACAAGGGACTACGCGAGGGGTTTTAATAATCCTTCTGCTATCCAGTTACTGAGAATGAAGCTTGCTTTATTTCTAGTGGTGGGCTCTTGCTCTTGAATGTCTGTAACCCACCTCCTAGTTGGCAACAGTGCTTTTAAATCAATTTTTTATTATATTCTGACATTATGTGCTTCTGTTTTAATGCTACAGAAAATAGGGTGCTGCCAGGATTGAATGCATCCCACATGTTCTAATTTTGTTTTCATGTGAATTTGACCTCTGATACGTAAAATTCCTATCTAGCAGTGTGCACATATGTGAGCCATTTCTGAAAGTGGGGAGAACAGAGCTCTGATTCAGCTGAGTGGAACATTCCTATATAATGATACTCAAAGGAATTTCAAATTAACTAGTGTGTAAATTTATGAGTCTCTTATCAAACAAATGTTCTTTTTTATATGCAGAGATCGTTGCTGTTCTTCTTATATTATTTTTTTTTATGTGGAAGGGATGAGAGGTAGCCAGTGCACTTACATTTTATTTGAAAAAACAGAAGATTGTCCATTTTATGAACTAAGTTCTGGGGGAATTCTTGCAATTCAAGTGAATTGTTTTTCCTTGTGGCACCTTTGCTGCCAGGAAGTTATGTAGAGACTAAGGATTTAAAACTTTATATAAGCAAACAGGAGCAAAAAATCAGGGAGGGAGAAGAGATATTTATATACTTTGTTTCGTTTTTTTCCAGAGTACTCTACACCATGTCTAGTGTGGATGCACAGAACTACACCACAGATGTGACTATCTATTTGGATAATGCATGCTTTGGTGCAGCAGTCACACACTGCAAAAGCTACAGCTATTCACCATTTATAGAAGCAATATGCATTTTCCCCCATAGGATTAACTCACCAATCTAGGTGCATCATAAAAGAAACTTACCTATTTTAAAGTAAAAAATAGAAATTAAATTTTTATCAGATGTTTTTAACTCTTGATTTTTTTTTAATTTTCTGACAGAGACTGTTAGTTAAGCTCTACTCTTGAGCAGCCAGATTTCATGGGCAATATCACACTGCAACACAATCAAACCTGCAGATCCATGCAAAACTTTTCATACAAAATTTGACGCGAGCATGATTTGCCCTCATTGTATTGTGTTACTTGCGAAGACAGCTACTCTACAGGGTTCTTTGTAATACAACTCCTCCTAGAACAAGATGCCACTTCTCCATAACTCATGGATGTGGTGCATTCTCAATCTACCCCACGACTGGTTATTATGAGTAGAAACCTCTGCTTGATAGGCAGCTTCTAAACCTACGTGTCCATCAACAAATAGTGCTACAGGCCCAATAGCAGTGAATTTGAAGCCCAATGTTTACACTGTATGCAATGTGAGGCGACCTGCCTGGTCTGGTCCTGTGGACTGATCACCTGCTGGGGTAGAAGTACATTAAGAGCACTTCCATATTAGATCATCTAATTTAGCTTCATCTGAAGGAAATCCATTTCCGGGGTTGTGGGACTGCTCAGACCTCTTTTTGGTCCGGAACCCAAAGCACAGTAAATGGATCCACTGGGAGATTCACTTCAACAGCACATTTCTGATCTAGCCTAAAACACCCATGCAGATCACCCAAGAAGACTGAGTTTGTACGTGTGGCTGCCTAAACTAGACTGACTGCACATGCTGAGGTCTTGCTCCTTAGGCTGTATTACACCCAGCTCCCACAACCACAGGAGGCCCTGTTCTATTAACCTGAAAACACAGCTCCCTTTGCATCCATGTTTTTCAACAATTTGGTTCTTAGAATCGAGCTACCTAATTCTGACAATTTCCCAGATCCCATTGTCTGGCCATTCTACGGTCATTCTAAGGTCAGGTCATTCTAAGGATGAATGTCCTTCAGTTTCTCCTTTATTGTGGATATGTTTTTAAGAGGTTATTGTTATTGTTTATTTTAAATAGGAATTTTCATGTTCTGGGAACTGAAGTTGAAAGTTCCTTCTGTTTGGGAAAGAACTTGTTTGGGTGATATTTATTTTGCTTTCTCCTGCAACAGGCTGCCTGTTTCCTATTTCACATATGTAACGAGGAAATCATTAATAAAACCACTCTGTGGGATATTTTAAAGCAATTTCTTCTATGATTTTAGTCTTAAGTCTCTTTTTTCCAACTTTTTATAACATAGTAGTTACAATGTGACTTTTTAGGTGAATTACATACTGCTTAGAACTTTATAACACTTTAGCTATTCTGTGTATCATGAAAAAAAACTTCGAAGTGTTTCAGTGTTGTATTTCTAATCCCTTTATCAGTTTTGTTTTGGTTTGGTTTTTTTGCTGCCGAGTTTTGCCTCTAAACTAGTATTAATTTTAGATGAAGGTTTATAGTCTTCTCTTAGGAATCCATTTCTAGGAACTTCAAAAATATCTCACTAGTTCCACATAACAAACACTTCCCCTGACTCCTTTGGGGCCTCGTCCCTTGCACTTCTGTAAGGAGAAAGGAAGTGCATAATTATTAGGCAATACTCTGCCTGTGTTGGATTCTGACTTCCACATGGAAACTCCAGCATCTAGAAACATCCCAGGTCTTTGGATGTATGGAAAACCTGCAGATTTGCATCAAATCTGGGGATAAAGCAAGAACTGGTTTGTATTATCATGGCAGAAAAGTCTATCGCAAGCTTTTCTTCTAACTGAAATGGAAATTGGGAGATGAGATCGCAGCATTTTGTCATACATATGCCATTCTAATCTAATGCATTTTTCGGAAGATGTTTGTCTACCTTGTCTACTAATCAGATGCATGTTTACCATTGTACAAGTACCTTTGGTCCAGCATCTCCCATGCCTTTTGGGCCTGCTGGTCCTGGGGGGCCTGCTGGTCCTGGAGGTCCCTGGTACACCAGAGGAATAAAGCATGTCAGTAGTTGTCCTAAAGGAAGAGTACTTGTGTTCTTCAACAAAGAAGAAAATTTCAGCAATAGTTACTAATCTCTTTGGTTTTGCTGTATTTTGTCAAATTCTTCACACTTCTGATGTGTACTGAGCAACAGTCATCCTCAGTCCCGGGTGGAAACCTGAAAAGACTACCAGAGTGGTGTAAAAACAGTCCAGCTCTTGACTTAAGAACCTTAGAGTTGTTCTCAGCTCAGAGAAACCAGCGAGAAAGCAGACATTGCTCCATGATTCATACACTGCAGACATTACACATCTGGGATGCCAGAGCTAACCCATCTAAATTTGGGGATTGGGTAATCCTAACATACTTTGGTGTATTTGTGTTCAATAGTCTGTTCTCCTGAACTCCCTGCTCAATCTGTCACAGCCCCTTCAGCTGCCCTTCATACTGTTGGAGGCATCCCCAGCCTCCTTTTCAGCATTCATAGGGCAGATGTCTTTGCCCCATCATGGTACAGAGGCTTAGCTACATAAATTTTGTCCATGTCTGCCAGTGGTTTACGACGTTGGTCTTTCCAGATCATGGGGCATGGAAAGGCAGCCTGAGAAGGGGAAAGATGCATGCTACAGCACAACAGAACCTTCACACATTTCAAGGACCTGTACTCATGTGGCAGGGAGAAACACAACCAGCTTTTACTGACACCTGAGACTGAGTTGCAGAGAAGCATGACTCTTACGGCAGTTGCAGATGGGAATCCTAGAACAGACATGATTTCAGGAATACTAATGCAGAGCAAAGCTCTTTTTTTTTTATTGTCTAGTCACTAATAGAAACGCAGGAAGCRCATACACATAAGTTTGTCATCCTGTGACTGCGCAGACTACAACCAGCATTTGTATAATCAATGTTTTTTTAATCAATGGTTACCAAACCAGGCTTCTCTTGAACTCTTTGATTGATTAGAAATGAAAAGTTTTCAGCTTCTCACTGACCTCTTTGATTATGTATCTACCAATACTTCTTTTTCATATAGTTTAAACACATATCTTAACTTGCAAAGCTTAAAACTTCAGTTCCTATGAGGCATTTTAAGCCCTACTAAAAGTTTGTCAGTCATCGATTTGCATCACTGCCTTCTTCATGATTGCCTTTGCATTTGCTTTTCATTTTTATTTGGGATGACAGTAGGGTTTTTTCATTTGTTTGCATGTCCTCTGTTTAATGGGTCTGGGTCCGTTACTGTCACTCCTTGACCCTCCAAGGAGTCTTGAGCTGGTCTAGTGTCCCTATGTGCTGTGAAATGTGTCAGGTACATGGCATTACACCAGGAATTCTGAGTGAATGCCCTCTGAACTAATTCTGATCCCAAAGGATCTTCCCAGGATCACTTTGAATGCTAGGAAATTGGAGCTGAGCCGTGACTTATTTGGAAGCACTCAGGTCCCACCTCAGTGTATTTGGGAGTGCCTTTGTGGTTGTAGTTTGAAATAAAGCTGGATTACAGACATAAAGAAAATAGTGCTAATGGAAGTTTGACATGTGGTGGTTGAAGGATGGCAACAGTATTTTCACTTTCTAGTGAAAGGTTGGTCAAACACGTCTGTGTGGCTTTGGATGACTGAAATTTAGGATGATATGCCCTTGTAATGGAATGTGCCAGCTGGAATACTCAGGCATTAACCCCTTCTGGAGCTAACCATCACAAAAGCAAGGGGGGCAGAAAATCTTCAAAAAAGAGGATTTAACCCCCCGGTATGAAAAGCAGCTGAAAAACCAAGGAATTGAAGGCTGCAAGATTTGGCCAAGCAGATGTTATTAGAGATCTTGAACAAAGAACAGTAAAGAAAAGGAAGGGAGGGAAGGAGGGAAGGAAAAGAATTCAAAGCAGTGATTATATTAAACATGTATGAGCAGCCATGAAGATTTTTATGGAAATACATGGTATCCCTTTCATGATGCTGAAATGAGAACAGTTTATATCCCGTTCCGACTGCCTGTAGAACTGGCACTGTATCTAGGACAGGAAAGGACTTCAAAATATAGATGAAACATTTAAATTAGATAAAGGCTGAAAGAGAAGATTAATTGCACTTAGTTAAGTAACTAAATACTGAGTTATCACACAGTAATTCATTTTTTTTCTAGAACACAAAGTACAGAATTAAAATTGTACTTACAGCTTCACCTTTGTGGCCATCGCCTTTTGCTCCACGGGGTCCAGGTAGTCCAGGTAGTCCCCGGTTACCCTAAATACAAAACAGTAAGTCAGGCATCGTGCCAGTAACTGGATCATCATGATGTAATAAATATTAACAAATATGTAAGGAAGCTATTTAATGTCCTTTTGGAAATACAGAATAGCAGTTACCAGCTCTTGCGATTTGTTTGCAAAGCTCAGAAATTTTTGTGCTTTTTTATTGTCACTTCACTTGATCAAATTAAGATTTCAGAAGAATAGGAGTTCTCATTAGGAAATTATTAATTTCTAGATTTGTAGTTGCAGAGAGAAATCTTCAGAACATTGACTTTATCTTCAGCCAATACAAAGTTAAATCTATTTTTAAAAAGTTAAACTTTTATGACTTTGGGGGTAAGTCCGGACATTTGAACAATGAATTTAACAATTTAACCTGAAACATAATATGCCAGCCTTAAGTTATCACATGTTGCACATTTTGCGCTTCCAGGTAACCACATTGGTTCTCTCATACAGTAAAGCAAAACTGCATTCTACAAGGGAAAGAAGTAAAAGAAAGAAATACAACCGGTTATAAGAAATATATAATTTCTCTTAGTTTAGCCTAAAATGCTCTGTATCAGGAGACAATCACTCCTTCTGTTGACTCTTCCACTGACTCCCACTAAAGATTTGTGCGTTTGCAAAACGTCAATGCTTCCTTTCACAACCAGAAGAGAAGCAAATAGCAATCTTTTCCTCTTCCCCCATTCCAGTGATTGTTTCCCTGACATTTAATGAGAAAATTAACTGAGCTTGCAATAGACTGTTCTTCACAGAACCAAGAAAGAAAACATATTACTTTTTGAGGTATCCCTCAAGATATGCTGGCAGTCTGTACTGTAGATGTTCACATGAGAGCACCGCCAATCGGAAATCCTTATTGATACTTGTAGGTCACACATCCACCCCATTCCTAAGCACGGTATGTATATGGCCATACAGGGAGACGTGTACACCCTTCACTCAGTCCCACAGAACCAAGAAATGTAAATGGACTCTCCTGTAGAGTGTTGGAGGGTCAGTTGTTAATATACATACAGGTAACAGATCCTGAAGAATAATTACATACAAATAGCAAATATTTCCCTGTCTATTCCAGTAAAAATAAATAGCCAGAAAAGAGAAACTATAAATGACTGAAAACTGCTGTTTCACCAGTGCATTGTGCCTGGAAATTTCTGCAATAACATAATGCTTCAAGAAAACACAAATGGAGTCCCGATAGCAGCTCATATCCCAGCRGCTGGTCTGTCTGAATACAGTGTCCATGACTAGAGAACAAAMCGACTCATGTTCTGGTTATATATCTGACAAAAACAGACTTTGGGTCCAAATTTCCTGTCCCATGAATGTCTCTACCATAGACACAAGCAATCAGATCTTCTTAACCAATTTAGCCCTGTCAAGGAAAAATGAAAGAGCTGCTTTGGCTCTCCTGAAGATATACATCACAGGTTTAGGTTAGGAGGTAAATGAACGAAGACAGACAAGGCAGACTCAATGTTCTGGTTAAGATGAAACCCTGAAACCACTTTAAGATGGAATTTGGGATAAGGATGAAAGCACACCTTACGCTTAAAGAAAATTGTACATGGTAGGTCACTCCTGTATGAATCTCTCCTATTCTCCAGTCCAAAGGGATAATTTCACTGGAAGACTTTGAACACAACCTGACCACCAGATTCAAACTGCATCAGCCCTGGAAGATGTTTCTTCACGTTTCCCAGTTCTCAAATGATGGAATTCTGATCCAGTTCTGTGAAAATTTAACCAATGAGTGTGCCTCTGGTTCATAAATAGCTTTATAATGGAAAGCCAATTTTACCTCTTCCTTATTCTTAATATCCATAGTTCTTAAATTGTGAATACAATGAGAAATGTTTTAGAAATGTTTAATAACTTTTTTTTAACAAGAAAGGAAACCATGGATCATGAGTTCATCTTTATTTTTACTTCTAATTCCACTACAGTAAAAACCAGCCAAACAGATGTTTTCATTTAATCTTAGCAGACCATTGTAAATACCAAATACATGTTAACACATTCTCTTCTGTAAGAATTGGGATTTTGTCAAGTGGCTGGTTTTGCCATTAGTAACATAGTTACAAATCTACTTCAGTCAAATCTATGGCCAAATCTGCTATATGGAACAGTTTTCTAGTCCAGATTATTTAGTTTTATTTTTTTAATAGCTGCATCGAAAATACACAAGAGATGGCCCAGGAGCAATTCTGCGATTACTGCTTCCCACAGTTTTGTGGGGTCTGGAAAAGTGACTCACTCTAAGTCAGTGCACTGGCAACAAGGCAAGTGCCACTGATGTCACAGATGGCATGCTGAACTAATTTATCTACTTTGCCAACCTTTCCAGGGCAGGTTTTAAAGTCATTTTCTGAAGCAGTAATATAGAGATAGTTGCTTCCACACTCTTTCAAAGAAAAAAAAAAAAAAGATAAACAGAATATAAACATAAATCTTGTGTCCATGTTCATTGTTAAGAAAAAAAAAACCTAAATGATTAAGTATACGACTGGACAATTAAGTCATGTTCATCACTTCTTTTTATAAGAAAAACACAGTGAAGTAGCATTCCAGATTATAGAGGAAGTAAATAAATTTAGAGTTTTTGAAAATTCAAAAACACAAGCTACTGAATGCATGTGGATCACTGTGCTATCCAGCATCCTCTGGTAGGTGTACTGGTGGAAGTCTGTCAAGCCAGGAGTAAAGCATTATTAGTATTCCTAAGATGTTATCACACAAAAGTTATTGCATTAAGTTGCTTTATTTTCAACTACATTGTGTTAGGTACACATAAACTAATTGGTCTCTGAATTTGGGTCTATCAACTATATTCCCAAGAAGTGAAACAGTGGAATTGAGTGGAACATTTTATGTGCAGACATGGTAAATGTGAAAAAAAAAAAAAAAGGTTTWCTAAGAAGGTTCCTGATTTCAGTCTGGAAAGGACATCACAAGAATGGTACCTTTCCCAAACACTGAAGGAAGTCTTTCTGAACTATACCCTTATCACAAGTGGCAGAAGGCTTATAGAAAGTTTCAACCCAGATTATGACTGATAGATGATATCATAAAATGCGTTAGAGGGGAGGAGGTGAAAGCTGCAAAGTAAAAGGAAATATATCGTTTTTACAGTAGAGGACATGGGATCTGTTCTAGGGACTGCGCTTTTCAGTTTGTTCTTAAATAATGTAGAAAGGTGAGTAGCACTGTTTTCTAATGATGCTGTATTATTCTGATTAGTTAAATGAAAGGCAATTCCAAGGAGTTGAGGAAAAACCCTACTTAAGGGTTTGAGTAATTTGATGACAAAATATCAGACAAAATTCCATGCTGATAACTGTAATGCATTATGCAAGGAGAAAAAGCAGTCATAACTTTATGTATCTAACAGTCGTCCTGAACTACTATTACCACTTAAGAAACAGGAGAGAGAGAACCATTCTTTGAAAAGGTCACTTTACTGTTCAACAGTGATAAAACCCCATACATTTCATCCTTTGCAAATTAATCTACATCCTTTTCCTCTAACTTGTTTCCCACCAGCAAGAGGATGGTCCTTGGTCTCACCTTATTCTTCGAGCAGCCTTATGTCAACCCACGTGTACTACAGATGAGAATTTTTCAGTCTCTCACTTTTGCAAGGACTGCAATCTCTGTGTTACCACTAAATCCTCAGTTTTATCTCTGGTCTTTCACTTGTGTGTTGATCTTGCCAGTTAACCACTAAAGGCTTGAACAGTGAGCACAGCAATCCTGCTACAGACTACTGTACTCCATTCTTGGTGTTGAAGTTAAAAACGTAAAGGATATAACCAAGTAAATCCTATCCTGTAACCTATATGCAAATAAGTACTTCCAAAAGATCTATTTTTTAAATTCTTTATTTTGGGTCTTACTTATGTTTTTGAATGTGCAAGGTTGGTAATACTGAAACACCACTGTTAAAATAGCTRATACCTCTCAGTTTATACTCAGTAAAGAGCATATCGCCCATACAGAGGTATAAAAGACCACATGAGATAATGAAAGGTGGAGATGAATTTGAAGAGCTACCTTCTTAATGAAGACTTCCTGAGGGAAGTTTGCAGGGTGGGGTACACTGGACTAGTTATTTAATCTATTTTGTGTTTCTTTTTTGAAAAGATAGTAAGTTTATTTTTAAAAATAGACTTAACCTGGAATGATGGAAAAGTTGAAGAATTGGTCAGTTACTTTCCTGAAAAAGTTGTTCAAGTGGTTTCTACATTTTCACAAGAGTTTTGCATATGTCTCATGTTTCTTTATTTTCCATCTTTTGTCTAAAAACTCCTACCGTTGGTCCCATTATTGAATTTCCAGGAAGTCCATCATCTCCCGGTGGCCCCTTGGGTCCTGGATCCCCCTACCAAAAAGAAACAAATCCAACACCATATTTGTTATTTTCAGTTCTAATTTCTCAAGTTTTACAGACAAGAACAAGTATTTAATTCTTTCTGACAGTGACAATTATTGAGCTAGGTAATATGAAATCAGTGTTTCTAGARGAAGCTTTTAGTACCTTGATTCTGACCTCTCTTACACTTTTGCTTCTCCACAACTGTGTCAAATAGTTTGTTCTGCCTTGATGAATAACTTGACRGCTTTAGTTTTCAACTGAAGGTTGAATACCATAATTCAGTTTCAGTGGCCAGACTCACCTGCGGCTCCTGCCTGCTTTTGCCCACACACGCAAGGCTGCATAACCTTGTTTCTGCCAGAGCACACAGAGAACAGCAAAGAAATTCAAAGACAAGTGCTGACACAGAGTATGTTTAGAAAGGCTACAGATGTAATGGCGCAGCACTTCAAAATTGCAAGCTCCACAGTCTGAAGACCCAGGAAGAAACTTGAGTTTTTCCTCAAATGTTACCCAGTACATCTGTTTGGTAACCTTAGCTCTGTCAGTGGCTTTTCTGGAAAGCAATGAGGCTTAGAATTCAAGTTCCTCATGTTATCCCTTCACAGAGCAAAATTTGGCTCCTAGTGTTTAATCTATGGCAACAGATGTTTTACTTTACATTAAGGATCTTAAAAAGAAAATTTCAATTGTCAATAAAACTTTTGCAATTTTTAACACTAGTGAGAAGGACAGGCAGTATTTCAGGAAATATTCACTAGGGAATGCAGATTCAATGTTCTATCAAAACCACCGAGCAGCTGTAACCATGAGAAAGGAATATGAGAAAAAACAGCTATCTAATGTTACTGTCTCCRTATTAGTAACAGGATAATGGTTGTCAAGGGAAATAAAACTCTAGTCCCCAAACATGGGTGTAGCTTAAAATAAATAAATTTCCACTGGACACAACCATGGCTGTCCAGGAGTTAAGACCTCTAGCAATCACCCACTACTACATCAAATACTTAGAGATGTACTAAAAAGGCCTCAGACCATGATAACTCCCAGCTTTGAAAAACATGCAGATTCCCTGCATTAGAAATTCATAATATCTGGCTTCACTACTGCAGATTCCAGGATGTTCCAAGAAAACAACTACTAGTAATCAGTAGTTACTAGTAATCTTACTACTTTACTACTAGTAAAACTATCACTAGTACTTTCCACAGTGGAGAGAGAAAACGGACCTGTGTAGCCTGTTACATTATTGAGCAATTGTCAGAAACATAGCAGATATTTGTTTAAACAAAGAAATTATTATGGAGCTAAAGAGACAAAGTTTTGTGTATTTTCTAAAAATCAACTTGCATTTTATAATTACCCAAAATACTTGTTTTCTCGCATCAGCTACTGCGCATAAAAGCCCTGATCTAAAATTTAGTAAAGAGTTTGGAAAAAATCCTGCAGACTCCAGTGGATTTTGGATCATGGCCAGTCTGCTATGAAAGTGATATGAACTGCACTGAACAGAATAAAATCAGACTGAAAAAGGCAATAAAGTCTACAAAGTTCTTATTTTTCAGCATGAATTTTATCAATAAACCATCTTGACTCACTTACTGGTCTATTCAAAAACGTCACAATAACCAGGAAAATGTGAAGAAGGGAGACCAGTGTAGTGAAACCTGTCTTCATACAAGTTGTGCCTTACAGCATGCCACTTACTTATACTTTCCTGACATAAAGTTTGGCACATTATTATGGTTTTAAACCAATATAAGAGATATGAGCACCCCACAATCCTCTCTTTCTTCTCTGTGGTTGCATTTTTACTCCAGGTATACCCTTGAGCTTCTTGCGTTTCCTTCTTCCTTCCTCCTCCCTCCTCCATTCACAAACAACTCCAAACCACATCCTAGCCCTCTGTGATGTCCTGTTGCCAGGCTGATAAGTACATTGTATGTACAATACCTACATGTGCTTGTGTGTAGGGGTGCACGCATTTTGAAGCAAGAAGAAAAATGGGGATGAAATTACTTCAGAGCAATAGGATGTACATTAGTGATTTCTCTACCCTAAAAACTATCACCAAAGCTGAAAAGCATCAATTAAAGTTGAAATTAACTGACATATTATAAAAACASCAACTATTTTATTCTTACAATAAAAATGGTGTGGTAGTGAATTTTCAAATGTTTTTAAAACCTTGAAAGTTAGCTTTACTGTTGCTGAATCCACTTATTGTACTCAGCAGGACAAGTCCCACTCATTTCAGGTGCACTTTCCCCATAGAGAAAATGAGGTGGATGTAGCTCTAGCTATCTCATATATGACATTTCATTTAAAGTATTATCTACAGGCCAGCTGTTCACTTGGAAGTGACATACAAAGATTCATCTCCAAAAAATCATCTAGTTCAGCATATAACTCCCTAGAACTATACATAGACATATTCCTGCAGGGATTTACTGCCACATTCAGGAAACTTTTAGTCTAAGAAAGAAAATGCATAGTAAATTTGAAAAAAACCTACTTCAAAGTGATTAATTTCATAGGAGGGGCCAAAACACAACACAAATGTAATAAGGGTTTGTTTTCTGTTTTGGTTTTTTTTTTTTTTTTTTTTTTCATATATATATGTTTTCATTTTTTTTTTTTTTTTTTTTTTTTTTTCACAAATGGCTTCAGGAGGCAATAACATGTACTAAATTCAGCATCCTGTTAAAGGGCCCACAAACACTCTCTGTTAATTTTTAGTACTTTTCAGTCCTTATTTCTAAAATTCAGTCATCTTTGTTACTACAACAAGGAATTTTAACTTCTTTAACTTATATTCTTTTAATTTTGACAGAAATGTGCACTAGAAATTTTCCAATCTCTGGTCTCCAGCAAACACATATCAGATAATCACCTTTGGTCCAGCAGGTCCCTGAATAGATGATCCAGTGACACCAGGTGGCCCTCTCTCTCCCGGTTCACCCTGTTACAAAATGGTATCATCTAGTTTTAAACAGTTAGTTTCATTTTCTGCATAAGTAGCAAAAACTGTTTTCAACACTTTAGATTATAAAAATATCTACAATATAGATCTATCTACAAAATAGACAATATTTGGGAAAAACCATAAATCAACTTACTGTTCTTGCGAAAGCTGGTCCAAGTTTCATGTTTTAGATAACTATTGGTTGAACCAATATTTGATTTTTTAACTTTAATTAATTTTTTGTGTCCGACTTACAAAGCCAGTGGAATAACCAGAACACTTGTATTATTTCAATTTCCTTATCATTCAGAGAGACAATTACTCACAAAATATTGTAATAGAACGTTAATGTTTCAAAGTAAAAATTTGTGAAATGCTTATGGTTAGAATCACTTGGACAACTTTAATTTAGCTTCTCAGTGCTCATGCATAACTATAAGGTCTGTAATTATGTTTACCTAGTCTTTTTCTCCTTGGGACTTTTGTGTCTTTCAGGACAGAGGATGGAAATATTTCTGCTTTTCCTTTGTTCTGTTAAGTATCCAAGCATCAGATGCTTGAGAAATTTGTACGTTACATAAATTCCATAGATTCTTTTATTAAATACAAAGTGAAGCGTTACCCTGGAGGAACAAGCTTACTTTTGGTCCAGCTGGGCCTTGTACTCCTTTATAACCAATCAGTCCTTGCGATCCTTTTTCTCCAGGGTCACCCTGACAAAAACAAACCTTTCTTTTTAATCACAGCAAAGATTCATTCACAACTGGGACATACACAAATAACCAAAACCATGATGATAATGACGCCCATAATTAGAAAGGTATTTAGATGCTCCACTCCAACTGAAATCCCACTCAATTCTAGAATCTGCCCCAAATGTCCTAAATTTAACCAGGTGGGAGACAAAAGCTATCTGTCTACTAATACATCTTTCCAGGCTTTTAATTTCATATTTAGATACCTAATTAGTCACCTAATTTCTCTTAGCTCCTTCTCTCTCCCTATCAGCATACTGAGATAAGTTGCCTCCTCCAAACTTTAATGAAAACTCYGTACTGAATTTTCAGGAAATCTCTACTGCCCAATTAACTTTACAGTCTATGTTTATAGTCTGATTTTGCTGCACTTGTTCAGGCTAAGGAACACATCGCTCTCTCTTAAATCCTTTTAAATCATCAGTTAAAATATAGTTGCTACTTAAGATATAATGAATGAAAAAATAGGCCAGAATCTGAACTCTTATAAAATAAGTCCTTCTAAAGTTTGTAGTATTTCTCCAGTGTGCATGTCAAGCCATACCTTTTGGCCTACATCTCCTTTGCCAGGGGGTCCTTCCGGGCCTCTTGGACCTTGATCTCCCTTTTCCCCCTAATAGAGATTAGATGGTTAATTAATTTTCATGTAGCTAATTTTACTGAATCAATAGACTTATGAGAAACAATGCTTGCATAAACACTTTTCCCAAAAATGTCAGTAAATATCTGGCTAATTTTTTCTCCTGCAAAAAAAAAAGTATTCTGTCTTCTTAATCCCCTTCCACCCTCCTGCATTCATATTCCTTATTTTCACAGACATTTCTAATAGTGACATTTGCAATTGCATCAACCTTTCGTAGGAAGAATTGCATGCATATACTCATATGAGGAAGAGAAATGCTTGCAAAGTTATCAGAAAAGGTCTTGGTTGACCAACTCTAAGAAAAACAACTTGTAAGAAGAAGTAATTTTAGGCAAGTCTGTAGCCAAAGGCCAATCCAGGCTGCAAATATTTGCCAGAAACTTTACTTCAAATAATTCACAAATAATCGACATAAAACATTCTATTAAGGAACGTTACCTACAAAATATTTATGCATAATATAAGTCAGATTATTATATCAGAATGCCTGTAGGTAATTCAGAAAGTGAAAAGTAGATTAAAATGAAGTTTAAAAATCCATTTCTGATTTGGGCTGTTGATGGAAGTGGCATTATAGAGCCTGCTGTTGATAGGCATCAGTCTGGATCCCACTTCTGTGACAAAGCTTCACACCTGCAAATAACTGCCATAACATCAGCGTGCTACTCACTGCAGGCATCAAGCTGTTCTCTGCACTGTCCTGAATACCTAAGGTAGCTGCTCAGTACTAATATTTTCACTTATAATGAATTACGACAGTGAAGATGACAGCACCAGGTTGATCATCAGAATAAAGGCAATATGCAAGAGAAAAAAAMCCCAGCATTCCCAAATACAAAAGCCACCTGTAAGTTTAACCCAACATTTACTCTTAATTCTGATGTTTCACTTCTGATACACTGGGATCTTCATTTTTGAGCACTTATATAGCGGGCGATTTCAAATTTTTAAAAAATAATTAAGTAGCAACAGAAATGTACATATTTTTCCACACTGGCTTACTGCCTCAGGCTGTAGCTTGCCAAACTGGTATTTGCACTGCCCTTGTAGATGAAAAAAATGTGAAGCTGCATTCTTAACAGATGTTTATTACTGCTATTTAGATATTTTCTAAATTATTAAATTTAGAAGACCTGCAGTCAAAAAATGCTGATTTGCTTACTCTGAATCACATTCAGTTCATCAATTCTACATGTTGGCCAGCTGCTACCCTCATTTAAGAGCTACACAGTAGCAGAGTTTGGACGCACCTGGATTCTCAGCAGCAATTCAACAATCAGCCAAAGGACTGAGTTTTGCTCACTCACCAGCTCATTCTATTTGGAAAGAGTAAAACTAAAAGCCTCCATTTAACTTACTCTAATTGACTATTTGGGGCACTCTGCTTTGCACCCCTCTAAATTCCTTTCCACCATTGTGAATTTATGCTTCTTTTTCCCAATGTGGCAGAGTTTCTCTTAAAATCTCAGAATTTCCCTTGGAAACAAGCAGCCCCGGTTTCAGCTGTTTGYGACGGTTTCTGTACCAGGCTGACAGATTTCAGCCGTAGCGCACCACCCTGCTAGATGCCCTAARTCACATCAATTTGAGCATGACTTCTTGGTGTCACAAAAAATCTTAACAGGCTGTAAGGAACAGGCTAAAGACACAAGCTATCTGTTCTCCAAGAAGATCGTGAAATTTAACAGTAGTCAATAGCCCACAAAAGGCAGGGCAGCTAAATCAGTTGCAGATTCAGATGGCAGCCACCATTAGTAAAGTTTGTTGGAAACTTCTCAACTAGCCTAGACTCTTTTCCCTGGCAAAAGTATTGGCACATGCCCTCCTCCAGGATGAACTCCTTACCATTGCATACCTGCAAATAATGGTTTGTTCTTGTTTCGTCTACACCTTTTACATGCCGTAAAATATATTTCCTTACCTTTTTCCCTGACTTCCCAGGATCTCCCTGCACACCTCTCTCTCCTGGGAGTCCTGATAGACCTATATCTCCCTTAAAGAAGAATAAATTATTATATATTATCTACATACTTCAATAAATTCTTTATTCTGTAAAAYGGATCTAACAGTGTGTTAAAATATTAATTAATGATATACAATATTTTTGCTCAAATAAAGGTTGTTATTCCCAGTAAGTTAAATATTCTATAAAGCCAGTAATTTTTTCTACTCATACAATCTAAAGTAAGTATTTTAAATTTCTTTCCAAGCTCCCCACCKACTCCTTAAATCTTGCTTTTGTATTAAAGAAATTTACATTTATTCAGTGAGTAAAAACATGGTTGAATGCTGTTTGTTATTCTGTGCACAAGAACAATATGATACGAATGTAATTTACTTGCAAAGTCAAACATCTGGGACTTAAGGAATGGCCAGCCAAAAATGCCTAAATGGAGTTGTTGACTGGAGATGAACACCTTGCTGGTTGTACAAACTGGTCTAGGCATTACTTTTAAGACTTGCCACAAAGAGCCCTACTTAAATCATTAAGGWCATGATATACAGCCTTCAAAATGGCAGTTGAAGTCAAAGCTTTAAGTGTTTAACAACTCTTTTAACACGTAGGCAGTATGACAACCACTGTCACACAGACTGGGTTTTTTTCAAATCATTGCAGAGGAACAGAGGTAGTAATGTTTCTAACAGACCTTGGAAATACCTCACTAGCTTAGAAAAGATGGGGGAAAACTCTGTTCCAGTTATGGCTGCAGTAATGATTTTAGGAGCGAGTGTGGGAGCTCTAGCACAGCATTTTGAGTTTAAAAGCTAAAACTGTGAAGTTAAGTGAGTATCTGTTACTGAAATTCCTTCTTATTTTGATCATAGTCAATTTATACCAAAAAATCTTCTACTTAGTTTATCAGCAACTGGTGAAAGAATTAGAAGACCCTGTAACGAGCAGTTAAAAATAAAAATAGGCTTACTTTAAGTCCTCGTACACCAATTCCTGGAAGTCCTGGTTCTCCTTTTTGTCCAGGTTCACCTGGTTGACCCTAGTAACAAAACGTCTTTTGTTTAACAGAGGAACACAATTTAGCTTCATTCATTACTTGCACTATTTCACTAACTGCTTTACACATAGAAGTGGACTTGATGATCCTTATGGGTCCCTTCCAGCTTGAGATATTCTATGATTCTATGATTCTAACAAGTTTTCAGCCAAGCAGTTTTCAACTGGAAAATTCTGTTCTTTGAAAACCCCAGTAACTTGTAGGACTGCATCTATTTTATTTAACCTTGCAGTGGGCAGAAAGTCTAAGTGAATCATTCCAACTTTCGCCTTTTTGTTTTAATACATTTTATTTTTTACTTTATACCACTATATCAAGAACTCTTTGGTCACTGAACGAAAAGTGAGTCCAAATAAAGAAAAATCAGAACTTCTGTTTAAGAGGAAGTTTTACCCTCATGATTCTTCCTTCCAGTAGTTCTAAAACAGTTAAAGAAATAGGAATTGCATTTTTCAATTTTGCTTTTTAAAATACTTTTTCACACTAGGGAAATTGTCCTCATACATAACATGTTTCACAGCTACCTATTTTTCCCTACATTAATATTAAACATTGCTGCTGTAACTGCTACTTACATGCCAAAGTAACGCCCAGAAGAAAATGATTGTATTTCTCCCTGCTTTTGCTACAGTGACTAATGTCTTCCTTTTGTAAATCAAGGTGATTACAAAGCACACTTCTGCTTTACAGTTCATCAGTTCATTCCACTTGCTCTCCTTTCAGCAACTCCCTTTTTCTCCTCTTAGAGTGCTCCCCTGACACTGTATCGCTAGAGGCTTGGGCTTTGACAGCAGTAATTGTTTACCCTACTTTCCCGTTCTCTTCCTACTTTCCCTCCTTCCATGGTGCAGTGTCAGCTCCTAAGTACACTTAAGCTCTTTTTTCTCTCCTAGTGTTTCTATCTTTGGTTTTAGTTCTTTCTCATGATGACCATGAAAGGCTGAAGGCCAGGCTGAAGGCATGGTGGGACCAGCCTTAAGTCTCAAAACCATYGCTGGTTTACAGCTAAGTTGTTTGGTAAAATGCTTTACTTGAACACAATGTGTATGTGGCAGCAAACTCATTTGATATAAATGTGTCTGAAAGATACTTTGTCTATATTAGAACCTACAATCCACATTCACAAAGATTAAGGGCTGATGCTAAGCAGAAGCCATATGCTCCATTTGGGGAACACCTTGATAACGTGGGTGGTTTTCCCTCAAAGATTCAGAAGTGAATTATCTCCRATGAAAAGTTACATTTTCATCTCATCAAACACACTCTTGAAAAGCCTGGCAAAGACACATTGCTTGTTTTTTCTTGCTGGTGCTATTTTTAAAAAATAATGCCTGAATCATTACCTTTGGGCCTGGCAGACCAAAACCTTTAGATCCTTTTGCCCCAGGGTTTCCTTGTGGACCCTGTATACCCTATAAAGCAAAATAAATGAGTTAGTGCATTACACTCTTCCACATCTGAAATTCACCACATGTCCATCTTTCAGTTAATAATGATTTTATCTTATCTTTAGAAGAAAACAATTTGCTTGCCTGTCCTCAGSCTTAGTTCTGAGATCTTTATTTTATTTTTCCTTTGTCACTACTCTGTGGATTTCACTGACGTATCAAAGTGTAATGACAATTGCTGTTTAGGGAGAAAACAAATGGGAAGTGTCTCAGTATCTGCATCTAAGCCCTGATTCATTGGGATAGTACGGTGGAAGCATGAACTCTTATCTTCTTTCCAAAAATACAAAAACCAAAAGATCTTTTGGGATTTTCAGTTTTTCTGTATCCAACTGTTAAAGGCTGTGTTCAAGCTTCAAAGGGCTTGAAATTCAGAGGTGGTGGATTCTTACCTTGTGAAACTCTTATCTATAATATGTCATCATCCAAGCAATGCATCTGATTTATCTCCTATGCAAATTATTATGCAGATTAGACCAAATTTCTGTTTGCTTGATTCTAAGACCATTCAAATCAGTTGGAATCACTTATATTTACAAGCTTTGCCTAAAGACTTTTTAAAATGAAAAATCACTGTGAGATTTTTAATGTCTTCACATCAAAATTAGAGCTCTGATAAAGTATAAACGAAAACTATATGCGAATGCGCATTACATGTCCAAAATGTAGACTTACCTGGCTTCCTGGATTGCCTGTTCCTGGTGGTCCTGCCGGGCCCTGTGGTCCCACTTGGCCTTGTTCACCCTATACAAAAAGTATTCCCAAGAGCTAAATTGCAAGAGTCCATGCTAAATGATTAACATACTTAAACTAAACACAGAGCAACAGTCCCCAGGCTGTATTATCTTGAAGTTTGCTGCTTCTATTTGAGTTAAATGCATTTGGAATACCTGAAAGTCTGCCTGTGGCAACTGATCTAATAAAAATAATACCCCTTCCTACCTACAAACTCTACCTCATTTATAACATTAGATGATCACAGCTGTAACTTTATTATTAGAAGGATCCATAGCTTATCTTTACATACTGAGATTAATTTTAAAGATTTTCTTGTACAGAAATATACAGAGTTTCTTGCACAACACTCAGAAGAAAAACTTGCAAGTGTAAACAGAGCAGCTAGAGAGTATTTTTGAAAAAATTTTGTCATGTGATATTGTAACGGTATTGTACAGTACTTGGGGAGGGAACAGAGGAATTATGGCAGAGGGAATTATGGGAATAGAGGAATACGGGGAGGTCATGTGGGTATTGGAAATGGCACAGACCCATGGAGGCGTCAAGGATGTATGACACCAGTCCTTAGAAAACAAAAAATAATCAGTTTCACTTATGCCAGAAACACTTATTTACTGAAATGGTCCCAAACGCCTACTTTCCTGGCCATCGCTGCATTATTCCTATACAGACATGGGAATAAGATACTCATTCTTGCGTAGATAACCAATCTTCCTCTAACTAAGGCCTTGAGCAAGATGGTCTGGCAGGTGTTCACCAAGCATATCTCTCACAGTAGGCCAAATCAGACCACACCACACCACCTAGGTTCCTCTGAAGATTTTGGAGAGCCATTTGACTGGACAGTGAGATGAGTAAGTTCAAGTTAAACTTCCCACATCTGCGAAGCACTCCCTGCTGACTAAGCTGTCAATGACTTTGGATGGGAGTGCTGTCCTCTCCTCTCACTGAAGCTGAGTGTGGGGCAACAAGGAGAGCAGGAGTCATGGGGACAGGAGGGAAGGAAAACAATGGGGAGTAGGAGGAGGGCTATGGCACTAAATCATGAGAAGGAAGATCTGGAATCACTGCCTCTGCTCTATAGGACATCTGGGCATGTTGCATCAGCCACTCTCTGGGGATGCACAAGATACAGGCTGRAATCTCATCAGGCCAAGGGAATTAAAATTGTTCTAGATCCCTCTTTTGGGGAATGGGCACCAAAAGCTAACAAATTTCAAAAGCCAGAGTGTTCCTTTGCCTGTTCCAGGGCCATTGGATTAGATGACTCAAAGGGGTTTTTACATTTTTTAAAATATTTATAAAATACAATATTTCTGAAAAAAATTTAGGAGGAAAAAAGTCAATTTCTTCCCTCATACTCCCAGCTGCATAGAATACAGTCCTTAGTGCTCTCAGTTAACATTAACAGGCGCAGCTACTTGTATAGATGAGTGCAGTCTAYGGAGCTGCATGGAACGGTGTAGCATAGCTCCTCAGATTCCAGGTAAAACATATCTTTGTATTGTTGTGATCTTGTGTGAATAATTCATCATTAATTTAACTATAAATATAATTAACTATAGATACGATTAGAAGAATACTCTGTGCCTCACCTTGTCACCTTTGATTTGTTGACCTGGCAGTCCAGGAGGACCAGCTACACCTTCTGAGCCTTTTTCACCCTAGAATATGTGACAGTTTTGTAACTGTATTTGGGAATTTATAAAGACCACCATCCTAGACAAACTGGTCATCACAATGTGGATAATGAGGAAAAAAGTATTCCTTCACAAACAAACAAGAAAAATAGYCAATGGAATTATCAGTATTAGAGAAAAGCAATTCAGTTACAATTCATAACATGCTTCATCTGCATTCATTGTGTTGTTGAACACAGGACTTCAAAAGGAGAAAATGAAATACTAGGAAGAACGAAGCTACATTTTGAAAATGTGATAATATGTTCATCAGTCAGAGAGAGCAGTTCAGAACCTGGTACAAGGACACGACTAACATCTTTTCCATAAAAGGAAGAAAAATCTTCTTTGCTTAGTAGTTCAAGGCTCTAGAGAATCTTGAAGCCACTAAAAAAGAGGGATACATTTTGATGGGAAGCCCAGTTGTGATTTAATCATAAATCTTTGCTTGTTTGTACTTATTTTTAAAAAAAGGAATGTTCACATATATTAACCTAGCAAGTGCCCTTAATGAGGTAACTGTCCTTAGAGACTCATACAACCCATCTTTTAGTTTCCCAAAATGGTAAGACAGAATGAAAACAGTTCCTGAATATTTTCTTTCAATACAGAACATAAAGAGCTAAGTAGTCTTTCAGAAGACAATTTATCTCATTAATGCCACCAAAATAAGGTATCGTATTGAACACATAAATAAGTGAATCATTAACTTACTACTGTTAGAGGGACTGTACAACTTTTTTGTAATTATCTTGATAGAGTTTCTGAACTCGGAGGGATATTCAGAGAACACAGTGATTCAGAAGACCAAGATCCATCAGCTGACATTTTATACCAGTGGAATGATCAGTGATCTTAAATAACTTAGACAGTACTGCAAATGTGGCCCACAATGTTAAAAAAAAAAAAAATCCATAAAACTACCTTTTGGCCTTGAATGCCCTCTCCTGGTAGACCTTTCTCACCTGGCAGACCATCAGGGCCACGCGGTCCCTGCAAGAAAAGAAAAATATATTCAGACTATGTCAGCAATTCCATTTTTTATTGACATTTTGTCTAACTTGCTAGTATAGGTTCTTGCAAATCCTGTGACACTGGTAAGTAGAAATACTTCCGTAGCAGCTGGCTGAGCCCAGGCAATTAAAATGAAGTGTAGCAACCCTTAATTGGAGGATTTAGATTAGAATAAGCTAATGCTGAAATAGTGTGAATTACATAATTAATGTAGGTTGTTTAAGATTGTACCCTTAAAACTCAAATGAACCTGTAGATTAATTTATAATAAATACATTTACGACTGTGAAATTTATTCCCTATAATTGCATATAATTTCATGATTTTCATAATGAAAATCATTAATTTGAACACAGTTTTTTTCATACAAATGGCAGGTTAAACATACAAAATTAGAGAATGCCAATTTTTTTTTAAACAAGTACAGAAATAATTATTTTTGTAATGCTTTCTGTTCTTCCACAAAATTCAGCTATCTTTCATTATTCAAAGGTAATAAAGAGTTTTTAAGGATGATCTTGATTAAGCAAAAAGTTTCTACATTTTTTGTGAGAAAAACAATCTTTTACAACCACAAAATTACTTTCAAAAATACTATTAGAATGAATCTAATACCCGTCCACATTCGTGGCTATCTTAATTAACAATCTCTTTAAGATTTTTAATGAAACACACAAGAAAACCATACATTTTATAAATTTCAGGAAGAAAAAGCGGCCAGTGAGCACTAACTCAACATTACAAAAAGCTTGCTAAAGTTCTGTAATTCGGAAGATAAAGATATAATTAAAAGCATATAATTTGGGTCTTTGATGCAATCCAAATTACACACAGGAGTTGAGGAATGTCTCAGCTCTTGGGTTTTCATCTTCTTAAAATTTGATTTTAGACAATTTTTAAAGATTATCCTCAACTCAAACAAGTAGGGGTACAGCTATTTATATACAACTCCATGTCTTTCTGAAAACTGGATACTGCAATCCTGCTCACGTGGATCAAGCAATTTTTTATTTCCCCAAAACTTGTTTGGACATGGCTTTATTCTCCTACTTGGGCAAGCCACATGCAATTACTGCAGCAATACTGGGCTGGCATAGCCGAACACACTTCTGTGGCTCCAGACTAGGTACAAGGTGGTTTACGGAATCAGTAGCCAATATAGCTGCTGTCAATAAATTACGCTCACTAAGACTTATTTTATTATATTTCCACTTCCAATGCATATATCACTGACTTACAGGTAATCCTGGTTCACCAATTCCAGGAGGTCCTGGGAATCCAATTTTACCTTCTTGACCTTGAGCACCCTTGTGAAAAAGAATATTAGAAAGTTCAGTCCTAATTCAACTCGATGCTTTAAAAAAGCATAACATTTACATATAGATGACATAATGATATCAGCAGAAAGGTCTGAAATCAAATGTGTAACATCTCCTGATGTAAAAAAAGCATAAATAACAATTTAGAAACATTTGAAAGTACCTTTCGATTAATACTTGGAGCACTAGATCGCATTCCAGCCCTCACGCCAACAGCAAAGGGGTGTTATCACTTTGCATAAGGTTAACTGCTTAAAAGTGCAGGACCTGAGAGATGGAGTGCAGGACAGGGATAAGGGAGTGAAGTCAGGCTAAATTTGGTTGCAGTAAAACCCAACCATGAAGCAGGAATGCTCAGGTGTGAGGGATCCTCACTGTAGCCTCTATCTAGGCACTCAAATTGAAGCCTGCTTCAGTGGAATATGGGATTGCATGGGAACTCCAGGAACTGCACAGTTTCTGTATCTTCTATTTATAAGGTGTCATAATCTTCACAATTCCTCCAGTTTACTGAGGACTATGTGCTTCAAGGGTAGGAGCACAGAGGATTTTTATCTCTCCCCAGAGTAGTACAGAGACAGGGAGTGACATTCCTTCTCCATAAACTGTTTTCCCTTCTGGAATGACCCAGTGTTGTTCCTTTTACATGACAAATTACTAGTTTCTGAGCTATATAAACCCCCTCTATGTTCCGGGCTCTGCCCCACTGCACAGAAAATAGGCAGGGGTTCAATGAATGTACAAATTAGAGCAGTAAAAGCAAAAAAAGCGCAGGTATTTTACACACTGGCACTTGGCTCCAAGAAATAGGGAAAAAAATAGCATAAAGAAACACCAAAGACTTAGCAACCAGAAGAACTAGGGTGAGATCTAGTTCTGCCCGCTTTAGATTTCTTGTTTAGGTCTGAGCTGTAGGTCTCTGACAAAACTCTCATAAACTAAGTAGTTATGTTTCCTATGTAGATGCTTTTGCATTTTTCCAAAAGGAGGTTTGGCTGGCCAGCATAGGCAGACATGACTTTTCCAACTTACCAAGATTGGATTCCACCTTCTAGTCTTTTGCAATAAAATAAGATGGAGGAATTAAATGCTGCATGAGAAAGAGAATTTTATAACCTGTAAGAATATCTGTTCCCTAGTGAAGAAATAATAAGGCAAATCTGTCACTTGACTGTGTATCACAGTGACTGAGATGTTTTTCTGTGCCTTGAAGTATGGTTTACTCATTAGTGCAAGCATCTGCTAGTGCTTGAAAATGATCTCACATATTTAACCCCCATTTAAATGGCATTATTTCTGACTTCTATTATATCAATGGGATCACAATAAAAACTTAAGAGTTGCTGGAAAGGCAAGTCTGTTATCTCCATCCTATGCAAATATAAAAACCTGTCAATATTGTATCAGTTTTACATTTAGATGATAAGAGTTTGAGTTTGATAAAACAGCGGGTGAGAACATTCATCCAAAAAATGACTGCCCACAGTTAGCACTTTAACAGACATATTACTGACAGTTACCTTGGGTCCTGGCTGTCCAACACCAGGGAGTCCTGGAGGACCATAGGGACCTAAAGGGCCTTGCTCTCCCTAAAGGAAAAAAAATGGAAAGAAACTATTAACGCAAATGGAACCTTAACCAAATTCCACCAGAATTAACCACTCCACCAGAGTGTCTTTCCACAGCCTCATTTAGGGCTATAGAAATATGTTTTTAAAGTAAAAGAAAAAAAAGCCCACCCCCCCTCATCTTAAAGATAAGCGTTTAGATTAGGAGTAGCGTCAATATCCTGGCCATACAAGTTGCTGGGATAGATAATAATGTTATAAAGCCATTCTTTCATACACATCAGAAAAGATAAAAAATACATTTATTCTTTGTCATATCTTTGGTCCTGACTTTATCCAATAATTTGGTATTTCCTCAGCTTTTTTCTTGCTAGAAAGATGGGCATTTGGAAATTAAGCAGTGTTTATGCTTAAACGTTGCACTCAAGGTTCTTCCCATAGCAACAACTGCGTATCACGACTTGTTCCTACTGCTATCTTTGACTGCAGCTCCTAATTCTCTTGCATGTTTAATATTTTTCTAACAAAGCCAACGTAGCCACACGATTATTAAAAAGGCTTTTTATCAAAATGTGTTTATTTTCTGGGGAGGTATTCATATTTGGGGGGTTGAAATTTTGTATATACCGAGAAATTTTATATGCTGARTTCTGAAACCTTTCAATGAGATTTTTGCACTTGAGAGGTCAATGGAAGTGTAAAAAATGACTTCAAAGCCAGATATTTCTCCAGAAATCTACCACTTTGTAATCTCCCAAAGAATGAAGCTAAGATGCAGGAATCAGAATATACAGGGAGAGTAAATAAACAGATTATCCTTGAAGCTTWATTTCTGATAACTATGCACTTGGAGTGCTACTACTGCAGCTTCAAACCTAGAATAAAGTGGAACTTGACGCCGACTCTTAAATTCATTCCATTACAGGACAATATGATAATTTGAAGAGTAGCTATGAAATTTAATGCTTATTCAAAGTACAAGATTTTATAGCACACCTTCATAATCTAATGAATTAATACAGCATCAATAGGAGGTAAGTCTTAAAAGGCAGAGAAAAATCAGAGAAAGCTGGTATAACCCAGCAGAATAGCACGTGTATCTCCACATAGCATGCTGATAGGGTATTAGCAACATTGACATTGCTTTAATACGGATTCTGTCCATGTAGCTGTTGCCAAAATACAGAATATAGCAAAGAAGTTTACTATATTCCTAGGTAGACCTTATTGTTTGGGTTTTCCAATAATATTTTCGTGAAGCCTTTGGACCAGAGTCACAACTCAGTTGATGTGTATCCAGATTATCATAAATGATGCAATTTTTACTGATACAAAGCCAATTAGAAATTGACCCTTTTTGTTAATAGCAGGTTTTTTCCTCCTGTGTTTGTTTTGAAACTGATCAAACAACAACAACAAAAATTCCTCAAATGGCCCATCTTCTAGACTTCCAGTTCCTCCATGCGATTAATTTGGCATGGAACAAACTGTCCTTTTAAAATCAGCTGATCAAAAATAATTTTTGTTAAGTGTTTCCCATCAGCAGGAAATTTAGGGAAGGCCAAGAATAATACAATCAAAGCTCGTACTTGTCTTCTCTTTAATTCTCTTTACAAACTCTCTGTTTTAAGTACTGTTGTCCTTTTTAAACCAACAGTTAGCTGCATTTCAGGGCTTTTTGGGCTGATTCTGTTTAGACAAGAAGTAGGGGAAATATGTAAGGAAATGTTTTAAACTATTTCTTTAGAAAATAATACCTACTAAAAGCAACATTTTCAGAAGGGTTTTACTGACTTAGAAGCCTCCATTTCATTTCTGACGGTAGTAATTTAAGCTACTGAATTTCATTCATGCCAACAGGTCGCAAGCATCTAAGCACCAATGGAAGTTCAGCTTCTGATTGTGCATCAGTATGTAGAAGTGCACTGGCAGAATGGTATCAGCAAAGCCACAGTGCTGTAGTTACACACACCCAGCCCCATGGAGTGCTCTGCTTCCAGGGCAAAATCATCCCCATGGGAGCTATACAAGTAAAGCTGTTGTATTAAGGTTTCAGTAGAAAGTTTTGCAAGCAAATTTCCATGTACAGACACTCCCTCAAGGACAGAGATACTTCTGCCACTTTTACCCACAGTTGTGCTTCTTGCAAAGCTGGTCAAGATGCACAAAGCATGGGTTTTGGAAGAACGTTAAGCCAAGCACACCAGCCTGGTGCTCAGAAAGCTTTGCCTTTCAGCCTATAGGCTCCCTTACCTCACCACTAACTCTTACTTGAATAATAAGTACTTGACAAGCAACATTAACAGATACAGTTCCATGTAGCTTCAGGGCCTGGAGACAGTCTAGTTAGGGATGGACTTCCCCACTTCAAGGAAGAGGTGCCTCAGTGAGAAAGAAATAGGCACAGGCTGCTGTAAGGCCAGGCAGTATGCTAAATATTAGCTGTTCAAATTCACAGTCTTCACTTCTTTCATGGAGAAGGCAGCCTGGGATTTCTGTTGTGCCATGATGTATTAGCACACCCCACAGAATGAATGCAAAAGATATGCAAAGTTGAAAATATATTAAAAAAAACCTATCAGATAAAAAAAAATAGTAATTCAGCAGCATGCAGCAGCACTATGTGTAAGTAGGCTACTCTGGGCACAGCAAACGCCACTAAGCACGTTGGCTCCATTTGTCAAAACTAAACCTCTGCAATGGTGTAAGGAACTTGTTCCATTCTGAAAAACGATGTTTCATAAATACAGGCTCATCTCTCAGCTGAAACAATAAACCAAACCCCTTTGTTGTGTTTGGAAAGTGTCTTCCAAATTTTTTGTCCTGTTGTCCAAACAGACATTGTGTTTCGTATCTGTTTCTGACAGCCCCTGACAGAACTTCCCAAGGACAGTAACTCTGAGGGATGCTTCCTGTCACAAATCATTCACTCCTTCACAAGTTCACCCATATGACAGAGCTATGCTAATATATGTGCTGCCTTGAATGCAGATGGGAGTCCTACTGAAGTTAATGTTTTCCCAAAAGCTCTTTTTTTAACCATGACAGAAACATTACATAGTTTTCTTTCCAGTAACTGGCGTCATATAATCTGCCTCGCAGCAGCTGTACTAGTAGGTACTGGCATAGGCAGCGTAAACAGCCCTTATGATAAAAAGCATGTAGGGTAGTATGAAAATTTTGTTCTGTTGAATGCTTTCTCACTGATAGCAGAGGATGCCTGAATATTAATGGAGAAAGAAACCCCACCTTCTACCAGACAACATGCAAAACTTGGAAACTTAACTTAAACTATTCAATCTATTTTAAAGACTGTGTATTTCAAACTTCATATGGCTATTAGTAAGCCTGGCTTTTATCTTCTATGGTCTTGGTGCTACAGGTAATGTGGAATTTATTAAAACCATAAAGTGCTGGCAATAATATCATTATCTCTACATGTAGAAGGAAAAGTCTGCTTTTCAGAGTAGCTTCTTTGTAATTATTTTCTTTGTCTAACACTCTGCTCAAATTCTTTTTTCTCTCCCTATTGGGATTTTCCTTCAGGTGGCATCTAATATCAGCTAGAGCAATGGGAAGGAAAATTACACTTGATCTGAGCTTAATATTTTTACATATTAAAACTGCACCATTTTAAGCTTGGAACATACTTAACAGTCTACCCCCCACCAAAATAGTTTGCTATGTTATGATGAGTACCGGTTAGTGCCAATATAAATAATTTCTTTACTTTTAAGAAAGCACATACATACTGTAAGGAACACAGAGACTCTGTATTTCAGTCTATAATGCGATAACAATTAAGCTATAGTAAAAAATAATCTTTCAAATATAATGATTTTATCTTTAAAGTAAACATTGGCAACAACAATGCAAGCATATATAGGTATTTTAACAGATCTTATTGATATTTTGTATTTCTAAGCCAGTTGACGTACCTAGGAACTATACTTCTTTACAGGGAAATTGGATTTTTCAGTCTCCAGGGAATGATGTAACTTGCCACATAAGTAAGGAAAGAATTTATAAGTCATGAGAGAAGAAGCAGCATCCCTTAGCAGTTCATTCTGGAACACATTTTCAGGGAAGTATGCAATGATGGATTTTTCACAGGATTATCCCAAGATGTTTTTATGTGAATAACTGCTTTGAATACCCACATTCAAACTTAACTGTTTCCTTGAAAGTTTGAATACATGTCTGTTCATACAACTTTAGACTCTAATTCAGAATCTTACTATGCATATGAAATTTTCCAGAGAGGCTCTTACTATAGCAGTGGCTTTTAAGAATGTGTTGTTTTCAGTCTTTCCATGAATATACCATGGTTTCTAGAAATGTGTACTTTATTTCTAGTAGCTGGTCTAAGAGTTTAAACAAACCCAATGTCCCTTCTGAAATGATAACCATAAGTACTCCCTGTTCATCAYTTCTTTATGAGTGGAACACAGGTCATGCCCACTTCCTGATTTTATGCCCCAATTTTATAATCTGAAACCATATCATTGTTTGTAAATTGTCCACTGAAATTTGTGAATAGTCACTATTATTCCCCTCACTAACAAACGCATTTTCAAAATTACCTTGAATATAAACACTCTTATGGAACCTTACTGGTGCTACTGTATAGAATACATTGTTGGGTTTTTTTTAAAATAAATATTAGTTAAGCATTTTTTAATAAATTGATGAAAACATACAAAATAATGCCTACTATTTTGAATAAATTAATAGACGTATGCATGTTGAACATTGATTTTTTATCTAACACCAAGAAAACTAGGRGAAAGTGGATGTGCACGTTTTACACTGTTGACCCCAATGAGGTACTTTAGCTTTGCAAAAAGGTAAGCAGCAGAACCTTAGGGCTGAGAAGTTTGCTTGACCAAAATAAAGGGCATTATATTCATTCTTAGAACTCTTTTTTCCAGAAAAATCATGGTGATTCCACTTCCTTTTTAGAGAGGAAACCAAGATGCATGAAGTCCTTTTGTGTTTGCATTTTTCCTGTTTTTTACTGCTATTGAAGGGCAAAGCTGTCTTCTAATGAGAACATAACCACATAATATATGTAGTAATAAATGAATCCAACAAAAGTAAATGCAGTAGCCAGTTAGGATGCTATTTTACTGTATTAACCAATGCAGTTAAGAGATAAGTAGAACCTAAGTATGAAAATGACAGAAAAGAGGTTACTGGGAATGTTGGAAGAGAGATGGGATTCTCACTGGATAATGTTTCTGGACACTACTGCTTATGATAGAATATATTATATTTATAAAGCAAGTAAATCTTTTGTTTCTATTAATAGAGAATACTGACTTTATGTCCTGTGTCCCCTTTCGAAAGCCTATGGCTTCCTGTAGTAACTTCAATGTATCTTTGAGAAGCAAACCAGGCAAAAGCAACCACAACTGATTTAACCCCCAAACCATCTATTAACCAGCCATCTAGCCAATTCCTGGCCATCTAGGCAGGAATATGCGATATTACTGGAGCAGAATCAAGAGTGGCATGGCTTYTCTCTTTGCCAACTTTCTGTTTCTGGTACTTTTAGTCTTTCTCTAAGTGAGATAGTGTCTTCTGGGTTTTTGGAAATGGTTGCATCAGCCAGCAAAATCGTATCGTGGGCCATCCTTGCATTCTTAGTGAGACAAGGAACACAAAATCTGAGTTCCTTGCTCCTATAAGCTGCAGTTTGACAAGAGTTGAGTGTCTCTACCTTAGACCCAGGGTTATAAATTGATSTTATGCAAATTCAATTAATTAATTGTGTGTGATAACTTAAAAGAACTACAAAATTTTTTTCTATGGGTTTTTTGTAATTTTCTTTACATGTTTTATAGCTGAATGAGGTATATGGTACACTTTGATTCAAGTTTTTGTTTTATGTTACACTGCAGATAATATGTGGTGGCTGATGAAGCTGAAGAATGCCTTAAAGTGAAGCAAACGTCTAAGAAAATATAAAGCACAGCTGTGAATGGTATTTTTTCTTGGTATTTTAAGTTAGTGAGAGAGAGAAAATAAYGTAGAATTTGGCTTTAACAATATAATTTTTCTTTTGTAAATTTAACATCTTTCTATTGAAACGTTGCCAACAGGCAATAGAAAGTCAGTTCAACAGAAAACAAACAGAATAATCCTGGTCCTTTGCTCAAGACATGCTTGGGGAACAGGACCAAGATGACTGCTTCAGAAGACATAGTGAAAATAGCCAGTTCCCAACTCCTAACTGTGTTTGAGTGAAATGTCCTGTTACTCTAATGTTTTTCTCTAAAAGTTATTATGTTTTATACTGTGTTGTAAGTTTACTGTTAACATGCAAGTTCAGCATTTGATTAAATGGAAATTTATTTAGTCAGGTAAATTAATAATAATATAAGATGAGTTGACATGTATTTTTATTTTTATAGAAGTGGAGTTCAAATTTGTCATTTGAAATGCCTCAGACTCTTTATGGAGAAGGTTTGTATATATGGTAATAAAACTATTTACATGTTTTTGAGAAGTTATAACTTTGTGGAAACGCAAATAGAGAAAACTTTTTTTAAAGTTTGCTTAATAGCAAAAACTGGTTTTAGTTAATGCCATGCTGAGCTGCATTCTGTGGAGGATACAGGTTGTCTGACATATTCATACATGACTTGAGAAAAGGATGAAAGTAAAGTGACGAAGTTTGCTTGTATATTAAAGAGGTTATTAAAGATAAGGACTGATTGCGAAGTGCATCAGAAAGACTTTAAGAGGTTAAGGATGTGATTCAGCTCCATATGATCACTCCTAAACTTAGGTGTCTACATGGAAACAGGTTGGCTGAGTTCCTGTTGTAGTCAGTGGAAAGCTGGTCAATGCAGGCAGTGGGACTTTAAGAGAGATTCAACTCATTACTGGCAATATGATAAGGCAGTATCATGAAAAGGGATGGAAGTAGAGTATTGTGCAGCCAGTAAGACTTCACACTGATAGATTAGCCAGCAGCTTAAGAGAGAATAAGAAAATGCATCTGAATAACAGAAGATAAGGTATGAAAAGTAATTTCTTGGACAATGTTTCTGGACTCCATGCTACCTTGCTTCAGACAAGTCAAATTAAATCAGTGGAAGCTGCAATGCCACCAACCCTCTCCTGCTGGTGGCTGCCAGAGCCAGCGGCATCCAGACAGCACGCAGATGACACTGTCCCCAGCTGTGTCTGCCGCCTGGCACTGCAAAGCAAAAGAATGGGTACGGCACTGCCTTACAGAGGTGTGGGATGGACTGAACTGGCCAGATATATAAGTGAACTGTAGACTCACAAATGAGACCCAAAGCATCTGCAGGCTGAGCTTGATCTGGAGTTTATATTTTGAGGAACTGAATCTCCTCTTTCAAACCTCAACATGGCCCACTAACAATGAATAAAAGTGTTCAGCGGTGGTGTTCTGCGTTATGTCACATCGATACTAATGCCATGCAACTGCCTTTAGCTCTGCTAAACTGGGGTGAAGTCACTAGTTCAGCTCAAAAAGCAAAAAGTATTAGCATGGAAAGGCCATGGGTATAAGGAACTGCGCTAAGAATAGACTTACTTATTTTATCCAAGGCAGTTATTTATAACTGCCACTTTTCAGAGATATTGTATTATGTGTCATGAAAACTAATTTTGAAAGAGCAATTGMATAATCCTTCTGTAAGGACAAAAGATTTTGGAAAAACTGCTATGTGTCTGAACCAAAAAAGGCCTTGACCTTTACTAGCTGAATGGGTGTTTATTAAGCTGTAAACAACCACTGACTATCTGTACTGATCATTAAAATATTTTTCACTCATCTCAAATAAGCTCCAAAATGCCAAAGGTTAGCTTTGGCGCTAGGTATGGACAAGATATAACCTCTAAACATACATATGTTTCTGCTATACTCTTTAAGTATAATTACCTAAGTGTTATTAATTAAACTTGTCTGGCAATATTTTTATTATGATAGATGTCTGAGCCTGGAAAAACCTTGACTATAGACTTTAAACAGCAGGTTGCAGAGTTGGAAACTGAAAAAAGAGGGAACTTACTTTCTTATTCATACTGAAAATCTGCTGCTAAAGTATAACAAGAGACCATAAATATTATATCCAGGTAGATGAATTCTAGAGAGAGCTGCATATATTTTACAGACATGAAAGTGTGAGAAGAGACTGACGGGAGGACAAACAACATTCAACAAATATGGTTTAGTGTATAATAAAAGTATCTGGTAGTACTATCTTGGACGCATCAGTGTGAAATGACAGATAAAAAAATTACTGTCATTTGCTGTGCTGAAGTTAAAGGGAGGCATGACTTTTCCATCACATGTATGAATAGCTTCTTTCAAACCCATCATCCTCTTTCTTTCTCCACTTCTGAAACATTCTGTAGTAGCTTTCCTAATCAAGCATTTTGCTGAGAAGATGAAAAAGTAAGAAGTATGAAAAAGCATTTGTTAGGAAGAGGAAAATCATGATGGATGCCAGCATTCCAAACTTTTTACCATAGACATTTCCCATATCTAAATTTATTTCTGTGAATCTTCAAATGAAATTGTTGCCTAAGAAACAAAACATGAGTGTTTAAATATTGCATCTTTGGCAAATTGCTTTGTGTGAATTTAGTTGCCTTGTATAACTTAGATATGGCATTGTATTAATCAGGCTATCAATAATCCTGTGGCAGAAAGTCTTTGTCATTAGACCCTACATTTTCAAACTGATACATGAAAGATCTTTCTGTACCGAACAATGATGTTAATAGCTGTCCCATGGGCAAGACAACTGTATTAACATAAAGCAATTTCCCAAAGGTTTGCAAACCAGAAGACTGCCTAAATTAATCAGATACTTTATCCAACTGATTTTGCTTGACAAGTTGTAGTCATTAACTCTAAATGATCTATTTTAAATATAACTAAGGCATTAATCGTCATCAAATCTTACACCTCTACCAATTTCAAAGTTTTCTTGAGTTCTTACAGTGTACAAGCGATTAAAAATGACTTTAAATACTCAATCTAAAGATTTGATAACCACCGTCTAGAATTACTTAAAATCTTTAAACACAAGGCATTTTAGTAAAAAATATTCTAGAAAAAACTTCCCAAGTGATGGCAGAAGCCAAGAAACATATTCAGGTGATTTAAATTCCAACCTAAGTGCTGTGGCTCTAGGCAGGTCCTTGGTAGCACCCTATTGTGGTCCTACAAAATGCTCTCGGAGACGCAGATGGAGAACTGGCTGTATGTGCCAATGATAGAAAGCCTTCATAACATGACGATGCTATGGTGCACCAAGCAGGTGGTGTACATCATTGCTGTGCAAAGGACACCACTAACAAAAAACTGCTGAGGAAAAAGGATAGTAGAGTATAAAGATTCTACACAGAGTTTCTGCATCCCCTCTCCCTATACAAATAACATCTACACATATACAGCTACAACTTACCTTGCTTCCTTGAATGCCTTTTGGGCCTGGCTCACCTGGAGGTCCACTGATACCCTAWACAAAAGTCAAAGTATAGAATGAGTTGCCTTTGAAGATGCATGTAAAGTTTCTTTTGAATTTGGCCTGAACAGGGTACAGTAAAACGTAGCTTTTGAAAAAAGAAAATTTTGGAATATCTGTGATTTTGTATTTCCCATGGATTTCCAGTCAGAAAAAAAATATTTATTATTCTCTCCTTTCCTTTTGCAGCTTTTGCACAAAGCATGCAAAACTGCAATCACACACCTAAATAACAGTTATACAACCACAAATCAAATACTGGGGAAAAACAGTGAATGAAATGAATATAGTTAGTGTTCCAAATTATGCTCAAATCATAACTTTACAAACTAGGGAGTAACTGTCTCATGAGAGTACAGTGATGTCCCAAGTACTGTACTGTGCACAAACTCACAGTTATATGGCCTTACTCCTTGGTTTATGCATTTTAACTGAGTACTATTTACTAAAAGGAATCTTGCAGTTTTGTTTGTTTCAAAAGAAGCAAACTCTACTTTATTCTCTTAGTATCTCGGTGTCATATAAAGAAACAAAGTATTTCTTTAAAATTTCTTAGTACTTGAAAAGCATTTCCAAAAGAGACTTTGAAAAATCACATTTTTATAAGCTATTCTTCCCGAGGAAAAAATTATGATCATGATGTGAGATGGACAAATGTCTCAGCAGTAAAATGGCAATGTGCTTGAGGCAGGGTGTGCTAATAGAATTACATAATATAATCTGTTAATATAAATAAATAAGTTAAGATAAACCATTCTCAAGCTCATTGCATGCTATCTTCCTTTTAGTCATTAAGTGGGTTGTAGTTCCCATCGTAATTACTTAGTTCTCATAGCTCAGAATTACAGTAAATCCTTGTAACCATTGATTAGTCCTCTTGTATAGTGGTACATTCATCTGCTTCTGTTCTCCAGCAGTTAGGACTTTTTTTTTGTAATGAGCCTTTCAAACCTAAACTGAATGTAGACCATTGTACTATATGACGATACGTAACATCAAGCTCAAAACTGCGATAATGTAGGACTAATTGCAGTGATGCTGTATATGAAAAGAAAAAAAAATGGATTTCGCCTTAAAATAATCAGGTTATGTCATTGTACKAGAATTTAGAGATGGCTTGACTTGCAACAGCAGCTAGTATTTTACAGAGTGTGCAAAACTGAACATATACTGCATGGTGAGTTGAATTTATGTAGGGAAATGCTGGTGATCTGTCTCATTAATTCCTGTCAAAATTGGCCAAAAATCTCTTAGACTCCACGTGTTTCCATTTTTTAATAAACAAGAATAAATGTCATCTTTTGGGGCACAGATCACATCTTTACTAATTGTTTACCAGACAAAATTACTGGAGCATAAAATAATAAATTAATAAATTTGTAGCATTATTGCATGTCCACTGCCAAGCAAAAGGAAAGCAGAAAAATATAATTTAAAAACATTGAAACATGAAACATTGAAAATGGCATTTAGGACTGAACATTCACATCTTAATACCATGTAATAAATATCTCTTACCCTATTATGCCCCCATTATGTTTTCTTTCATATAACCCAGAAACAGGCTCAGTAGAGAAGTGAGTAGGCAAGTGCTGGCCGTCATCATTCCACATCCCCTATGGATCTACTAGGAGACTGGTATGACTTCCTGAGATCTCTACTCCAYACAGCAGCTCTTTTTACATGTCTAGTACCAATTTTTTAATGGAAATTACACAAGTTGTAAGAAACACAAAGACAGCAATAACCCTTTTCAGCAACTGCAAAGAGAGAAGAGGACGATCTGGACTTCTGCACAGGTAATAAATAAATGATCACTGATCTGAGAGTGGTAACAATCTCCGTTCCTACTAACACTGAGACTTTCTCTGACTCATTTCTCAGGTTTTTAAATAATTACTGCAGATTTTAGTCTCTCCAACAAATTTCAGTCTCTCTGGCTGCCTTATATTTCAGGACGACTGTTCAGCTTTCCAAGATACAGGTGGATGCTGCCATGTAATATAAGAGGAATTTAGCAAGTAGGGATATGACAGGGCATGATTATATTCTAAGGGTAAGAGGAGAGAGGAGAGCTCTGCAGTTGGAGACCCCAAGTGGGTCACACACCTCTGAGTAGCTTTAAGCAGCAGCAGCAGCCAAGACTTCTTTGAAAATTATTTCCAAAAGACAAAGATTTGCCAGACTCTGCTGTCTTGGTGCCCCATGCACCAAACGTGCTGCTCTCCACAGAGTTGACAGGATGTATGTAGAAGAAACTTACAGAATATAATGTGTTTTCTTTTTATTTGGTACCTTTCAGTTCCCTTACCTGAGGTCCCCGAGGTCCCCTAGGGCCAAAAGGACCTTCCAAACCCTGAGGAAAAATAAGATTCAATAATCAGATTAACAGGAAATTGCAATTATCTGCTTTAAAGTATTGAAAACCACAGTGTACATGTAATGACTCATATCTTTGTTCAAGCATTTTCTAGGGAGTTTATTCTCTCTCCAGAGTACTGCTGTTCTCATTCTGTATTCAGTAATTGCCTGTTACATTCCATCCTCAATATTTGGTTAAAATACTTTTCATATACAACAAACATTGTGCATGGCTACTTGACATCTTAGCTATTTGATTAACTAGTTGTTATTTCCTACAGGTCTTTAAATTCAATTTCCAGAAGTATATTAGATACAGAATTCTTAAAAAAATGCTGCAGTGCTTACCAAATAACCTTAGGTAACTTTTTCTCACTAACTCAAACTGCTGATCAGTAGCATGGCAGAATCACACTAATAGTTCGCAAAAAACATTAAAAAATGCATCCAAAAAAAGTAAAATGCCGTATTTTTTTATTCCATTAGCTGTCATTTCTCCATTTAAGGAGTTCTTACCAGTTATTGCCACTGTAGATTGTCCACAAATCTTTCTGCTGCACTGTTTTTTCTTCAGTCACCAGAATGCATATTCTACGGGATTTCACTTCCAGTTGACTCAATACTCAGTTATAATTTATTTCTAAAGCAAAAATAGCTTTCAGCAAATAGTTTACTGGTCTTTTCTTTCTCTTTCTTCTCTTTTAATTAGCAACATCTCCACACACAGAGGCACTGGCAGACTGCTGCATTTTTCAAGGCATGTGTCACATTTTGAACTTCTAATAGCCTTGACGAATTTAGCAGTGATACCTACACAGCCACACCCCATCAACTGTCTTACCCTACAGATTCAGATTCAGAATTTTTTAACAATTCTCTACTCCCTGGCATTTGCTCCCAGGCCAAGCATCAGCCACCAGAGAAAGCAGATAACTCCACTCAGTTCTAGCCCATTTACAAAACTACATAAGCAATGGATGGCACAAACAATATGCTGACGCGGTGATAGCTACTTTTGGTAGAATACACACATATGATTGGAGTCAGTTTTGATTTCAAAGCCGAACACAAACTGTCTGAATTTCAAGCCTGAACAGCTTTTGAAGAAACTCAGATTCACAGCATCAAAACCTCTGCTGGACTCGGTCTGATTAGTGAGATTGGAAAGCGACGGGGGAAAAATGCAACATTTTCAAATCAGACAATACTACTGTCAATTATGCTTCAATATCCATCACTGCAGTTAAAGATCCACCTCGGAATATTGAATGTACTTCTCATACATTTGGCCACATACATTCTGTTTCTAATGATTTTGTCCAGCATAGACTACTTTCATCAAAAAAAAAAAAAAAAAAAAAAAAAATCATTTTGTTCTATCTTCTGCATTTGTAAATGTGAAGCTGGGAATTCTGGAAGTGACTGTAATTTTCATTTGTTCACTAAGTTCTTGAAGTCCATAATCCTTTACAATCTCTGATCCTCTGCAGATGTCAAACTTTTTGTTTTTCATCACTGTCCTCAACAGAAATGAAACAAGCACATTTCCGGCAGCCGTGGCATATGTTTTCTACATCCAGATTTCTTGGCTGCTTTGATTATGTTCTTTGCCAGCTCCTGAACAGCTTCCTTTTATCTTAGTAGACATTTCACATAACCTCATGCTATTTCTCACATATTGCCTGGATAAAGAAGTTATGATCTTTCTTTATTCCTCTGAGAGATGCAACTCTTTCTCCTTTTTCATTGGTATTTCAGCCTTTTCTGACTCACTTGCTGCCATTTTGAACCCCAGCATCTCACAAGATATTCTCAGCCTTTAGATTTTTATTATAATATAATGCCCTTTCTTCTTTGTGACAAATACTGCTGCTTTGAATATTTCCTAATTCCTACCTGAAATTCATCGTCAAATAACAGGTTCCAGGAACCACAAACTTTTCAAGTTGGTCTTTGATAAAAGTAAGCATACTACGGATGTTAAAACTGAAGAAATGTGGTTTGTAGTACTCATACAAACCTGCTTACATGAACTCAAGATACATGATTATCTCACTCAGGAGTACATTATCCTTCCATCTTTCAGAGTGTAAAAACCAGGTAAAAATCTGTATTCACTTGTATCACTTCTGCGCTTCAGGTTAAAAGAAGAGGAGGACTAGATAGCAGTGTGAATGCGTATCAGCACAGATGGGCTAGTAGACCTGAAAGTTGTTCAGGGTGTGTAAGAACCTGCTTCTATTGTAATGTAACTTTATACACTTGAATTAAAATTAACATTTTAAGGAAGAAAATCTGGTGAACTCTGTAACACGCCCACAGTCCTTTGTAAGCAGGGCTTGGCATTGGTCAGGACAGCTTTTGTTTTAGGTAAGTGACTGCATTTCTTCTGCAAAATGGAAAAAAGAGTATGGTGAACTGTGGGTTCAGTCTCTACGAATCGTATTTGTACTATGAATGTATCTCTATTACCAGGGAATTATAAGATGTTCCAAATTTACAATAATCTTTACAAGCTATGTTTATGAATATGTTACATGATTTTCTAGTATCTTCATCAATGTAAAACAGTTCAAATAAAAATTACACTTACTCTTTCCCCTTTTATTCCTGGGGATCCACATTCTCCTCTTTCACCCTTTATAAGAAATCAAAAGGTTAACAGCTAAACAAGATGTTTTGATTACACTACATGCAGTAAAGACTGTGCAAGCAGTTAGTAGCACAAGAGGTTTAGTAGATTCTGAGGATCTGAGAGTGGCATCATTAGATATGATCTGTAGAAGATATGGTCTGCTCTACTCAAGATAGATACTTTTGCTCTCTTAGAATGCCTACAAAATTTCCAACCAACATCATAAGAGGATAATACATTTAATATCTAATAAGTTTTGCTGTCTTTTTCCACCTCGCTGCACTGCCTCCAGAGATCCTCTCTATGTTCTGATTTCATTACTGTGATGTCTGAGATTTTCCTGAATAACAATTGTGAGATTGTACAACTGGAATGAAGAAAGAGAATTACTAATGTGTTCCACTGATGATTTAACATATCAATAGACATATGAAAAGTAGACATATGAGTCTACTTTTCCCATTTCCAGGAAATATTTCCATAAAATTGACTGAAGCATTTTTCTAATGAATACAAAGATTCAGAGAAGCACTGCTTTTATTAACAATGTAGAGAGGTAAGTGTCCAAACGAAGCAAAGTCAAAATGGGCTTATCTCTGCTTCTGTTCTGGCTATGATGGTCCAATTTGCAACGTACATTTCAGCTCTAGAATCTTGCAAGTCATTGAAGTGTATAATTTTTTTAGCTTCTTGGAGAGCCTATCTTGAGATTTTTTTTGATCAAGCATTAGCCCTTGCAAGTTATAATTAGCTTAAAAGCAAACTTCCTTGTGGTAAGTTTTTTGAAAGCTAATGATTGCCACATCTATTTGTGTTTGTAGTAAATAATTTCACATTCTTTCCACTTAACCTCTTATTCAACCCTCAACTTTCTTTTTCCTTCCAGAAGCTTTATGTCTGGTCTTTGACATTTTTCTTTTTATATTTAGATTACATTTTCTGATTTTTTTTTTTTTTAATTCCAACAAGCCAGTCTGCAAGCATTTACATAAATGATGAATTTACTTCTAGGGATTGCATTAGGAGCTCTCATGACAAAAAGACAAGACAGGCTCTTCTTTCCATTCTTTCACATACACCGTTAGCAACTGACAATCTGTTTTCAGACTACATCTATTCTATAAAAATCTTACCTTGTCTCCCTTGTGGCCAGGAGCTCCCTGTTTGAAAATTAAAAAAAAAAGGAGGGGAAAAATCATAAAATAGAAAGTAAAGGCGTAACATACTACCACTTTAAGTAGGAAAAAAAAAACAGTAAAGAATTACGTTTCAGAACTTTAACTATTCACAACAATAAAATATCTCTATGGAATCATTTAACATATAATTCCCTGCAAATTTAATGTGTATTTTTCCTCATAACATTAGCTGTAAATACGCCACTCAGTTTGCCAGCCTCTTAGCAGATATATGCTACCATTTAAATGGGACTTTTAAACTGAATTGATCTTATGCATGGAGTAGTGTTAATCTTCCTACTGTGAATCAACAAGAATTCAAGCTGAGAAATAGCAGATGTCAGAAGCCATTGGAGAACTATATAGATGTTTTTAGTGATGACATTTTCAATTCTATCTTTGGGATAAGTCTAATGCAAGTCAATACAAAATCACATAGCTTCAAAAGTTCCTTTTGTCAGTAGCATCCCATCTCTACACTTAAGCACATGGTTAGACTGTTTCTCTCAGTATAGATGSTTCTCTAAACCAGAACTTCATTTAGGTGCTCTAAATAATTGAATAAAGTAGATGTGTGAAAAATGGAAAACACATTTTCAGTTCAGTGGAACTAAACTGTGAATCAGGATCTGGAAGATAATCTGAAAAGACCAAATATGAGTTAGCACTGTAGTAGTCACATACCTCTTCACCTTTTTCTCCATGATCTCCTTTTTGAGCATCGCCCTATTGGAAGCAAAGGAATACAACTGAAATATGTATTGCTCTTTTATTTATCACTATTACACTAAAACCAAGAACACTGTTTAAGGAGCAGAAGTTGCTTTTCCTATTTATCCACACTTCTTCCTCCCACAATCAAGGACACACAATTCCTGAACATTAACATAGAAAACTCAACTACTGCTATTAGATGACTGAAATCTTAGTCATCAGAACAAGCCGCTCTGCTCAAGAGATTTGTGTACTGTTAGAAAGCTCTGTGGAGCTTAGAGAGCCTTCAGCTAGATTCAGAGACCTCTGCTGTCAGAGAAAAAATGGAATGATAGGCAGTGTTAACTTGGTAGCCGTTTAGTTTCAAATTTTTCTCTCTCACTTCTAAAGCACCTAACTGTAAACCTCTCATAGCAAAAGTCAATCTTTTAAATCATATTTTAACATACTTTTCCTTTCTTTCACTTCTATGGTTTGAATAAAACTAGATAGAAATTTGCTTTATTTTTTTAAATTCACTTTACCTTGTTTCCTTTTGCTCCTGGCTCACCTTTTTCCCCTCTGTTACCAGCACTGCCCTGAAACAAAGCAGGAAAATGTTATTACCATTGTGAGGATAAAATTCTCCAGTTTCTCTAAGACTATATCTTGGGAGCAGGCCAAACTCATTCTGGAATAAGCTTAGGTAGAAACCCACACTGATTCAGGTATGGCACGTGTGACGCTACTTTCACTTAGCCAAAAAAAAATCTGGTATTATAAGGTATCTGTGATTTTTTTAATCAATGTTCAATGATAAATACATTTTCTACAGAGCATTTGAAAATCTAACCAGGAAGGTGTCACAAAAAACATATACAGTTCCTCCCCATTTTTCAGAGCTACCCACCACTAACTGATCTTCTCTGCTTAAAAAAACACCTGTGCACAGAACAGCTTAGTGTCAATATTCAGCAGCCTCAAAATAAAAAATTACTACACCATTATTCCTGTTTGGAGGATCATGAAGGTGGGTACTAGAAAGCTTGGTGTATATGTGTATATATAAAAAATACCTATATAATAGGTTACATCTAATCATTTTGGGTAAAATAACTTAAAATTCTTGGATCTTAAATTTTAAATTGGAAACAGGGGTTTTAGTTCCAGATGCACATTATCCAGAGCCAAGGGACTGGATGATAGGCCCTGCTGTCATAACCTGCTACACATATGGTTGACCAGTTGCTTAGTGTATAGGGAGAAAGGCAAAAAACCTCTGTATGTACCTTGGTTGTCTCTGGGGGAGCTATTAAAGATACAAAGGGGATCAGAGAGGTCACACTGTCTGAACTCCCACTTCTCTCTTCTTTACCAGAGCCAAGAAACAGTTATGTGTTGAAGTGTCACAAGAGAAAAGAGAGTGTTGGAGGCAGAGTTTTAGACCTTTCTTCATATACGCCATCACCCTCTATCTTTTGAACCTTTATCCCTTACACAAACAGAAGCTGCTGGTGGAAGTAAACCTTTGTCTAAAGGACCCTTCCTTCCCCATTGCAAGATTCAAGAATAACTTTTTGATTTAGGCTTCAAAATCATGTACAGTGTTTTATTACCCAGTAATACAAATATATTTCCAATATAGTATGTGATTATGGATAGATTTTTTTCTGAGCTCTTATAACAGTGGCCTTTCACAGTGATACGCTATGATACATCACTTCTTTTTGCAGTACATGCACAGCTAACGTCTCGCTTTTTACAGACATAGTAACCAATTAAAATACTGTGCAACATTAATCTCAATGATTAAAATTCAAATTCTGGAGGCTTTTCAAATGAATGCATACTTACAGAATCACCTTTGTCTCCTTTTACTCCCTTTTCACACCCACAGTTCTTCCGCATACACTACAAGGTTAATAGAAACATTAAGGAGAACATTTTTCAACTGTATTATTTCAAATTTTTAAAGCAAAAACTCTGTTTTTGCCTAGCCACAGACTAGAGAACATAAAAGTGGAATAACGGGAAATAAATGATCTTCTAATATATATATTTCTTATATAATCTACATTACACTTCTGTGTAGCCCAATCAAAATCAGTTGCTTGATTTATTTATAACAAAAACAAATAAATCTGTTACTACTGTAACTACAAACGTTTAAGGTAGCATATACATAGTATATAGTACCGCAAAACCTTACATAATTTTTGGACCATTTTGACATTGCTATTGTTTTCTAATGAGACCACTAACGAACTTGCATGTGTTGTACTAGCCCTATTCCACTCTGCTAGGAAGAGTTCTTTATGTCTTACTATTGATACTACTCACTAATGAACAGAAGTTGTAGATTTCTCAGGAGAAGGGATGGAAGAAATGGATGAAAGTTAAAATAAAAGCAACCATGGTTGGAAACTTTACTCAGGGAAGGAAGGTTAATTAATCCTGGAGCATTGTTGCATTATAGAAGAAGCAGACATCAGGAGATCCAGTACGAATAAGAGTAATCAAAACACACAAAACTCAAAAAACCTACCTGCTTCTGAAGCAAGGCTTCCTGAAAAGAAAAGAAAAATATTACTTTCATATAGATTTAATTTAACAGAGTACTAATTTAACCACTTTTCCTCTCTAGTTTACAAAATTTCCAAGGTTAATGATAAAGAATGTGAATACCTTCATCCTTCACCCCTTCCTCACAGTGCTAAGAACCAGTCTGTGGAACTACTCCTATGAAAAAGGGTTCTCTGGTAGCAAYAGGGGGTTGCTTCATGTGACCCATAATGATTAGAAAACAAATGAGATGTAACAGGACAGCTAAATAGAGATGTTAAGGAACAATGTTAACAAGGGGAATAAGAGAAGACTTCCTAATGAAAGGCCTTACTATGGAAGGCCCTACTAAACATAATATATAGGGGAAGGACTCAGTGATTTTATCAGCCTTATGCATGAGAACAAGTTAGCTTCTAAAATATTATCATATAGTCAGAGACACACTCTGTGTGCTGGGAAATACCCTGTGCCTCCATCAGTGATCAGTGCAGCTGAGCTATTATTGTCCAAGCACACAACTCCTCGGAGAGTGGCTGGGAAGAGGAAGCTCCCTCTGTCCTGACTCCTGATGTACAAGAGACATGCCACCACAAAACCCTCTGCACTGCTTTCAGGACTTACCTATCAAAGTTAAATGAAATCTGCCATGGATAGACGCATGACAAGATTAACATCAGCATTACTTACCAGCTCCAATGCTACATCAACTATCAGGTTCTGATCATCCAGGCATAAGACATGTTTAGAGGATGAATCACCAGATATCACACGCAATTTTTCTTCTTGGACTTTTTTCTTAGAAAGGCCAATGGTAAAAAAATGTATTCCAAGACTCCTAGCTGCTGTGGCTATACCCTGGACATTAGGGCTGTTTGGATGATCCACACCATCAGTCATCAAAAAAGCCACTTTCGCACTTCTCTTACGACCTTCAGTTTTAAACAGCTGAGTAGCATTGGAAATTGCATAATAGGAGTAGGTGCCATGGCCAATAAAGCCCAGAGACTTGATTTTCTCTTTAAAATTCTGCACATTTTTCCAGGCTGTAAAGGGATGATCAATGCTGACTGTACTGCTGAACTGCATACTTGCTAGTTTGACATTGTACTTCTGAGACTTAACTGGCTTCATCTGGAAAATGCTGTCAGTTAAGTTTTGAACAAAATTCTTCTGTAAATCAAACAACTGATTTTTGGCACTTTCTGAACTGTCCAAGATAAAGACTATATCAGCGAGACACATATCACCTGTAATGGAACAAGAAAGTTAAGTCTATGAATGATGGGCACACCTGTACAACAGATTTCAGATAATTCTCTGTAACAATTCCAATCCTCAAATCATTTCCCCAAGGATTTATCTGTCTTCCCAGTAAAAATTCTAAGAATAAATTTCACTGTAAATGCCAGAAAATTCTACTGCAGTCACATAACTAAATTTAAGTTACTTTAATTCATACCAGTATTATTAAATACAATCTACAGACAAAAACTTTCAAATTAGGGTCTTGATGGGATTGTTTTAGCATTTTAGTTGGTTTTGTTTACAAAATTTTCCACAYGCAATTTCAAACTAAAAATCAGGCTCCTTATCATTTATCTTAAAAGACGTATGCGTGTCAATGAAAATGATGCATCAAACTGGAGTCCATGACCAAGTAAATGTCACCACAGTACTTTCCAGGCCTGATAATCAAAATAAATCACATTTTATAAATGCATACATAAGTTGTCAATTACTAGCTAATTATCCTGAAATATGCGGAGACGTATATACAACATAGTCGATCAGAAATTTTAAGAAAATGGTTTTACCTTCATCTTTTTGCACAAGAGAATAAGAATTCTTTCCTTTCTTTCTGTTTTGCCCATATACTATCTGGTTTGTTGTCACAGCCAGAAGTAAAAAGCAAAAGAAAAAATGTTTTTTCCACATAGTGACTTCGATCCCAAATTAGACGACTTTTCCTTCCTGTTAAAAGTAAAAAACCACCTGTGAATACTTCATTAGTAGTTGCAAATAAATAAATACAGATACTTTACATACAGAATACACATCTGTGGGAAGCACAATTCTAGAGACAACATACAAAAAACAATTATAAAAAGTCACTGGGTAGGTGATTTAAGCACAGCAGCCAGTACAATCCCAACTGTAGCTCACATGTATATTAGAACCTGTTTTATTAGAGAAGAAATATGGGTAGAACAAACACAGTGCTCCCTTTTCTTTCTTAAAAAAAGCCAGTGCTATCCTTGGCTTTCATTTGAACATCTAACGAAGAGGGGTAAAATAAATTGTTACTAATGCATATTGCCATTAACATACTTTGCTATAAACTGATTATATTAAATTAGCAGAAATACTATAGAAAACATAGAATATAGTTTGTTTCTAGAAATCCCTAATTGTTAGGAATAAACAAAGATCTGGGTGTTTTGGGATGCGGATATATTACCTAGGTCTAGAGCATCAGTATGAACAACTTATTCTTCTAAGAAACAATGGCTTAGTAATGAAATTCAATACATGAATGTATTATTAATGTTACATGGCTGTAACGGAATGTGTGCAATATTTTCCATAAAGACAATATTCTATTATAATGACAATATACACTAATAAAATGAACATTACAACATTAAGTCAGCGATTCAACATATTTCTAGAGAAAACTGAACTCCATTAATACTGATTTACAAAAAATGCCTGTAATTTACAATAATTCATTTTAAATATTATTAGTAACAAAGACAATATATTAAATTTAAATAACCTTCCTAAACCCCCTTTTCAAGTCCATCAAGCAGTTACACATACAGAAACCATAAGTGCAGTCCTCTAAAAATAGAAAGGAAATAACTAAGTCTCTTACCTTTGAAGGCATTCAAAAAGCAAACTGCGGATTGAATAAGCTGTCAGTGTAGAAAATATGTCCAGTAGGTCATACTGGAAAATATGTTTTGTTTAGAAAAATAAAGCGATATGTAAATAAATAGCCTATCCACTTGTAAATGTCTCTACCTTGCATCTAGATCCTTTATGGTCCATTATTGCTATTTAGTTGGCCAAAGTTTAAATGAAGATAGACAGGCACTTAGCCAGGGCTGAGTGGGAGACCAAGCCATTTTATTAAAGGGACAGTGTCAGTCTGGGAGTACGAGTGTTTTCCCATTTTAAATAACTGAACTTTTACATTGAAAAACTCACTTCTAGACAATCTGCATCTTTACACATCACTTTGCCAGCCACACCTCTTCAGCTTGTCCATGTTAATGTTGCAGCACTGGCTAGATCAGAGATGTCAGATTAGTACATTATCATTTGTAGGCTAGAACTGAATTCTGACCCGATAGTTTGTGAGTCTGCCAGGACCATGAGCATGTGTCAAAGGTGGTAATTGTATTAGCAATTACAATAATAAAAGACAACTGCTTTCTGCTCTTTAAATCCTCTGAGGGGTCAGTCACAGACAGGATATCTAAAAGGGGGCTGCCATTTAGGTAGCTCTCAGCATGCTGCATGCAAATTGTATTTGCTCTATCTAACGGCAGAGTAAATCGTATTGTCACAGTGCTAAGTAAAAAATTGGGGTGAGAGAAAGTATGCCAATGGTAAGTCTCAAGGAATCATGACATGCTTTGAGGGAGTTTTGTGCAGATGCCCAGCTGAAGGTCAGCACCCAGCCTCTGGACAGGCATTGCCTACCAGGCAAGACATCCCTCAGCACCTTGGCGGCAGGACAGAATGGAGAGCTCCTTCGCATGGTGCTGCAGAAGGGAGGACTCGGGCTTCATCACTGGGATGAATCAAGTCCCTGGAGTGCTATGTGATTAAGCATTGAAATGTTTCAGTTACAGACTAAAAAATTTATGAATAATTCCGGCATTTCAAAAACACATCATAAAAAGATGGGTTTTACTGAAGCAGATTTTTTGGCAGAGGTCCAATCTTTCAACAAAAACGTTGGATTGAAAATGTATAAACAGTTATTAACGATCCAACTGTACTGAATAGCTTCAAAAAAAATCCGCCTAAATGCCATGTAAGTTGCACCCTTTAACTTTTCTCAGGACAGATTTTCTAGACTTGAGATCACCTTGGTAGCTTATGTCTGGGACACTACTTTTAAACATATACACCAAAAATAAATTCAGTATCTAATTCTACAGGACAGTAATGTTGTCTAGTCATTGCTTTTTTGTGTTTATAAACCCAAAGACTGTGTGTGCTCTTTTTGTTCCAGCACCCGATGGAAGTTTCATGGTGAAATGAATAATTCTCATTACCCAGAAGACACTTTCAGCATGGCAAGTAGTGGGCAAAGCTCAGGAATTGTTGTCTTACCAAAAAAATATGAAAGTTGAGGCTTTGCATTCTCTGTAAGTAATTTCTGCTTTTTTAGTTTTGTAGGAAGAGAGCATCTGAAAGATGAAAAGGAAAAGGCAGAGAATACAGAATTTCTAAACTTTGATTTTCATATTGCAGATTTAATCAGGTTATTTAGTAGAAATAGAGTGAATACCATGCTTATCAATTGCCATTGATATGTCTTTCTTGAAGACATTCAACTTTCCAAAAACGCTAAAGCATATCTGTTTATTCTGCGTCAAGCACAGCTCTTTCACAGCATGCCCTTTAGAAAGCTGTTAGAGCACAACATGGTAGAGTGTGAATACTCGYTCTCAGAGAATTCCTGGTCTCCTGATCAAGAAATTTCATTAACAAGTCTGATGTTTTGCTATGATCCAGATTTTATTATGGGGAAAACAGAGAAACAGAAAGAAAAAAGAATAACTATAAATCAAAAGATTAACATTAATGTTGTTTCATATACTAAATTAAAAATGCAAAATGGAAAATATTAAAGCCATTTAGTGATTCCCTAAGCCTAAGGCAACAAGAAGGGCTTCTATAAGTACACAAGTAGCAACACCAGACTTCCGTGATTATAAATCCACTGAACTACACCCGCAGCAGTCTATCTACTACACCCATATAAAACCAAATATTAAAATTAATGGGGGATATTTTCCCTACAGCAGACTAAACTAGGTGGGGAAAACTTTTTTCCCTCCTGCAGAATCCTGCGAGCCTCTTTTCTAACCTAAGCGAACTTCATGCAGTCAGCCTTTGAGTTCTTTGGCTACTTTCTACCGGATTTAAAGCAGAGATACTAAGTTTGTGCACCTTTAATAAGAAACAGGAGCTGCGTGGTGAATGCAGCACTTGGTGGCATCTACCATCACCATACCCTGACATAGACACACATGGCAAAGAGAGGTCAGCCCTTACTTGAGCTTCCTCCACCAGCTGCTCAGTCCAGATGAACTCATGAACTTAGCAATCAGAGCCCAAGGCTGCAAACCAGACACATCATTTGCTAACTCTTACCAGAACAGAGGAGAAAGACGTGGGTGGCTGGTAGGGGTGGTGGGAGCAGTGAGGACAGGGAAGGCAAATGAAGACAAGAAACTTAAGTAATGTGGGAAGGGAGTAGAAGTACTGCAACAGAGGACTCCAAGCACTGGAGGAGTACCTGGGTGCATTGCAATAAATAGAAATATTAGGAAATCTGAGGTTACTGTTGTATGGCTGGGAGTGTAGGGGATGTAGGACCCAAAGAAAACCAGTGTTAGTTTCATTGTTTATCAAACAACTTGCTGTACTGGAAGGCACATTTCATAAATCTGGATACAAATGTTATATTCTTCTTGAAGGAAGTTAAAACAGTTATGAGCAGGGAGGGAAAGAAGCAATCCACCAAGGAGAGTAACATTTTAATTCAGATTACCTTCAAATTCTGCAGTATGAAAAACTACAAGGAAAAAGAATGAACTACTTAAACTTCACTAATCAGATCCTCATTTTTTATTTTGGGTACAGTTACAGACCCTAACAGAGATGTAGTTGAATGTCTTATAGGATAGGGCTTCTCCTAAATCGGACAGTTATTGCAATGTTTGATCTCCCTGGCCATAGACACCGAAGCAAGTGGTGTTTCACAAACCATTGCCATTATAAAATGGTGTTGATAACCATACTTTCCCGTCTCTTTTCAGTTCCCTTGTAGAAAACTGTACAGAAACCATGCCTACTTTGCTTTTCATTTGGTGTTTAAATAACAGCAATGGAATATGCTAACTAGGAGCTTTTAAGTAAGCAGAGTATATTGAGCTTTTAAGCAAGCAGAGTACATTTCCTGTTGATTTCATTAAAATTTTGGTGAAGGGGAAAGAATAGGGGAAAAAAGAATAGGGCATCACTAACCAGTGAGCATAAAAAAGTCTCTGCCTTCACTCAGGTTAGTAGAAGCACGTTTCATCTCATCTGGGAGCAAGGTCTCCTCTATTGCTAGACCAAACACTTCCTTAAGTACCCACTTTCTGCTTCTCCAAGGGTAGACCCCTTTTTAAAAAGACATTCAGCTAGAAATCACACCTTTGCAAACACCCATAATCTATTCATGTGTGCTGTGAGCCACGAGTATGACAGCATATGTAACTTTAACTTACTTAAAGGGTGAGACAACACATACTAAGTAACTCAGTGAGGTCTTAGCTCTTAGCAAAGACGGAGATAATGCTAATCTGGTTGCATGGGAGAGCCGTACATCTGCCATATGATTGTACGTAGTACCATTCCTACACAGAATTGTCAGTCTGTGCATGCTCTGTTAACATGAAATGTACTGGAGGAACATGCTGCTACCAGAAAAAAATCATACATGCCACCATCACTCACACTCTTTCCCCAGTGCAACTGAGGAAGAATTAGCTGTCCCGGCAGCTACAGCCTGCTCCTGAAAGGCCTCCTTCCTAGAAACCTCTGCATCATCTCCTGTCAGATGACGGATGAGCATGTGTCACCTCCATTGAGGTTAATTGTCTTCATTAAATAAATGTTGCCTTCATTATACAAACTGAGACTAARGAGTTTCAATGGAATACAATCTTTTACACTAAATATCTGTTAATGCTATATAAAAATGATAATTACTGGCAGCATCCAGCATCTGTTGGATCAGACACAATGGTGATGATTAAGCATTTCATTAGTAACAAATTAGTCACATGGATCACTCATACTGTTTACATACTTATTCTTACCCTTATGCATGCTTAGATCAAGACTTGTAAACAGCCTATCCATCCAGAAACAGATCGTCAACTATAGAAGAATGCTTTTTCCAGCAGTCGTCAAGGTTTATCTGCACTATGTGCCAAAACGGAACTGAGTGAATGGATTTCCAGCTGAGTTCAAAGATTTCTCACTTTTTTTGGACCTGCAAACATGACTCTCATCTGGCAGAGATTAGAAAACGTTAACATTTATGATTTTTAGACATAACAATTTGACTGGTCAAATACACATATGACCTGGTAGTTCTCACAAACATCCAGTATTCAGATAGCAATGGGGTCAAGTTTGGTTGTATTTCTCTGGCTAGGAAATCTGTAGATCTGTTACATGTTGTGTGTAATTGGTCTCTGGAAACAGCCTAAGCTCTTCTTCACTACTTACTATGCTTTGGAAGTACAATAAGGATCTTGACAGYTCTGTTACAGGATTGTAGATTTACAATTCAGAGATTTATTTTTTCACTAGTCTTGCCAGTATATAGTTTCATAGCTTTATATTCACTTAGAAATCAAATCTGATGGAAGTAATGCATCCAGATTTACAGCATTGTTTTTAACACTACTAATACTACTTAGTACAGCAGTGTTTCAGTGGCTGCTCTGAACCACATGCTCTGAACCAGATGCTCAGTACATCTAGCTCCCAGGACTACTGAATCTGTCTAAATGCACTCATTACATGACCATACTAAAGCTCTGGTCTGCAATACAAAGTTTTATCTGTAAAACTCATATTATGTTGCTATTGAATTTTGAGTTAAAAAGTCTTTAGTTCCTGCATTCATGCTAAGTCACCTCTTATATTGGAAAAAATCATGTATCAGCTTTCTTTCCTGGTATAATACCTATCCTTGAATACTTCCTGCTATTCTCATTACTGTAACTCAAAAATGGTAAAGAAGAAATAAAAAGAAACAGAGAGAGCTGACAAAGATAAGAGATAGCTTCTGTATGAAGACAGACAAAGTAAATTATGATTCTGTAGCTTGGAAAGCCACAACCAAATGTTAATGTGATACAGATCTATAAAAGTATGAAAGAAGGTGACTATTCTATAGTACATGAATGTAATATGTCAAAGGACTTACACTGTGGATCAGTTTGGTTGATGATATTAACCGAAATTGACTGCCCTAAATTTACTTTTTTTTTTCCCCCAGTATGCTCTTCACTCAATAAGAATGACAATAGTTACTATAAAGAATGGTAGATTTTCTTCTGGCTAGGAGACATAGCTAATGGATGCAATTTGAAGTAAATATTTTAAACAGTTTTTAAAAACCACTTTTCCTAATACTAGATATATCTTAATTCAGTGCCATTGTTATTCATACGCTATGAATAACAATAAAGCCATGATTATATGCCTTTTTAAAATCAGATTGCAATAAATGTATCAAAAGGATCATTTAGTTGCTGAATTCAATTTATGTAAGCTATAAAGATATYTATGCTATCTAAATCCTGCCCTCTGGTGTATCTACATGATAATGCATAATGATAGTATTTCATACTGGGTGACTCAGCATTTAATCAGGACACAGTTAGTAAATGAGGCAAAACGTTTGTCCCCCTGTAGTAGAAGGTGGAAGCTAAAGACTAAGATATTAGAAGACTAAGATATAATGCTTCAAGGAGGGCGGATATCTCCTGGAAGAACTGGTTTTACTCCTTAGTTCCTATCTGATCCTGAGAAACTAAATACTCATTTCACACATTCCTCTCTTTCAGATACCCAGATTGGGAGCACCAGTACCTGACACATGGATCTTCTGAGCACTACAAAGTAAACGAAAGCTGAAAGTGATCAGTGAATGTATCAGCAAGGTATTATGATCTGCTGAAGTAAGTACAGTTCCGGGTTGTCAGAGAATTCAAATGACAGTCTTGTTGTGTCACTTAGGAACACATGTAATACTGGCCTTAGGAATGTTCCGCATTAGTCTTAAGGTAAATTATTACTTACAATTGTAAGAAAACAGAGCAAGGATTAAAACAGTAACCGTTTCAAAACAGACTTACTTTATTTCCTGGCAGTCCGGTTCCTGAAATTCCACAATCCCCTTTTGGACCAGGCTCACCTTGTTGTCCCTGAAAAAAAAAAAAAAGAAAAAAAAAAAGAAAAAAAAATTTGACTTTAGAATAATTTTTGTAAAATGTTTGACTTCACTGACAGCTTAAAGCAAAGATGAGTAAAGTTTTTACGTTTGGCGATCATACCACCTGTTGTGTAGCCACTTTGTGGCTACAAAAAATTATCAGTTTGAAGAAGTGCTTTGGTCAGGCTCAGCAACGAGGAACCTGGTTAGAATATGGCATATTTCATTTTCAAATCCTTTAAATAACCCTTTGAAAAGCCTCTACACTTCAATTTATTTCTGTAAGCACCTGGTGACCAAGGTTGCTTACCATAACGTGTGATATATTTCAAGAGGAGTTCTCTCTATAACAGTCAGCTACGGATAGTGATCCAAACTGAAGAGTTACCTTTTCCTTCCTAAGTTTCCCTAGAAGAACAGGAGCTCTAAATGTATAAAAAGGCTTGTTCACATATATCCCCTGCTCTATCCTTTTAAAATCATGCTTTTTGTTCACAGGTTACCTTTGGACCTTGAACACCCAAACCTTGGGATCCCTTTGGTCCAGGTACTCCTTCAGGACCCTGGATACCCTAAAAAGTTAGGGTAGGAGATTAATTTCATAACTTTCATAGATTAGTTTTTCAATTAATAAAATGAAGTAATTACCTTCAAAAGGAAATAAATGTGTCTGTGAAAGTYTTGCTGTCTTTATTTCAATTCCCCTCACCCACATTTCTATGCATCTCAGTGAATAACAAGGACAGCAACAACAACTGATACTAATGGAACAAGTGAAGTTGAGAGGTTCTTTCACGCTTATCCAACCCTATGCAGTGGCATAGAATGCTCTGCTGCCTAAAAACAGTCACCTTCCATTCTCAAAAGGCTTATTATTTTGAATGCCTCAGTTAATGAATGCCCAAGGTGAAAGACCTGGTGGGCCAACTGGACCTACTGGACCCTCAGAACCCTCTTCACCCTGAAAATATATGGCATTTGAATACAGTAACTTGCATTAGGATTTTATTATGAAATCGTACAAAATTAAGTGATAATCACAACATACACAAAGAATGAAAGTATGATCTGTACAAACAAAAGAATTTTCAGTAGAAATACTAAAACCTAGGGGAAATAGTCTTGCGATCTGTACCTACAACTTTTGCAATCACACTGCTGAATCTGTGTAATTCGGCATATTTTTAAAAGGACATACATTTTACGTAGACTGAGAGAAGTTTGAACCCCAGCTTCAAACTCCATATGTAATTAATACTTTCTCTTACCTAAAATCAGACATGATTGGCATGGAGGACTACAACAGCACATCTGAAACAGTCTGCTAGGCATGGAGGACTACAACAGCACATCTGAAACAGTCTGCTAGGCATGGAGGACTACAACAGCACATCTGAAACAGTCTGCTAGGCTCCATCAAGAAACAACTTTTGCAAGTTTAAGTAATCATAATCCAAAACAGAAGTAATGTGAATGACAGCAATGTCAGACTACATATTTTCTTCTTTTTCTGTAAAGGGAAGAGTAACAGTAGACTTATATAACTTAATTAGAAATTGCCATGTCTTTAAAAAGACGGTGTTTACACCTGTTGCAACATGCAAAACTCCAGTAGTATTTAGGTGTTCTGYTTCTGCATTCCTGAAAGGATTTGGCTAGTTTGGCTAGTCCCCCTTGGCCAGACATGACACAAATACAATAAATCTCAGAGATGGACATAAACTAAAAGAAAAGCCAGCCTTCCAGGAATCAAATATGGAAAAGCATAACGAAGTCGTAAGGAAAAAACTGTTTCCAATTACTATATCAAAAACCATTAACTAACCTTGGTATACCTTGATCTCTTATGAATTTTAAGAGATCTTTAAAGAAAAAAAGAAGCCCGAAATGGAGCTTCCACTGTACAAAGTCTCTACATGATTAAAAATTCTTAAAAGAACGCATAGACTTGTACATAGAGCAAACTTGGAATATTCTGCAGTCAGAGTTATAAAAAATGTAAATTTATACCTCATCCATGAAGAGGAATTGCTGAAAATAGTTTGAGATACAACTGCATGAAAGCAATTCTCACACATGGTATTAGAACTAAGCAGATCTTACAAGGAATATAAAAGGGACTGATCAGAAGTGTAAGCAATGTCTGAGAGGCCAGAAAATGTATGATTAAAATGAGACTTTCCAAAAGTCAAGCTGAATTAGATCCTTAATGATTTTTTTTTTATGCGTAAGTTTATTTAGCCATATCAATTACAAGGAACAGGGAAATATAAAAAGCAGCTATTACGCAATAGTGATGAAGAGATTAATAATCATCTAGGTACAACCTCAAAACTAAACAAATATTCTGCACTTATAAATAAAGATGCTGCTATTGGACAAAGGTGCAAATGTAGAGATAGCTACAGGAAAACTAAAAGTGGAAAATCACACTGTGGAAAACAGAAGCAAAGGTCCAAGAGTTTAAAAGGCTCAGAAACTTTTGAGAAATTCACAGCATCACTAACTAAATACTGTTCCAGCATTTATTTTGAGATCAACATAGGAAATGTAATTTCTGAGTATGGTAGAATGATCAATTATAAAACGTGTATGCCCCAACAGTTCATGTGATCTAGTAACTGTGACACAGTGATCTCTGAGAAGGTGAAATTCTTTTGCATTCTTAAACACCGAACAGCTCTTGTGTTTCCATTAAACTTGCTTGGTACCTGTCATTAGAGTAACAGCATTTACTGGTTCAAAATACAATTTTTCATTTTTAAATTTCTCTGATTCTCTCTTGTGCCAGAGACATAGGAAACGCCTCTTCTGTAGTTTGTGTATATGTTAGTAGTGTATTTGGACCATCATTAGGACTCAAGAAATGAGTAAGATGCAAGGTATTTAAGCCGCTGATTCCCTAGTACCTAAAGAACTTCCTCTGAAAATCAAAGTTAGATGTGATTATTGCAAGTATTAACTAAACTCATGTCCCATACTTTCCTATGGAAAAATGTTAGGAACACACAAACTGAAGTTCATCTTTGTTATAAAAAGAACCAGTAGGTGATTATTGGAAACAGATGTGAAAAAGTCACTATGTCCCACTTCAACAGTAGCAGAGGAAGTGGAATGATGAAAAATGAAACAGATAAGCATGAAAATACAGGCTGCCAATTTTGCCTTTGATATATGATAGACTACTTTATTTGAATTACTCTTCATTTTTCCACACATTTTGGCCTACTTTATTTATCAGAACAATTGCTGAGTTCCTAAAGATTACTATTATTAAGGAAAAAAATTCTGGTTTTATGAGGAAAAATGTTTTTAAAATGGAAGGAATATTAGAATGAAATCTAAGCCAACTAATTGTTGTACCATTAGACCACATTTGTGGCTTAAATTAATAAACCCTGTGAATATATAACACAAGAAATGTAGTTTCTTGGATAATAGAAATTCTCCAGTATGTTTAGAGACAAGAAAAAACAGCCAACAAACATTAACACAAACGATGGAAAAAGGCAGTCCATCCACATGTTTTTAAACTAAAGGCACTGAATCTCTATTCAGTGAGATTATTGGAAGGATGGAAGAACAATGGTTTATCATACGTTTTCTTTAAAAAGTTTTGCAAAGCTATAAAAACATTGGAAAGACCATTAAAAACTACTTACTGTAATTCAAAAGAGAAAGTAGGAAAATATTTAATAAGGAAGCCAAAGACTATGCGTTTCCTTTGTTTTCTGAGAAAAGAAAGAAATATGAGAGGCAGCTAAAATAAGGAACTAAGATCCTGACTCTTAACAGTGCCAAAGTGACATTTAAATATTTCCAGGCCAACTATCAGCCTTTGTATCTGAAGAAGGAATTTATTCAGAGACAACCTGAAATTGTCCAATTAGTACTTCAGCTTCTAATTTCTATTTCAGACAATTTTAAAGAGAGTTAATAACAAATAAAGGAGAAAAGGTAAAAGTGCACATCTCCATGGCTTGCAGAAAAGCAGGTTCTGAAATCCTAATCACATAGGACCAAGAAAATATCTTTTTTTTAGGTAATTTATAAATAATAAGAAAACTTTATTACTGTGAGTGTCATCAAACACTGGAACAGGTTACCCAGAGAGGATGTGGAGTCTCCATTTTGGAGATACTCAAAAACCCACKGGGCAAGATCCTGAGCAACCTGCTCTAGCTGACCTTGCCTTCTGCAGAGGAGTTGGACTAGATGATCTCCACAGGTGCCTTTCCACCTCAGACATTCTGTGATTCTGTGACACCAGGCCATATTTCACTGAGAAACTAACCTGTATTTCAGAAATTTCACTCAAAGTACAAAAATGTTCTCATAAGTGTACCTTACTCCCACTGCAAGTCCTCAGCAACTGTGTGGGTTGGTTTCCAGACTTATTAATGTGTACCTATTTTACCTGACTTTTCAAACATGATGTTAAAAGACTCATTTCTGATCTTCTGTGAATGACATGAAAATGCTTATCATCCGTTCCTCTGTTAAACAAACAACAAGTCTGACAATGGGACAAACCATACAAAAATACCTCACTACACATAAGCATTAGAAGTCACAAATCCAATAATGAAAAAGATAAGCAAAGCAAAATTGATGACTTAACCACACAGGTTTGGAAAGAACTGACCAGGAACCCAGGCATGCCAGAAACAGCATGCTCCAATTCAGATGTCTCCCTGTTTTAAAGGTCTGAGATCAGCTAATTTGCTTAAGAGGAAAGACAAACAAATGTACATGGGTTAGSGTAGGCATGCTTACTTGTTTAACATCTGGTTTTCCTGCACTGTAGTTTTAAGCTGACATTGAAAATGTTACCAGCTATTTTAACAGCTTTTCTCTTTCATTTAAATAATAAACCCTAGCCTATTAAGTTAATACCTAAGGGACATGTAAAAATCACCAACATCTTATGTAAAAGTCTCTTACAACTCAAAAACTGAAAAAGTATTCCAAAACATCACTATTCCATGAGGCATTTATTTTTCTTTATGAAATAATGGGACTTACTAATATGTAATTGTCTATAAATCCATTAATATAAATTGTTATGTTATTTATTGCATGGCATATTCATTTACTCATTTATATCTATTCATCAGGGGTTGTACTAGATGACCTTTAAAGGTCCCTTCCAACCCAAACTATTTCATGATTCTATGATTTATATGCCCATTAGTAAGTAATTCATTCCCACTATCTGCTGTTACAGTAAATTATTGGATCAATCCTCTGTTTCAGTAGAATATTGATCTGCTTTTACTTTTCAGTAGTTGTTTTGTTTGGTAAGAGAAGACTGTCAAATATAAACAGAATGTAGGCTGTAACATTATGCAGCATTAATGCAAGGCTTGAAATAAAGAGATTATAGAAGTAATAATCAAAATAACTAGTCCATACTTAAAAGAAAAAGGTAATTAAATCTGACCTGCTTCCACCTTAAAAAATTAGTTTAACAGAAGTCAGTTGTGACTTCACCTGGAAGACCAGATAACATTTTAAAGTATACAAACTGAACATTGCAGTAACAGCTTGATTTCTGCAAGGAAATGCCGACTCCTTTGTTTCTCTTGTTAATCCCTTTTATGGCAGATCTTATATCTCCCAAATCCTTAATGTTCTTCTTTCATAATTAGCAAGAGTAACAAATTTCATTTTTTCTTAGACAGCAAAAATTTGGTTTTGCTAAAAATACTAATTTTGCATAGTATCGTAGAAACGACACTGTCCACTATAAGGAAAACTGAGTAATATTGCTTTAAACTATGAAGAATGGAATTTAGGACTAAAGGTTCATGTTCTGACCCGAGTAAATTCTCCTTAACTTCCTACTCTCTTTCCCAACCTCAACCATTCTGTGAATCTGTGATACTCTCTATTTGCTGTACTGTTTCACCTACTCCAGAAATGCTCACGTCCAGGCAGTCCCACTGGAGTGGGAAAATTCTGTCCTCTCTTTGTCGACATACAGAGCTAGCAACATATGACAATGTTTATGAGATCCCTGTCACAGTAAGCAACTCTCTACAGATTCCTGTCTCCCCTCCAAAAAGGGGAGAAGTTAAAATAGAAGTTAAACTAGAACTTTAGTAGTACAAAAGTAGAAGTTAAAATACCCAATGGCTGCCTATAACCCCTTCCAGCAACTGCCGAGACAGAAAGCATCAGGGACCTGCCATTGACAATAGCTAATGAAAAAATAAGTGTGTTGGGCAATTGCTACCAACGGGACTCTTTGTTTTGATTTTTCTCTGATTCAGCACGGAGTTATTTAACAATCACAGCATTTTTGAGACTGCTTGATCGGTTTCAGTCTCTTCGGCTGTTGGAGGAGTTACTTTGCCAGTCATTCTGGGACACCATGGAAGCTGCCACTTTGGCTACTTGAGTAGCTCGCCAGAAATTCCAGCAGCAGGGAAAATGAGCTGGTAGGTCCTCAGTGAAAGGAAAAAAATACCACAGCACATATGGAGGGCCCAGCTGAACAGCTGACTGCACCAACACAGCTCTGTGCCCTGTGCCAGATATGAAGCAAATTCTTGGCATTACCAGAATGTATTATTTTTTGCCCCCAAATGCGTACCATTTAGCAACAAAATTAGATTGTGTATGAAATACACAATGAACTCTCATAAAACTATGTAAGAGTATTTCTATACCTTACGTTTCACTTACCTGAGGTCCCCAGGGTCCTTTAGGGCCAAATGGACCTTCCAGTCTCTACCTATAAAAAAGGAAAGACAAAAATAAAGTATTTTTATTTATCAACATTTCTTAATAATTACTAGTAATTTGGTTGGATTATCAAAAATTTGAAAATCCATTTAAAATAAAACATATTCATTATTAATTCTTAAACATTAACTTAATAAAAATTTTCCTTTTAAGCAATATACCAATATTCTGCATTGAAATACCCTAAACCATACTCCTTCATAAAAACCAAGTCTTTTGTTGCCCTTTATAGCCCTTCTTAGTTCATTATAGTTTCTGAAACTTTATAGATGACAAATGCTTGTTTCATCATTATCTTTTACAAGTTACCTAAAAAAGTTTTCTAATGCGCCCCAAGAGATTCTATGTACAGTTTTCTTGGCTGCTTTTTTTATATTCAGGCGGTCCTCAAAACATGCCCTGAATAATCTCCCGTTATCTGATAAAACAGTTTCCTTGGGCTCCTAACAGCTTCTTAAAAGGTTAAGACATTTTTTGCCTTTCTCATATGAGATATTAAATACTTCTTCTGTAGATTGATGTTTCAACATTTTTTTTTCTGTAATTCCCTTATTCCTGAAGAGATGCTACAAACCCCAGGGAAGACACAAAACTTCCTGTGCCTTCAGAGCATTACCATGTTGCAGACTACTTTTTCTTTCTTTTGACAAAACGTCTTGCTTTCCTTTGAGCTCTTTATTGAAATACTTTGCTTAATGACTGCTCCCTAGGAATTTACAAACACTTCCATTTTGTCTTTGATATAATATATAGAATGTAAGGAAAAATACTCAGAATTACCACTGACAGGATTTAGTTATGATCCACATGATAAATCTGAGCAATGACAATAATACCTATTTTTCAGTATTTTTTACTTACATAAGTGAGATAATTTTGAGTTTATCCTGCATGTCTAGGTAATAAGGCCTCAAATTGTTCTTCCCCTGGGCATGTTTCTGAGTCTACAAAGTCAAACGAAGACTCCTGTTTGGCATCTGCAGGGCTTGGATTAGACTCCATATCCACTTGTAATTCCGATCACAGAGCACATTCAAAACCAGAGATGAAACAAAGGACATGTCTAGAGAGCGTGTATAGAAAACATCTGTGTAATTACTGACAGGCTGGGTACCACGCCCTTTTATTAAGGTTGCCCAATATTTCCTATTTAAGACTCTGTTTTTTGTTGTTTATAGCTTTATGTAACTTTAAAGACATAAACTGAAGCTATTCGTGCCAGATGTCTTTCCATCTAATTTTAGCCAAAGCAACCCAGTCATTTCCAAGAATGAGGCTAACGAAAAACAGGTGTTTTTCTTTGGTTAAATAAAATCTGCATCCTTAGTGTTTTAAAGCAGTAATGTATACTTTGGAAAGTACAGCGCTTAGGGGAGGAGAAAGAAGGTGAAAGAGATGTACTTCCTGTAGTTCTTATGCAAATCTACTGAATTTTGGCCAAACTGTAAGCCTTTGAAAAAGGTAATCTGCACTGTCATGAAACACTTGGATTGGAACAGGGAAAATAACTTGGAAGGAGAGAAGCTAGAGGGACTAAATGCAAAAAGGGCTGAACACGAAGCCAAGAGAGCTACTGGTACCAGAAAACTTGCATGCCACACCCCACCTCTGCGTGGGAAGGGCTCTGGAAAGCCATTGGGAAGGCAAACAGGCAACAGCAGGCTCCAAACCAAATGAGATCTTCTGAGGTTTTCTCATCTCAGTTCACACCCGTTGCATTTTTCAGTGTAAACGGTACTCTCCAGTTGTTCCTGCTTACTAGTTGCTTCCACTGATGTGTAAAAATCGGTATCGTTGCCACCGTTAGCCCTTTTCCCCCCTGCCATCGGCGTGCTTACCAACACCGACCTTTTAATGGTGAGACGTTGAACAACGTTACATAAAAGCACTAAGAGTATTTCAACAAATAAAACCAGAGCAGGTGCCAAGGGATCCTTCCCCTGCCCTGTCACTGGTTCACCGTGTGACCTGCGTCCGTTCAGCCGTACGAATTCTTGTATCTTTGATTCAAAACCCAGCTTTTCAACCGCCATCAAGCCACCCAAACCCAACCCGGGCTTTGCCCTGGCCAATCGATGCGCACTGCGCAGCCCGCCCAGCCCCGCCCAGCGCCGGCGGAGCCACGCCGGGCTGAGGGGACCCACTGCGCGGGCGCCGGGCGTGACGTCACCACTCCCCAACAGCCGCCCCGGCACGGGGGGAAAGGGCTCCCGCGGACCAATGAAAGAAGCGCGGCCCGAGGCCGGAAGTGAGCGCACGGCTCCGTCCGGCGGAAGGCGCTCTGCGTGGGCTGACGTTCACCTTCCCTGCCGCYCAGTGCGCCGGAAGTGCAGCAGCTTTTCTTTCCCCGCGCGCCGGAAGTGCCACGGTTTTTCCTTCCCCGCTGCCCCCGCAACCGGAAGCCCTCGTGCGCCTCCCATTCTTCCCTCTCGGACGGCGGGGCCGGCTGGCGGCGGTTCGCTGCCCACCTCCCCCCCGGCGGCAGCGGTGGTGTCGGAGGGCCCTGCGGGGTGGGTGAGCAGCTGCCGCGCCCGGTGGAGGTGGAGGTGGAGGTGGGGGTGGAGGCCGCCCGCGCTCCGGTCCGTTCCCGCCGCCGCTGCGGTGTCCCGGCAGGCCTCGGCGGCCTCCTCGTTCCGCGGCTCCTGCGTCGCGCTGCCCCCGGGCGGGGAGCGGCGAGACGGGCCGGGCTGCGGCCAGGGGGCCCTGCGCCCCCTGGAGCGTGTAGGAGCCGGGCTGGGGGGTSACCAGCAGACACACAAAGGAGTAGTAGATAGCGCCTCATTTCCATACTTCCCAGCCTAGTATGTCCCTTTCTCCAAGTATAGAAGAAGCTTATAGGACCTGTGGGGTCTTCTTCTTTGTGGGTAGGCACGTGTAATGATTCTGGACATACAGCTACTGAAAATGTAAATGATARTTAACATCAATGTAAGCTTATGAACGCTGCTAGGCCAAATACGAATGAAGAGAAGGTTGTGCTGGGGCTGAAGGGGGGATTAGGAGCAACAGAATAAGATGAGTGGAAAGTTGTATTTCTGTAGAAATCTTCAAAGAGGGCAAGTTTTTCTAGGCTATAGGACAGACTTCAGACAAAGCAGACAGATTCTAATTTTCGTCAGTTAGTGCACATCAGTTAGGCAGAGAAGTTTTCTTCTACGTGGCTCCTTACCAGCAGCACACCCACATATCATGCCACATCACATTTCAGTTAATTCCTTCTTCCATAATAACGAAATAATACTGGTGTGGGGCTTGTAAACACAGCAAATCCTGTTGTCAGTTTGTAGGTGGCTATGTTGGTTCTGTCTTGGTCTATCCCAGCAAAAACAAAGCGTGTTGCTGTGGAGAGGATTCAGGTTTTGGCCTGAAATGTGTACATGGTAAACCCTCAGGCTAAAAGTTGTTCAGAACCATGTTCTTGTTTGTTTAAAGATAATCTCAGATTACAAAAGAATTTGGGGTTTGATAACATTCCTACAAATTGTTTTCCCAACAGTTTCCATATGAATGGATATCACCTGAATCTTCTTACAAGAGCTTAAATTGCATGTAAACTTACCCTAAACATGAGTGGCTCCAAACCCGATATTCTGTGGGCCCCGCACCACGTTGACCGATTTGTTGTATGCGATTCAGAATTAAGCCTTTATCACATTGACTCTGCTGTAAGTTCAGAACTCAAGGCAGGGTCCTTGCGCTTATCGGAAGAAACTACAGCTACGCTATTGTCAATAAATTCAGATACACCGTATATGAAATGTGTGGCTTGGTATCCGAAGTACGATCCTGAATGTCTCCTTGCTGTTGGACAGGCCAATGGTCGCGTGGTGCTTACTAGCCTCGGTCAAGATCACAACTCAAAATCTAAAGACTTGATAGGCAAAGAGTTTGTTCCCAAACACGCACGGCAATGCAATACCCTAGCATGGAACCCACTAGATAGCAATTGGCTTGCTGCCGGGTTAGATAAACATCGGGCTGACTTTTCAGTATTGATCTGGGATATCAGTAGCAAATATGCCCCAGAGACTGCAGTTGCTGCAGAGAAAGTAAGACTTTCAGCAGGAGATCCAGAAGCAGGACTGGTAGTAACAAAGCCACTGTATGAATTAGGACAGAACGATGCTTGTCTCTCTCTTTGTTGGCTTCCACGGGATCAGAAGCTTCTTTTAGCTGGAATGCATCGAAATCTGGCTATCTTTGATCTGAGGAACACAAGCCAAAAAATATTTGTAAACACCAAGGCTGTCCAAGGGGTGACTGTTGATCCCTATTTCCATGATCGTGTAGCTTCCTTCTATGAAGGTCAGGTTGCCATATGGGATTTAAGAAAGTTTGAAAAGCCTGTTTTGACCTTGACAGAGCAACCAAAACCCTTAACAAAAGTTGCGTGGTGTCCAACAAGAACTGGACTGTTAGCTACTTTAACAAGGGATAGTAATATCATTAGACTGTATGACATGCAGCATACTCCCACCCCTATTGGAGATGAAACTGAGCCAACAATAATTGAAAGAAGTGTCCAACCGTGTGAAAACTACATTGCTTCATTTGCCTGGCACCCCACAAGTCAAAATCGAATGGTAGTAGTGACTCCAAACAGGACTATGTCTGACTTCACAGTTTTTGAAAGAATTTCTCTTGCATGGAGTCCAGTGACATCCTTAATGTGGGCTTGTGGACGACATTTATATGAGTGTACAGAAGAAGGAAAAGCTAGTTCCTTGGAAAAAGACATAGCAACCAAAATGCGKCTCAGAGCTCTGTCAAGGTATGGTCTTGATACTGAACAAGTTTGGAGAAATCACCTCCTAGCTGGAAATGAAGATCCTCAGCTGAAATCGCTTTGGTACACTCTGCATTATATCCTTTATTTTACTGTAGTTTATATCCTGGAGAAATAATATACCTTTATATGTAAACCAGTTATATGAAATATATGAAAGTCTTTAAATATAATGCAACATCCCATAAATACTTTGCATATGTTAATAGGATGTGACTTAAATTAAAAGAAAATTTTTTTCAAACACTTGCGAAAAATTAAGCTTCCTATACGTGAAAATACTTATGAAGCAGTATACTGAAGATATGGATCAAAAACTTACAGGAAACAAAGGTCCCTTAGTTTATGCTGGCATTAAATCAATTGTGAAGTCATCTTTGGGTAAGAATGTTCCAACTTTGATAAGTTCTATTGTAGTATGTTTACAGAGTGATGCACTCATGGGTTTGTCTTTAAAAATTATTGAAAGAGGCTATTTAAAAATATAGAAACAAAGTATTTCTGTTTGTGTTTTAATATATCTAAGTTAACAGTTTATATTACAGTAATTTCCAGAATTTTCAGTGTTCTTGGAAAGTCAGTAATCATAAAACCAAAATATCCTCAGAGGTAAATCTTCAGCTGAAGTATTTCAAACATTTGGGGTTTGACTATGGCGCTGAAAATTCTTGCTCCCCACATAACTATTACATTTTTTGATGTTCCACATAGGGGTGTAGTTCTAGGAAGCTGACTTTACTGTAGTYACTGCTAATGTAACTAAGTACATTTATATAACTATGTTTAAATAAGCTGCCTTGTTCTGAAGTGGTAATCACCCCTGGTGCATCACATTAAGCCTCTCATGCTCAGTGAAGTTTTTATTAGTATAATCTGTTATTTGAATCTTTCCTTCTCTGTTCATTATATGTCTTAGTAATATTTATGCTCCCTGGAGCAAAAAATAACTCTTCAGTGGTGGGAAAGCTTCTAGCACATTGATGCTTGCTAAGAAGAAGAGAACTGGTAGAGCAGGTGCTTGACTGTGTATTATGTATTTTCCAGTTGAACATACTGATCACTCCTGCCAACTGTGTAACAAGAACCTCCAAAATCTTAGGAGGTAGAGGAAAGAAAAAAGACTTAGTGGGGAATACGTGTCAAGTTTAGATGCGTGATTTTTAGCAGATCAAAATAATTTTGTGTATGCTGCTCCTTACCRTGGAGTTATTAGTGATGTTAATTTAAAATACTAAAATATGATACTCAGCTTTTGTACTCTGCTTTATGATTGAAAGCAAAGTGTTGCGATTGCAATTTAAATTGTGATTTAAGCATAATTTAACTTATTTCCCGTTTCTAGGAACAACAGAGAACCTCAGGCACAGCAGGAGTGGATCTGATAGACAGGCAGATATTATTCAGTATCTGAGTGAGGAGAGATCCTTGGCTTTGCAGCTCTGTGGGTGGATAAAGAAGGGAACTGACTTAGATGTGGAACCTTTTTTAAATTCATTGGAACAGGAAGGAGACTGGGAGCGAGCTGCTGCTGTAGCACTTTTCAACTTGGACATACGGCGAGCAATACAAATTCTGAATAAAGGGGCTTCCTCAGGAAAAGGTGCGTATTGTGTTTAGTATCATCTATTTTGGCATTATATCACCTTAGTAGATTTTTTTCTGTAAACAGAGTTATGGAAGATAGTATGGAAAAGACGCCTATTGTCTTATAAAATAGTGACTTGAAATGGTTGTATTGGAGCCTGAGAATCTGACAAATCGTGGTCTTTCACTCCTCAGACTATCATATGCCTTACTGTCTAGTTAAAATAGATTGTGTGTTTCAGAATTTCCTGTTGAAACATAGACCAGAAAGTGTTATGCTCAGAACTAGTGGGATTCTTTTATTTTAATGGAATTGCATCTTGGCTAGGTGTCATGTACATCTGCTTCCGTCGRGCTGTATGCAGCTTTCTGTCAGTGCAATGGCTGTGGAATAACTGGAATGTAATATTCAGGGTCTGCAGAAAACATTTGTTTTGGAGTAATATTTGATGAGAGTTGCAATGTATAAGGGAAAAGTTAAGATACTGGAGCCAGGAGATGGAGGTATTTTTGTTCTGTTTTCTTGCCAATATCCCTCCTACAACTCCAATTTGCATCTGTGTTCTCTTATTAAATTTAAAAGACTGTCTTGCCACTAAAGTGGGTAGGTAAGACACAAAGGGAGCTGTTAAGGTTCTTTTATATTTAATATTGCCCCTTTTTGGTGGGGGGAAGTGTGTGTGCGCTTTCCATAGGGAAGGTTCAGAGCGGAGACACGCTATCTTCAAATTCAAAAATAAAATTGAACTTTCTGACAGAACGAATATTTAGATGAAATAGATTTAATGTTTTTAGGAAACTTGTTAACTTGAAGCCGCTATATGCAATTGTCATCCTCCAGTTAGGTCTGTTAAGTGATGGTTATATGTACAATCCTATCTTTTCACTTCTTGTGGATATGAATTATGGTAATGACAATCTTTTATGATAGTGATAGGAATACATTTAGCAGTTCAAAACTATTTCAAAATACCAGAACCAGTGTGATGTTGCTTGAAGTATAACTCAGGCTGTCATGCATGTGGGCTTGTGACTTTTAGAGCTGTTAACTTACCTGAACAGAGGCATTTAAAGCAGAAACTGAAAAATGCTAGTGTATGCACATTTATTTTAGCTAGCGTTAATTCTACTGCATTTTGTCTTGCATCCTACAAAATGTTCTATTTCAAACTGATGCTTTCAATTATCTTTTTAACTGCATTTATTTTAAGTCCTTAACTTGAATATTGTTTCACTGGTGCTTTTTAATAAATCAGGTGATCTGAACCTTAATGTAGTAGCAATGGCTCTATCAGGCTACACAGATGAGAAGAACTCACTTTGGAGAGAAATGTGCAGTACTTTAAGGCTGCAATTGAACAATCCCTACTTGTGTGCTATGTTTGCTTTCCTGACAAGTGAGTCTGGTTCATATGATGGTGTTTTGGTGAGTAAATGTCTCTTACTTTAAAATTCCTTTAAGTAATAGGTGCATATATATACACACATATGTAGGAGAAGTGCTATATACTCCATTAATTAATCAGATTAGAATGTATTATTTTCTTCTGATGCTGGCAGATACCATTTTTTTCTCCTAAACGGACATCTCATTAGTGAATGTTGTGTTAGTGAACAAAGTATATAAAAACATGCAAAGCAGCCAAAATATCCAAGATAGTTCACACAGAGGATTTTTTTTTTAGTGTGGAATTCTTAAACCATTAGAAATATATGATCAAAATAATATAAGCAGGAAGAAAAAGGAGGAGAGAGGTTAATAAAGGAAATGCACAAAACAGTAAGTGCAGGGGAGTTCGCAGAACTTTCATCAAACTATATTTGCATTGAATTGTATTTTATTTTTCTTTGTTTACTTGTTAAAATAATTTTACTGTGTTGAAACAATAAACAATAGTTTCACATCTTCTGAAATTGGTATAAACTTGCAATGTGAAGAGCAAACTAAATCTTTAATTATGAGATACTTTGAGCCTTTAGAGGGGTAACATACTTGGTCCTTGGTTAGAGAATAACAGAAATACTTGATTCAGTAGGAATTATTTAGCTTGAGAGGACTCCTGTAATGCAACAGGGTAATTGTCCTAAACCTGTTGAAGACAAAGTTGTCATAATACGATGCTTTTAGGATATTAAATAAGAATAAGGGAAGAATCCCAGAGGAGAGAAACCTGAGTCTTTTTTTTACACTGGCAAGAGAGAATGCTCTTGCTCTCTGGATGTTATGTAATAATTTTATAGTTGTTTTTTACTGATGAATTGGAAACTGACAGACCATAAGGTGTTTTTATTTTGTTTTGTTTTAATTTTTACTGTAATGAAACCTGTTGAAATTTACATGAAAAAGATTTTGCCATGCACATCTCCTTGTTTTGGCAGTGTCAATCACAATTTCTATTCTGAAAATATCAGGAGAGATAAATATGGGCATAGCTAAGTACCAGAATGAATCTAGTCAAGGATTTTTTTCTTAAGTGTCAGATCTAGTAAAAAAATTAGAAAGCAGAAAGTAAATACTATTGCATTGCTGCACCTTGAGTGCCAATATACTTGTGAGAAATCCATGTTCTGGGTGTGTGAGGGTATTTTTTGGTTTTTGTTTGTTTGTTTGTTTTTTAAACTTTTAGTTGTGATTTTAGGAAGAAATCGAGTGGTTAGACTAGTTATTTTGTAAATATGGTAAACAAAGGTTTGTCTGGTTTTCTTGCCCCTGTGACTTGGTGAGACTCTTGGCTATACGTGCTAAAAGAACTATATGTCGTCTTTGCCCAGCCCTACATGTCTTGCAAAGTTTCTGTATCCAGAGTTTCATAAACAATATAGGATGTGTTGTACCAGGCTTTCTACCATTTGAATAGATTGTTCCAGTCGTCACAATCTGGCATTGATACCTGTATCTGAGTATAAACAATTCATCTGATAATTAGTGTTAGCTTTCTTCAGATGCAATGCTTTATTTGTCCATTATCAAATTCATAGTACTAGTTATACAATAGTGCAAATGTTTTGACTTTTACAAACAATGTATTGAAAAAATGGAAGCTTGCATGTGATGGTAGTGTTCCCATTTTTCTCTCCAAAGTATGAAAATAATGTAGCCGTACGAGACAGAGTGGCATTTGCTTGCAAGTTCCTCAACGATGCTCAAGTAAGTCTGTGGGTGCACATTTAAGCAAACTGTTAAGCTGGGTTTTATTTAGAGACGGAAGAAACTCGGGGGTGGAGGGGTGAACAGTGGAAGCAGTGAGTCATGAGTGATTTGTTTCTTCTCATCACAATAGGATATAAGGTATGGTATAATCTGGTCTTCAGTTTGTACCTTCAGCTTGATTTTTGTCTTTTTTTTTTTTTTTTTTTTTTTTTTTTTTTTTTTTTTTTTTTTTTTTTTTTTTTTTTTTTTTTTTTTTTTTTTTTTTTATGATTTTTTTTTTTTTTTTTTTTTTTTGCATTAACTGTCTTACTGGAGAGTATTTGTACTTATTCAGTATTTATTTCCAGATATTTACCTTCTCTTGAATTAAGGCTTGGTTTTACAGCAGGAATGTTTTCTTTTATATTCAATGAAGTATTTAAAGAATACGTAACCTCCCTCTTTGCACTTCATATCAGGAGGCTTAAAGTTTGTTGATAAATATTTGAATTCTTGCAATATAGTAGATATAGCCATATACCTTTTCCTTTATAACATCGAGCAAGCAATGTATTCTGTTAGCAAAAAACACTCTTAAAGAAAGCTATTCAATCATAGAAAGTTTTGACATAGACCAACATAAATAAGTTAGGAAGGGATGAACAGGTGGCAGAAGTTAAGTAATTCTTTTTTTTTTTTTAATAGCTGAACAGGTTTATTGAAAAGCTGACGAATGAAATGAAAGATGCTGGGAATTTGGAGGGAATACTGTTAACGGGGTTGACAAAAGATGGAGTGGACTTGATGGAAAGTTATGTTGACAGAACTGGAGATGTCCAGACAGCAAGCTATTGTATGCTACAGGTTAGTGTTTCACTCAAAAATAAATCTTCATAGAAGATAACTAAGCATAGTTTCTTTAGCAGTATAGTATTGAATCTTGTGAACTAAAAAGTATTTTCTGTAATAATTTGTGACMATATATATCGTGCCTGTTTTGTGGAATCATCTGAAGCACTCAATGTTAACTACAAACGTATATCCTCACTCTCTCTGGTTGAGATAGCTTGAGGAGATAGTAGGGGAAAGAGGCAAAAAGAAAAAATAGTCCTTTTCACTAGCTGAACTGGGACTACCCATTCCCCTGCTTATTGCTGGTATGTTTGCTGATAGGCTCGAAACATTATTTTTTTGCTTCAGGATTTTGATAGAGAACTGAGGTGAGATTTTTTGTTTGTCTGTAGGTATTGGTTTTGATTTTTTTATGATGGACTTGTCTCGGCCCTTACACAGTTGCGGCTATTGCCAGCACTGTGTTTAACTGCATATGTAGTCATAACAATGATATAGACTCTCATATGTGACAGAATTTTATAAAGCTTCCTCTGACAGACATGAGTTTTTAGTAGGACATGGCAGCACGGGTATTTTCAACTGGAGAGGCAGACTGAAGAGAATTTTTATCAAACTCACATTACAGTTAACAGAAAATTAATCTTTTTCTAGACAAATTACACTGTATTATTTCTCATATCTTGTAGTATGCCTTGTAAAGTCTTTTGAAAAAGTGAATGATATGTAGTGTGTATCTTCAGTGTGTGTCTGACATTTTTTTCCTGCTTTAGGGTTCTCCATCAGATGTACTTAAGGATGAGAGGGTTCAGTACTGGATTGAGAACTACAGGAATCTTTTAGATGCTTGGAGGTTTTGGCATAAACGTGCAGAATTTGATATCCATAGGAGTAAGCTGGACCCCAGTTCAAAACCTTTAGCCCAGGTAAATGTAATGCTTGTATGAAGTACGACCAATCCAGAAAGGAAGGTGGCATGGTACTTCTATAGAAAAAAGTTGCTGGCCACACCTTGGCTTTCATGAGGATTCATATATAAAAGAAAGATTTCAACTAAGGCTGCCCTTAAAAAGTAGCCGTGGTTTTTTTCAAAATAATTTTTGAGAAGGGACTTAATAACTGTTTTGATAGAGAGTACAGAAATATGGTAAACAAAGCTACATTTCTTCATATCTAATCTAGGAAATCAGTTCCCTACCATTTTTATTCAAGTGGTTGTGTGTGTTTGGTTTTTTTCTTTTCTTAAACCTTTTTCTTTCAAATAGCAGGTTGTCTTTCAGAAACTAATTTTTCAACACCTTTGCTGGGGAAACTGGTTTTTTTCCTCCCATGTTGAAAAACAAAATCAGAGGTGTATCATCCAGCTGAATTCTGCATCATGGTGAGGATGATGCTGAAAGCAGGGAATTGAACCAAGAACCAGTTCAAATTGGCTCTGTTTTAATTGAAGCGAACGTCAAAGCTATTTTGAAGCCCTTGAACCTAAACTAAAAGTGAACAGCAGCAACTTTCATTATCAGTTCTGAACATAAGCTAAACCAAAAACTGACGCCCTGTCCAAATGCTATCTACTTAACATCTGGTAGCATTTTTAGCCACCATGGTCTTACCACAGCACCTTCCACTCTCTCATGTCTGCTAACTATGTGCATTACAAGCCTTAGGGCCCAAGGGTGTCTAAGGAAGGCTATTTTTGAATCCATGTATCTGTCACAGCTGTTTAAGAAGAGCTGTATCCGTACTGCTCCAAGTGGCAGGGAGTTGAGTTTACTGCTCCTTCCGTATGTGATCAACATAAATAGCCCCTAAAGAGTTTAAAATATGTGCTCCTTGGTGTCAAGTCACAACTCGTGGCATAAGGTATGCCGATAAAGATTATTAGGAAAATCCTCATGTTGGGGACTCTAGAGTGGGTCACCTGACTATAAGGAGGGAGAGACCAGATGTAATTATACCGTAAGTAGAGTAAACTTAATTTCTTCCATTACTGCAGATATAGCTTTTTATTATCTTAAATAATACCTTTCCAAGTTTTAGCAGTTGTGCATGTTTTTGTGTGCTGTTGAGGTAGGTGAGCATCAAGGCCTACTTCTCAGGACTGTGTGCCATATCTATAAGTCAAGACGGTAGGAACTCCTTCACAAGTAGCCTTGGCTTTCCAGGGCACTCTCTAGAATATCTGGTAAATAAGTGTTTGCTAGCTTCAACGAATTCACTCATAGGTGTAGCAAAAGTGGAACCAAACCAAAAAATTAATGGGCTTTTGTTCTCTTTAGGTGTTTGTGAGTTGCAATTTCTGTGGAAAATCAATCTCTTACAGCTGTTCAGCTATTCCTCATCAGGGGCGAGGTTTTAGCCAATACGGAGTTAGCGGTTCACCAACTAAGTCAAAAGTTACAAGCTGTCCTGGTTGCCGTAAACCCCTTCCTCGCTGTGCACTTTGCTTGATAAATATGGGAACACCAGTTTCCAGCTGTCCAGGTATGACACAGTGGGTTTTAGTTATTCAACTAGAGTACTAGTTAGAGGCCTAATTAGCAGTTCCTGTCGGAAGATCTTCTGTTGCACCTTTTTCTTTCCATTTGTACTCATAGTGTAAATATTCATACTTGTCATTTTGAGGGAGGAAGACCATGATTGAAAACTTGTTTACATCCCATCTGATTTTATGATGAAACCTGTGTCTCAGTTCTTTGGTGTCCGACAGTATGCACAGTTACTTGGTTCTGACAGTTTTCCCAGTGAGATTGTCAGTGAAATTCCATGGTTAGACAGATGAAAAGATTCAAGTATTGTGGTGGTCAGTATTGTGAGCTTTAAAACTGTAAGAAATGGGAAGTGTGTTTTCTTGAGATGAATTGTAGGGATGCTACAGAAATCTTGGAATGTAAATTAATTGATTTTTAGCTGGAAGAGGAAGAGAGAATCARTTTAATGGGGTATACTTTCTGTCACTAAGTATGCAAGAATGTATGGGTCATACTGTCACAGCTAAGAAGTATTATGGCTAGAATCTTTTGGTTCTAAATGTCTTGGGCTCAGCACTATAAAAGGTCTAAATGAAACTGATTTTGTCCATATTTTTAGGTCAGTCTTGTTATAGAGCCATGACCAGCTGTGCAGTTGTCATCTATTTATATATCTCTTCTCATTCTTTCACTGATCTGTGTTATGACTTCTATGTTGTAATTGTTCCAATTCATAACTTAGTTTTTGCTGATTTTTCTAAAGCAGAACATTTCATGTGCAGTAAAACAGGCCCATAATTCACTGGAACATAAATCAATCACTGAAATGTAAATCACTGTTGAAAGAGATTCTGTCTGTAAAATTTGTTTAATAGGCAAGTTTAGCATGTCCATAAGATGTGAAACGACAGCTCAGCAATGTAATTCTTGTTTTGCCATTTCACCAGTTCTTAATAATTTTACTGACTTCTCTTTTAAGATCAGGCCACTTATTCACATAATGTTTCTAATTTCAAATTTATTCTAATAGTGTTACTGGGACTGAAATATAAATGAAGCATAATGATTTACAAGCATATTCGTGGGGGTGGGTTTGCCTCTGCACAGGAGGATCCAAGTCAGATGAAAAAGTGGATCTTAGCAAAGACAAGAAGTTAGCCCAGTTCAACAACTGGTTTACTTGGTGCCACAACTGTAGGCATGGTGGACATGCTGGGCATATGCTTAGCTGGTTCAGGTAAGTTGATGTTAAAATCTTTCTTATTTCACATGTGTATGCTGCGCTGAGTAGGACATGCCTCCTTTGCTTATCTATCATTATAATGTTTTGTTGGTTTAGAACATATGCAAAACTTAACTATGATGCTGAGTTTTTCTGAGATACTATGTCCCCTGCACATACTTAAATGTATAGATTACAAAATTCTTGTTAGTTTTATTTGACCTGTTTTTTTCTTTTTCCTGCTATKGCTATCTAGGGACCATACTGAGTGCCCGGTTTCTGCCTGCTCTTGTAAGTGTATGCAGCTGGATACAACAGGGAATCTCATTCCAGCAGAGACTGTCCAGGCATAAATATTGTTTGAAAATGTGGGGCTCTCTAAAGGATGTCCATCATGGTCCAAGCATATATTTTAGACAAAGGTAATTTGTGACTTACTGCCTGTGAAAAAATAAATTGCTATCAGATTAGTAAAATGATGTGTGTATGACTGTGCTTGGTAGAAACAGGTATTCCTGAAATGAGCCTCTGGGTATAGTATGTGGTCCTTGTTCAGGGGATTGAAGCAGTTCAGTTCAAAAGCACTCCTGGAATTGTGGACTCTCTGGATTTGCTAAAATCCAAAGAACTTGTAATGAAGTTTTCAGGGTAATGCTGATTGGCCCTTTTATTTGTTTTCCAAACAAAGCAGTGTTTATATGCTGTGAAAGTGGGCCTTCAAAATAAACACCTGAAAAGTGTTCTTCAGGAGATTGCAAAGTGATGCTGTGGATTCCTCTGTTCATTGTTTGATCACACTTTCTTGTATGCAAACGATCATTTCCTTGTAAGTTCATTCAAAGTGCCACTGTTAATTGTATTCTAAAGATTTTTCTTCTAAAGAAAAATCCATTTCTTTCTGTTCCCAAGTTTTGTTAATAGTAAAGCAATATCTTTGCAATTCAAGGTCTTATTTAATTTACCTACATACCTAGCTGATGTGAATTTTAATGCTAAAGAATTTGGGGGTTTTGTCTCCTAGCGATGTCTATATCCTACAGAAGAGTTCCCTGAAAAGTCATGTCTGTTTCAGTGCAGAGTGCAGGTAAACTATAGGAGGTTTCATTTGATTGATCAATTTTTAACATAGTACTGTGAAGATCTGAAATATCAAGGACTGGAGACTTGTAAATATTTAAGTTTTAAACTACATGCTGAGTTTTGACTACAAAAATATTTGAAGACTTTTGGATAATCAGCATTTCCCTGTACTTCTGAAATATGCCGGGAAGTGTGAAATCAACCTATATAAATCCTGCTTCTGGTCACTAGCGGACACCAGTCTGCTCCCAAAAGGCTGCACAATTTTAGGTCATTGACCAAAAGTAGTTCTAGATATGTTACCAGCTGGAATTAAGATTATTTATTAACTTGAGAGAGAGTCAATGATATTTTGCTAATACTGTGCTAGGAGCTAATTGGTATTGTTGTCCTTGATTTTGTAGGCAACAAAATTCACACAAATTAGGGAAAAAAAACCTGTTTTAAGGTATGTGATAATAACATCAGTTTACTTGGTGTGTGTTTATTTACTAGTAGAAACAGTAAATGAGTTACTTAACACTTGCGTGCTATGAAATACTAAATGGAATGCTAGCAATAAACTGGTACCGTATTGCCAGGACTGTGAAAATTGGTGTTTTAAAGAGAATATATTGTAATATACCACTAGTTCTAAGTGCTGTAGTGTAGCTGCAACAAGATAGAACGTGGAAATGTTTTCTGTAGATGTACATGATTACATTCAGGACTTTGGGTTATATTTTCTGATTTAGCATTAATGTTGTAATACATCTGCTATATTTATTCTGATCTAAAATTCTTGCCTAATTGACAAAGATCTTTTTTAAGTTAAAAATCTAAGAGGTACTTGGTATTTGTAGGCATGGGAGAGCAGTTACTTTTTTTTCTTGTTGGAATATTTATTTCTCTTTCCAGTATTTTTGCACACTTGATGTTGCTGTTGAAGAGCTCTTCAAAATGTTCTCCATTTATAAATGTAAACTGGGGTTTAATGTATGATACCCTATTTATATAAATACAGGCAATAAAACTTTTGCTTTATGGAAATGAGGGTTTCTAAGTGTCAAGGATATGTTTTTATTCCTCTGTAGTAACAATGTTTAGTAAATTTTCCTGATAAATTCCATGTCCAGGTGAATGCAACTACTAACTTACAATGTCTCATTTTCTCATGTAAAGAAAACTCATTTATAATGTTTTCGACTTGACTATATCTGTTTGTGTCAAATTCTATCATTTCATTAAATTAGATGCTTACTTTGATACTCAGTATGTCTTTGAAATGTTTTGGATTATGAATGTGTGCATATTCTGGCACAGTGTAACTATCAGTTTTGGCTGTTGTAATTGATAATCAGGCTTTCAGGCCAGTAATTACACTATTTGCAAAATTCACAAAGTAAGGGGTGTGTGTTTTTTAATGATCAGATTTTTTCCTTGTTCTGCTTTTAAATTAATAAAGCTGTGATTTTGGGGGTGATTTGTTGTCTTCTACAGACATTTTATTAGCTGCAGTTACTTTTACATTTACTGTTTTCTGGTATCTGCTCAACTCTGATAGAGTTAACTAGATGAAGGTGGCCTTTTGCATGCTAAAATGTTTTGACCCTGTGGTTCACGCTGATTACATTTCATTATTTTCATTTCATTGTATGCTCCAGCCTTGCCTCCCTTCCCTGATTAAGCACAAGCACTTTCTCATCGTACACACAGGCTGCTCGCACATGACCACAACATGAATTGTGCATGTGTCCATGCCTGAGCACAGACAGCAGAACAGGTCTGCTGATGGTGACCAGGATCAGCGAGAGTCCAGCAAACACCAGACAAGTCTGCAGTGACACCTGACAAAGCTGCTCCCCGCCTCCTGCGTGCAGCCCTAGGTTCCTGCACGGTAATTCACTGCACAGCTGCATTCTGGTGGCCTCCCTTGGGATCCCAGCTAGAACTAAATTTCCCCAAGAGAATTTGCCAACTTTTAGTCTGTTCCTCCATTTCAGACTCACAGACTGCTTTCTGTACCTTAACCAACTGGGACATAAAACCACTCCCTAGAGTGGGGAAGTCGCAGTAGCTTGCTGGCCCACAAGGAGGGCTGCTCCCAGCTTCCTTATGTGGGAGTCCTTCTGCCCCACCGCTACAGGGCTTTGAGCAGGAGCGGCTCTTAACCACCGAGTGACGATTTCCACGTCTACCAGACACGCCAAGGAGAGATTTGGCTGGAGAAAGGGGGGGCACCTGGATTGCAGCATAGCTCTTGTTACAGTGGCAATCTCTTGCAACTCCACCCAAGGGCCGGTGGAATGCAGCTGTGCCATTGCCCTCACAAAGTGCAGAGATTCCTTCATCCCATGTGTAGGTTCCCTAAATAAGACTCTCCATCACATCTGTTTCATAATTTTTATTTGCAGTTTAGCCTGCTGGACAGCTAAAACAGACTGATGGTTTAAAAATTGTTTCTCAAAACATAGCTCTCCAACTTCAAAACAGTATTTCGTGAAGACTGGACCACTTAGCAGCCCCTGCAACAAGGCAGGCAGCCTAAAGCTGCCTGTCATTTTTGAAAGGCTTAGTAACCAGCTTCTGCTAAAGTCTAACCTCCACTGCAGGCAAAGAAGCCCAGTTTGGGACCTGCTCAATCCCCTCTCCACCTTTCCAACAGGTAGCTTGCCCAGTCTGTGCTTCCCTGTGCCTCTGGCAGACACCCCCTTCTACACCAGATTCGGGTTTTCCAGTTATGCTTACTTAGAATCAGGATCCTGCCAACTATGATGTTACAGGAGGAGAAGGCAATGTGACAGTGTCTGCCATCCCAACGTTAGGAAGGGTGCTCCAAACATTGCCTTAGCCAGGGCAGGGAAAAAGGTGCCAGGTCCCAGAAGTCAGTCACAAGTGTGGTGGAAGGAATAGGCTCGCTGTCCTGCTCCAAATGACAGGAACCTCTCCCAGCCAGCCCCGATTACATCGCTCACTTCATACCCCACTTTCCTCTCCCAGGTTCCCACCCTTGACCACCCTCATGTCCTCCCAAAGCAACCACCAGCTCCTATTCACAGCTTCCGTTACTGGCCCTGCTGCTGGCCCTGGTGTTGGTGACATCCCTCTTTGCTGTTTATGATACAGTTGCCCTGGTGACTCCCCTTCGGTCAGCGACCCACAAAGCCACTATTTCCCATTTTACTGGGAGCTACTACGAGGCCTGGCCATTTCTCACACCTTCATCTTGTTAGTCCTAACTGACTGTTAGCAGGCCCCATGGTTATTCATTTCCCGTGAGTAACTGGAATGACCTGAGCATTACTTTAATATCAAGAATATTTTACAGTTCCTTGCATTGCTGTCTTGTTAGCATAGCCATCTAGCCAGGGCAGGCCATTTATTCACAAACCTCGATAGTCTATAGAGAAGCAGATGAATGAAAAGCACATAGTGGAAACTTTTAGTTGTATACTGCACGCCTAGCCACGTATCATCGCTGCGGGACTGGATGAACAAGAAGAGTCTTGACTGACAAAGGGAAACTAGCATTTACCACTCAGATGTGTTCAAACATTTACACACAAGACAACATATCCAAGGATGGTCTCTGTATGGGGGTAAATGCTATAGCCATCTAGGGGTAGACTATTTTATGAGGCCTGGATAGGCTTGGTAACTAGTTGTACCTAACATTTTACAGGATATATGTACATGCACAAAATATCAATTTTCTAAAGTAGAATAGTACAAAAGACTTTTAAATGCTAGGAAAACATGCATGCAGTTATTAAGAATGACATTTTACTCTACTGAGCACTAAAATATAGCAGTGATTGATAGCACTGCAGGACAGAGCATGGTATCACGCCACATGGACCTCGTGTTCTCGTTTGCTATATGAGACTGACTCCTACTTCAGAAGTCCTCCTCCTTCCCAGTGACAGTGGATTTGTCATTGTCTGTCTTCTAAGTAGAGGGGAAAAAAATAGATCAGCTGTTAACTTGATCATCCACCCAGTTTGAGGTAACTTTGATAAATACGAAGTCTTTAAAACATAAATTCCTTGACTGAAAACAGAGATGTCTATAAATAAGCACAAAGCTAGCAATCTTAATAAGGCACTAAATCTAGCTATTAAACCTGAAACCTGTTTGTATGAAAGGTTGATGAACATGGCTAAGGTTTATTTAAAATACTTTGAAATATTTTATTCATTAATTCACAAAGAATATTTCCAAAGTTAGATTTTACTTTGATTGTGTTACCTGAAGAGATCTAAGAATTCTGCTATGTGCTGTAAGTAGCCTGGATAGTAACAAAACTGGGAGCTGTGTGGAAGTTTATATGGTTAAAGTCATCATGACAAGCTGGCTGAATCCTGGCACTTCTGCATCGACTCCCACCAAGAATGAAGGTCATGATGGGAAGTCAACTGCACTGAAATCCCCAAGCCTAACTAGACATCTTCCAAGTGTTTAACATCAGTGCAAAAGGCAAGTACCTTGTATTCCACTTTGTTAAAATTACCTGTGTCAGGTAAAATAGAACAGGAGTCACTATATCTCACTGAAAACAGCACTCTAACATGTAATACTGACATGAATAGTTAAATGTAGCCAGATATTTTTTATTGGAGAAGAGACAATTTTCAAGATGCAAAATACCCCCCCCCCATGTTCAATAACTTGTATCAATGCAAATGAAATAAAAAATCTTTACACTGAAACCGCACCAGATGTCTTCAATACGAGTTTCTGGTGAAGTATCCTAGAACCTCTACCAACAACAACAAAAAGATGCCTACAAAACTTTAGTTTCTAGCAAGTCCACTCCTACAAAAGAACACTCCTCATGGATGCAAAACAGTTGAATATATACAGACAGTGAGATATCCACAGAAGTGTTCTCCTTCTTGCTGAATAAATACACTTTCAAAGAAAACATTCTTCACTGGCAATACATGGCACATGTAACAGTATCTTTTCAGTATAATTGTTGAAAATAAATGCAACTGTTATCATGCTGTCAGGCAAGAAAGCTATGGTACTGTTGTCCCCTCTGAAGCTCTAAATATATGCTAAGAAAAATCAGTTATTCCTCCCAGTACCGAACGGGAAGTATTCAGGGAATTCATGAATAATTTTTAGTGCTTCATTGTAGAGTTGCAGATCTGAAAGAGGGCAAAGAAAATGGTTATGATGCATAAGCTAAATTCCCCACAAGCAAATGACAGCATTAAAGGACTGCTTATTTTAAAGCAGTAGAGCTGAGCATTCCCAGTCTCCCTCATCCTCCCCAGTTTTCCCAAGGCAGCCACGCTCGCATTGCTTGCTTTCTGGAGGGTTATTTTTAGGCCTGCTAGCTGCACAATCACACAAGGTCCAGCACAAAGCAAGAACTACGCGGTCTTGGAGGGGAGAATGATCAGACCATGGCAATGATCTAGACTGGCTCCAGCTTTGAGTCAGTCCCTACCGTTTGACAGTAAAACAGCATATTTCGTACAGAATTTTTCCCATGACACTCTCCTTTTCTACATTCCACTCCATATCTGGCAGCTTGAAGAAAGACCTTGTCCATAAGAAAAGATAATCAGGCTCTCCCTTCTTACTTATTGATGAAGAGTTCAGAACTCAAAATGAATTTGTCATAATGTATATTTTTACTTACCAAATGGACTTTTATCTTCTCTGAACTGGACATATGACATGCACATGATGGTTGCCCGATTTGTTACTCTTCCCACTACCTCAAGAACTCCTGTGATCTCTTCATCTAGCTAGAAAACATACCAAATATGAAATTAGTATCACTAAATTAGCTGCTGTCTCTACTGCACAGCACTTAAGCTAGGAACTCTCCACAACTAATGGTTTGCTCATGACAGAGTCTGTTCCATGTCAAACAATACAGTACTACTGAACAGCCCTGTCCCTCTCCCCAAAAAAAACACAAAAGCCTTGAACCACTTACAGATTTACAGTTTTTTTAACAGCCAATTCAGTACCGACACAAAAAAATACACGAAGAAGCATCAGAGGGAAGACACCAGTTTATAAGTATATAAAACTGTGTCATTTAATCACTGAACAGAGACTAATCTAGGACACAGAGAGCAGAAGAATCCAGATTTTAATGCACTGCATTCAAACCTGAGTAAATTATAGAACTCTGTAAGAGCTAAGGAGGTATCACGCATGCCAGAGAGCAGTTCCAGTATTCCAGATTCAGGAAATTATTTCTTAAGTAATCTGTCAGTAAGTGTTCAGAATACAAAGACATTGACAATAACAAGCCTTTGGTTGAACAGGGGGGAAAAAAAAGGCTAAAAATTTTATCTTACTCCAAAATCATACAGCTTGAACATGTTTTCTTTCTTTTTAATGATACTAATTTTAAGAGTGTGGCACTATTTCAGCAATGTTCTTCCAATATCTAACTCTTACTTTTAACTTTCTAGTAAGTCTCCTAGAACACAGCGATAGATTCCCTCCCCTCCCCATAATTTTGCATTTCTCTGTTGAAAGGAAGAACTACACACACACAAACAACGGAATCTATTAAAGGGGAAAAAAGTTAGAAAGCATTTTGATTAGCAAATCTAGAAGTTCCTCCATTGACACTAGCCAAACGGAGAGATGAACCTGGCATGTTTTTCCTGCACACACCAGTTTCTCCTACAGCAGTAGAACACAGACTGTGAAGTGCCCAACATTGCAGCTATGCATTTATGAAATTTGGCCATTTACTCTGTTGTGGAAAGTTGTGGAATCGTTGGTCAGATGCTGACATCTGAAGTGTTAACAACATAAGGCAGGAAACCTTTTCATGAACTCAAGAAAGAGTTGAGAGACAGGCAGAACTTGTAGGAATGACATTTTCTTGCAGTTCAAAGATTAAGTCAGCAAGCTTCACATTTATCTGACAAAACTCTCTGCCAGATCAAACTGCATCTTTCATCAACAAGGAGAGACTCCTCTCTTGAAACTAAGTACCATGTTCAAGTATTTCACATGGAAATGGCAAGATTTCTCAGTGTTTAACAACTCAGAGAAAAAGATGTAAAGGCTACACACATGCTCAGTTAAGCTAGAGCATTTGCCATCACACCGAAAATAAACTTTTAACTACAACATTTGCTAGAGGAAAAAAAAAAATACTTAAAGACAGAAGAGAATGCCAGGGTGTTATTCCTTTAGTGGTACATGATAACAAAGGAAGCAATATTTTTGTGCAGTAGTTATAAGCATATCTTATACCCATTGCATTAATTGCTTGATTTTTTTTTTAAAGAAAGAATGCTTCAAGCTAACTATGAAGTTTACTGGAATGCTATGACAAGTGTTCTAAGAGGATATAGAAATGTCAACTCAAAAAACTCTTGAGAATACCATATTCTTGGGTTTTTTGGATTATCTTCACAAAATACTCTGTTAGGCATATGAAGATAAAGGCAGTAAGAAAAAAGGGAGAAAAAAAAGAAATTAAAATAAAGCTAATACCTGTAGTGGAATATATTACACTGTAAACAACGAATAGAGTAAGACAAAGTAGCCAGACAGGGCTGTGTCTGACAAGGAATGAGTTCTCTCTCTTAACACCAGCTGAAAATTGATGAAGACCAAGGCAGTTCATGAATATGAAGACTGCAAGTTAGATGGAAGACATAAGAAGCAGAGGCAATGAAACACAGATAGAAAAGGGAGAAACCAGGGATTATTTTTTTTTCCTGTCTAAAAATTCAATACATGCAAGGCATGCACAGGTTTCAGAAGGGACAAAAACCTCAGGAAAAAAACAGAGATATATTTTTTTCCTGATTAAAAACTCAACACATGCAAGGCATGCACAGGTTTCAGAGGGGACAAAACCTCCGGTATCCGTAAGAGGCAACATCAAGTATTTCCAAAGTATTCCTCAACTTACAGGTTCGCTCAGTTCCACAGTCGTATGTTTTCCTTCTCCATCTGAAAGCACGAAAAGCTTCCCAGTAGGATGAATCTACAAACGACATTAGGCCTGTGCGCTCAAAAGGCAGCTGTAAGCGTCACAGGTTTAGCCGCCTCAACCAGGAACTGCGCAGCGGGCCGTTCTCCGCGGGATCCGACCGTTAAGGCCGCCTCCCGCCCTGCCCCCGGGCTGACCGGAGCCTCCGGCCTCCCTCAGGCCAGACCGCGACGCGCTGCACCAGGCAAGGCGACAGCCTCCCCACACCGGCCCCCCGCGCCGGGCCCCAGCCCGGAGCGCACCCCGGGGCAAGGCCCTACCCAGGGTGACAGGGCAGCTACCCGCCCCGAGGACCCGCGGCGCGGCCCAAAAGGCAGTAGCCGACCGCCGAGCAGATCACGGACCTTCTCGACGCGGCCCACGAAGCAGACAGGCTGCCCGATGTGCTGCGCCAGGTGGCCGGTGGCGATACGCGGCCGCGGCAGCTCATGGATGTCCCCCATTCTCGGCGCGATTTCCCGCCCTTTGCGTAGGGGAGGGGCGCCGTTACCCTTGACAACGGGGTGGTGGGGAGCGTCGGGGCGGGACTTCCCCTTCGGCTGACGCGATCCGGAAACGGAGGTGGCGGTTGGTGAGCGGCGGTGGCGGCATCGGGCGGCCGGGCCGGTGGGTGACAGCGGGGCGGGTGTCGCCGCTGCGGGGAGGCCGGCGGGGGGCTGAGCCCCGGGGAAGCCGGGKWMCCCGGCTTCCCCGGGGCTCAGCCCCCCGCCGGCCTCCCCGTCGCGGCCCGGCCAGCCCCTTCCAGCCCTATCCGATGTATATTTTGTCATTTAATCCTTTTCTCTTAAATTACCCCATATTTTCCCTCCCCTAACGGCCATCTTCCCTCTCCCTTTAGATACTGGCTCCCCTCAGGTCACCGCTGCCCAAGCCTAGCACTCCTGTCACCGGTCTGTTAACCCTCGCTTGTTTTACAGGCCGGAGTTGACATTYAAAACGTTGCGCGTTAACGGCTGCGATACCCACGCATTTCCACAGACACAAGTATAAATTGGGAGAGGAGTGGCTGGAGAGCAGCCTTGCAGAAAGGGATCTGGGGGTGCTGGTCAACAGCAGGCTCAATATAAGATACATAAATACCTGAAAGGAGGGCACAAAGAGGATGGAGCCAGGCTCTTTTCAGTGGTGCCCGCTGACAGGACCAGAGGCGATGGGCACAAACTGAAACACAGGAGGTTTCCTCTAAACATCAGGGAATGCTTTTTTCGCTGTGAGAGTGACTCAGTACTGGCACAGGTTGCTCAGGGAGGTTGTGGAGCCTCCATCCTTGGAGATACTCAAAAGCTATCTGGACATGGTCCTGGACAACCAGCTCTAGGGGCCCTGCTTAAGCAGGGGGTTGGACAAGATGACCTCCAGAGGTCCCTTCCAACCTCAGCCATTCTGTGGTTCTGTGATTTCCTTTCCGTTTCCAGGACCGGTGTTTCAGGAAATACTTGAGAAAATCTAACTCTGCTCCAGCTTAAAAGGGTGATCCCAACACCACCTATGCGCTGGCTGTCTCTTCTAACCAGCCGTGGGTTAGTTCAGCTTGCTAACCAGCACAAAGTGGTTTTTGTTGTTGGCTGGGTTAGTGTTGCGATGGCTCGGCAAGCTGAACCAGCTTGCCAAGGAAGCAAGCTACCGCCAGAAGCTGTGCAGAACCAGCATGTGGCCGGGAAAGGGAGTGCTGTGGGGTTATATCTTCGATGGGGTGTAGCTGGTTGTCATCTCCTCAGTGTCACTATGCCATTCACCTTTTCAGTAGTTTATTTGCAAGAGAATATCCTCATCTTAGCATATCTTCAGAGATTTCAAAGGAGAGATCTCATAAATGTAACAGTTGGAGCAAGATGCAGCAGGCTGCTGCAAAGTTGCTCTTCTAGGGCTATTTGTCTGCCACGTTTGAAGGGTCAGCTGTTAGGAAAACACATTGTAGAAGTTCTTACAAATATGTGTCTGTATCATGCTTAGCAGCTGTTGAAGGTTTGCAGTCAGAAGAGAACTGTTTGCAGGGAAAGAAGTAGGTTTCAACTTATTGTGTATTGTATCTAATAAACACCTAGCTTTCTATTTTAGCATTTTCTATCTTCTTCAGGGTTTTGAAAGTTGACATCAGCTTGAGTACTGTTATTTCACTCCTGGCTTTGCCTTTGTCACTTATGCTTTTATTGTCTGACTTGATTGTGGTTGATTTTTTATGATTCAGCATCTTCRAGTGTTTTTATACTATGATAATTTGGGTTGCATAGTTCTTGGTATTTCTGCTTCCCTTAAATTTTATGAAAACTTTACAAATAAATATTCACATTTTATGTAAGTAAAAAAGTCTTTGTTACTGTTTTGTTATATGTATGTCCCTTTTTTGTATTTGTGTTTCCCTTGACACTTACTTTCCTTTCTTCTGTTTTCAAGAAGCACAAACTAAAGGAATATGACTAACGTTAATGCCAGATAAAAGAAATGATATGTCGTAATTTTTTTTCTTTAGTAACTTACACTAGGCCAAAAGCTTTTAAACTGTTCTTTTGGTGTCACAGAGAAATCTTTTCGACATGCGTGTTCTTGACTCTTAAATTGGTTGTTTTCATGTCATAAGCAGGGCTGTACAGCCCTGTAAACATCTTGCTCTTTTTCTGATTGCTACTTTATTGGTGAATCACAGCAGATGCTAATATGGAAGAAAGAATTACTCTGATGCTCTCTGTTTTCTCCTTCCATAGATTATATAGCTTAAACTGCTAGATGTGAAATTATTCTGGTTCTTTCTTTAAGGTCAGTTTTGTATCTTGTTCTGCCCTCATTTCATCATTTATGTAATTACTGGCAGCRCCACTGCAATTCTGCTCTGCTGTATTCCTGGGCATCCTCTCTTTATCTTAGTCTGCATCTTTGATGTTTTTAATATTAAATTACCTTTCTCCTCCTGTCACTTGTGAACATGCAGGAAAAAGCTGAAAAGTAATGCTAAATATGCTAGGATCTTCATTATATAGAAAAAAATTATTAGATTTAACGTATTGGTTTGTCTCAAAGGTCACCCATACTTCTTGTCAAAGGAGACTGACAAAATGCAGGAGGAATAAATTAACCCCTTTGTGCAGCTCTGTAACTCATCTTTGTCCAATCCCATATATGTTCTCAGAGCCTCACAGAAAGACAAAATATTTTTTGCAGCCTCACAGAATTGCTGTAGTTCACAGTTTATTACTTGCTAATGACTGAAGCAGTGCCAAAAGCATTATTCTTAACTATCAGCGATTGAGACTGGAGAAAGAAAAAATTGTGTTCACTTTTTGGTGAGGGGGAAACATGAGGAGAAGGGAATTGCATATTCCTACCAAGGGAGATTTTTATCTTTAGGCAGTGAATTCAATTTCAGGTCTCCTATAGAAATAAAATTAATCCCATCTGGAAGGGAAAAGTGCTGTGCTATATAGGAGAAATTACTGSAGGAATGTGGTACTATCTCTGAATGGCGGGTGTATTTTCTGGGATTTTGTGCTGACAGCTTTAAAAAAAAACCCCACAGCTAAGTCTTTTTTTCTCTAGTCTGTGTGACCATGCATCCAGGTCCACAACTTCAAATTTAATTTTTACTCTGAAATGAAACTTGTGCGGAAACTGGTTGTTCTCAGCTTTCGTTAACTGAAACCTCATCTTATCTACAAGTAGTAAAACTCCAGCCTGATTCTGCAAGTGCTTAAACTGTGTTCTTATCTTCAAGRGCACGAGTGTTTCCATTCAGCTTTGTGTTTCTTTGTTGGACAGGGGCTTTGTTCTGTTTTTAACATGTAATTCAAGAAATTTAGTGGTTGCATTTCCCGTTGCTGGAGAGATTTATGTTTACTTTTGAAGTACCATAGTTGATAAAATTCTTAAGAGAACAAATATCACAAATGTCCCAGCATTGCCTGTCTACAGCTTTTCCTTTACCTATGCCATACTGTATACAGCTCTACTTATTGTTTCTGTGCCCCCCTTCTATTTTGTTAGTCGTTCTTTGTTATTTAGTTTAAACTTAATGTTGTGTTCAGCAAAGGTACTGAAATACTGCAGGTAGTAGTTGGCGAGCTCCTTTCTCGCTCCACATCAGTTATGCAGATCTGGAAACAAACAAGTTTTGTTTCTAAGTGGTGAACACCCAGAGAAGGGAACAGCCTCAYTAAAAGCACGTTAGTCTTTTTAATATGTGGATTCCTTACCACCTCCCCAACATTCACAATCACAAAATACAACATATGCTATTTTCTAACTGCTGGACCAGTGGTTTTAACGGCATAAGAACTTGAGGCCTGAGCTTAGGGGGTACTTTTGTTAGCTTTGTTTGTTTTTCTGCTTCAAGCAAAAGGATGTGTGGGGATTTTTTTTTTGTTTTGTTTTCTGTTTGAGAAATACTGCTGGCAGTGGAATTAAGTTAAAGCTACTTCAGAAACTGAAAACTACAAAGTAAAGATCAACCCTCATGTATGTACATAAGATGAATTTTGTGGGCTTTAGAAAAAATTGGGGTACTCAGGCTGCCTTCCGTCAACGAAAGGAAAAAAATCTAGTATGTGAAAGTGCTTGTAACATTAATTTGGCTAGATCAAATTGTACTGATTGTTAATTTACTCAGAATTGAAATGTCTGTTGTCCTTCAAGCAGTGAAGTTTAGGTATGTTAAATATGCAGGATTTAAAAGACTACAACTGCATGGCTTCCTATACAACTCTTTTGTGCCACGTATATACTGATTAAGATGCTTTTCTTTGTGCAAGAAAGAAGGGAAGGGGAACACTATGTGACAGAGCTGAAAACTGTGCAATAATGCCGATCTCAAAGAGAAAAAAAATGTGATTGGAGCAACTGCAGCTCTGGCACCTGAAGTGGCTGGCTGGAATCTGAGCCTTTACCAAAGCTATCTGTAAGATTTTACACATCAAGTTGATTTTGCTTCTTGTTGTTGCACACTTAGGATGAAGGTAAAATTGCATTTTAAACTGTTCCACAACTGCCTCTCCTTCATACATCATCGGAGCAGAAACCTGACTCTTGAGCATTACAGCACAGGTTTTTACCACTTGAGCTATGGGACTGACAACCCTAATTGGTAGCAGGAGAAGACTTATTCCCCGAGGGCTGAAAAAGGAATATGCTGCTGGCGCCATGTGTTGAGCCTGGGTGTGGGGGAAGGTAGGGAATAAATGAGATAATTAGGAGTTTCTACTGTGTAATCTCCACGGAACTGGAAAGATCAGTATTTCACGTAGTAAGGTGGTAAGGTAGGAAAACAAGCAGAAAGGAATAAAGTGCAGATAAGTAACTTTTTTTTTAATTACTGCATACCTGGGATTGGATGGTTTGTTCTGTTCTTGTGTACATCAGTGTAGTTCATTTGGTTGCTAGAAATTGCACTGTGTCAGCATAAGCAAGCAGTAGCTGGCCAGCCTGCGGGGTGTTCAGTCTTTAAGTCTCAGGTATCAGGCCACAGTTTGAATCGTTGCTGCTTGTGCCATGTTCTATTTATATACTGTTCCTGAAAGCCAGTGCTTACACTTCATATAGGACTTTCTGTGATCTGGAGTATGGAAGTGTTTGCTATCACTTGTAACGGCAGAGTGTGAGGCAGTTTATATCTGGGAATAGTCAGTGCTGATTGTGCAGTTAATTGCTACAGGTTACTGGCGAGGGTGAAAAAAGTCTTGCTTATGGTACCATGAATATTTGGGTGGGAAGTGAGGAATTCCAGCAAATAATTAATCCATGATTTTTATCTTTCTTTTATTTTTTTTCAAATCCAAACACTACATGGTAGCACTCCTCTCTCTTTCCCACCTTCTRAAGATTCTTCTTTGTTAAATTTAGTGTGAAAGAATGTTATCGAAACTTGACACTGTACACCTCTTTTCTTTAGACTGGACTCCTTTCCTCTGTTGGAGATGTGTATTAGATGTTGCTATTGGTTTGTCAGTCTCTTCTCCTTTAAATGTTGGTGTCTGCAAAGTAAATCAGGATTCTGCTCCTCAAACTCTACTTCAAACTTGAAATTACATTATTCCACTTTTCCCAATTTTATATTGGTGTTATAGTAGAGAAAAGCTTCACGTACCTTTCTTTAAACCTTCCCTCTGTGTTTGGCACACAGCGTGTTTCAGCCAGACCACAGGCTGCTCCATAGGTCAGCACTGTCCAGTGATCCGAGTTCAGCCCTCGGGGGCTGGAGGTGAGCGCACCTTCAAGGGGTGACTGCTGCTGCGGTGCCTCTTTCCTTTTCTCATTGTCCCAGTGCTACGGACGCAGCTGCTGTTGCGGGGGGAGGCTGGGGAGACTCTCAGTTGCTGCATTCAGTAATGCCAGTTAGGTAGAAAATAGAATGTAGGTGGTGGTACATTGGTAGTCCTTTCAATAAGCTGAAACTGTGGATACGTGCTTTGTATAGTTCTGTTGGTTGTTCTTCACAAGAGTGATGCTTCCTTATAAAGCTTTTCTTATAACTTTTCTTGGAAGAAGAGAAACTTCCTTGAGTCTACATCTTAAAGTTCAGAATAATTAGAGAATTTGCTTAGAAGAATGTTTCATGATGTATTGATGTTTGTGGGGTGGTTCATAGGACTTAATTTCGTAAAAGCTGGCCCAACTGCCTATCTTTTGGCTAATGCTCGTGGGGTTTTTAATATGACTTTGTCCGTTTTAAGCTATTCAGAATTGCTTGTATGTAATCTTCCAGTCTTGAGAGAGAAGAGATACTGAGCATAATCTTTTGCAATTAATGTTTTTATCCCACTTGTTTCCTTGTTTTGTCGTAGCTGTTGTGAACTCAGAGTTCTTAGCTGCTTTGGAAGATTCTTTTAATGAATTGTTGTTATGAAAAATTTGCAACATATGATTTTGTTGCAGTTTCTTTTAAGGGAATCAGTGCTAACTGTTAATCAAATACACCCAAGTGTTAAGCTGCCTCTAAGATTGCAAACTGGAAAAATGAAAATAGATACTATGCTAATATTGTAGAGGTGGGTGGGTTGGTCTTTTTAATTGATACACAGACACTTAAGACTGAAAATCTCTAGTGCAATTTGCATCATTCAAGTATTCCTGCTTTATAAAGCAGCATTTTCTATAGGATCATGTTTTGGGCTTCAAAATTTAGATGCTTTAGAACTAACTCTGATGAGAAAGTTTGTGTAAGAACAATTGAAGTAGCAGAAAAATATGGAAACGTGCTGGATAAATGCTGAAGGGAGTTTCCTTTTTTCACTTTCCTTCAGAAAGGTTGAAGTTTTTTTTTTAATGGTTCCACTCCAACTTTATAGAAAAGCCTTTTATACTTTACTCTCTTTYTGCCTATTGAAGTCAATTGCTACATCACCATGGTAATCTGTCTGACATACAAATGCCTGATATTTTGAATCTGGTAGTAAAGATTAAGCTGTAATATCGTGTATGTGGCCTTTGGCATGGTGTGAACTTCTTATGGTAAGTTCTATTATCTTATATTTATTTAACATGTTTTGTCTTCATTTTAGATAACGACGTAGAAGAAAAAAAAAAAAGAGGCTATGTTCAGCTTCTTCCGAAAAAGTCAAGATTCAAAGAAGGTTACAGTGCCAGAGAGAGAAGCAGATGGATTTGTTATTGTGGGTAAGTGGTGCTTCTGTATAAAGTGATTCTTATCATCTTTGAAATGTAAAAATTTCTTTGAGATGCTTAGACCAAATGAAATGTTAAGAGAAGCCATGATAAAAATTGTTCAGAATTCTTACTTTTCTTGAAGGAGTTCATATTCCTAGTCTCATCGTTTGGACTAAATAGCTGAAGCTTTATTTACATAGTGTCGTGGTTTAACCCCAGCCAGCAACGAAGCACCACACAGCCGCTTGTTCACTCCCCCCCCGGTGGGATGGGCGAGAGAATCAGAAGAGTAAAAATGAGGAAACTTGTGGGTTGAGATAAAGACAGTTTAATAGGTAAAACAAAAACCGTACACGCAAGCAAAGCAAAACAAGGAATTCATTCCCTACTTCCCATCAGCAGGCAGGTGTTCAGCCATCTCCAGGAAAGCAGGGCTCCATCACACGTAACGGTTACTTGGGAAGACAAATGCCATAACTCTGAACTTCCCCTCCTTCCTTCTTCTTCCCCCAGCTTTATATGCTGAGCATGACGTCATATGGTATGGAATATCCCTTTGGTCAGTTGGGGTCAGCTGTCCCAGCTGTGTCCCCTCCCAACTTCTTGTGCACCCCCAGCCTACTCACTGGTGGGGTGGTGTGAGAAGCAGCAAAGTCCTTGACTCTGTGTAAGCCCTGCTCAGCAATAACAAAAACATCCCTGTATTATCAACACTGTTTCCAGCACAAATCCAAAACACAGCCCCATACTAGCTACTATGAAGAAAATTAACTCTACCCCAGCCAAAACCAGCACACATAGGTACGAACTCTTATTCAAGAGTATTGAAAATGTAGTTTCTTGTTTTCCTCTTATATTGTGAGCAAGGAGAAGTTATGTCCTTACAAAACAAGAAAGCTCGAAGTTGAGGCTTCTAGCTTTATGATTAGAGTTGGGGGAAGAGAATATCTTATTGCAGTTGTCAGAGGACTGGTTTTTTTCAGTTTCCTTCCTTTTAGTGTTACCCCCAAAGTCTTCTTATATTAAAAGCCAAGAAGCATCTGTGTATTTCTAGTCACATGGCGAATGTAGATGTTCTGTCTCAGAATCTGACTCTTGCTTAGTTTGATGAAAATTAAGCAGTTTATGGTTTTCAAAGTCTTTTCATTATTTAAAAACTAATCTGTAGTGTACTCACCTGTGAACTGACTAGATTTGCAGCTTTAATCAAGCTCTTTCACAGTCTTCTAGGATGGCTCAAGCATGCAGAAGATAAAGAATTTATTGCTGTCATGCTGTAACTGATCCTTTTCTTTTTCCTCTTTTGAAAATTTGTGTTTTCCTCCTTGTAAATCTGTCATCATCAATATTCAGCTGCTGCTGCTCTGATTTACTGACTTGTTCTTATCAGATATCTCACAGTGTTTCTCTATTTAAGTGTTACTTCTTGAGCATTTTCAAGTCACGAAAGCCTCTAGATTATCAAAATCTAACACTATGAGAGACTATTGGAACTCTTTCTGAGGAGAACTTACTTATATTCTTTGTAATAGTTCTCCATTAAAACAAATCTGGTTTCATATCTGTGACTGTTGTCATGTTTAATGGTTGCCTTCCACTAGATTTTGTTCAACTGCACTCGATTTGATGGCTACATCAAATCACTCCAGCACTTGCCTTGTGGAAGGGTCAAAGGAGACACATCGTCGTCCAAAAAAGTCTGGAGACCATTTAAAGTTTCAAGTTCTGTAATAGGCAGAGATATCTGCACCCAATCGTTGCTTATGTCCCACAATTGCTGGTCCTGATTCTGCATTCAATTTAGCTTCATTCCTTTTTCCTAAAATGCTGTCAGTGACTATTTAAACTTTGTTCTTATAAATTCATGTTAAATTAATCTGTTACATATAAACGGAAGAACTATGAATTTTGCTTGAATCTTCTCTTATTTTGTTTCTATTTATTATTATTTTTTGCTCAGACAGAAGTTAATTTAGCAAACTGCAATGAAACAGACTGTAATTTCATCTTAACTAACTTCTACTGGGCAAAAGAATTGCCGTCAACCTTGTAGTGGAGCATATCAGTGTCTTGCTAGATGGATGTAGTTGCAGAATTATAGGTCAGCACTTACATAGATACTTATCTAGAAGTTTTGTTTGTCTAGGAACAGTGGCAGTCAAAAAAAAAAAAAACAAACCACAACACCTAGCTATTCTGCTAGTTACTCTTTTATTACTCAGATGGGAGGTTCTGAAGCTTTTTTAAACTTAGGTGTAAAATATTCTAGAATGCCAGCACTAAATGTCTTTAACAAATCTCAGTAGGATTATAGGACCATTAGTGTAAACACTGCTGTAGGCAGTGAACACTCTTGGAAGGGAGTGAGAATTTAATTTCTTATGTTTTAAGTTGGTTCCTAAACCCAGTCTTTCATTCAAAGCATATAAGAACAAAAAGCCTAGTTCGCTGATATTCTGTGGACATGGGAGGAAGTGCTTTCCTTTTCTTTCCTGGAGAAACAAGAGGAAAAATACATCCTCGGGGGACACTTGCTCCTGAATTCCACTGTTGTGGTCAGGAGAGCTTGTCTGTCACAAATCCCATGCAAGATTGTTCACACCATGCACCACTGATAAGGGCAGCCAGGAGTCTTACTGGAAGTCTGAATGAGACTTATCAAGAAAGAATCAAATGCCATGTCCATTAAAGTATGAAAGAAATCTATTCAGTAATGTAGTGAGAGTACTGAGCATCACAGTTAAGTGTAGGTAATTAAGTGTGATTTTCCTAACAATATTTAAGTATTTTAATATCTTTCTGTATCATCTGATATTTGAAAAAGAGGGAAGAAGGTTCAACACTTTATTGAGAAAGATCCACCACAGCTATCACCCTGTCAAATCTTGAGGGTAATTTTTTTTTTGTTTTCTATTTTTTTTCATAACTCCTCCAAGTCCTGTTATATATTGCTATATTTTAAATCTACCTTTGCTTGTAGAATATCAATGCATTTGGAATTTCAGTATCTGAATACCTTTTCTTTGACTAGAAGGATGACTCATAAAAACACCGGAAGCAACAAAAACAACTTTGCAGCATAGTAGCTGAAAGAAATTCTCTATTTTAGCTTTTGGGGCAAATACTGCATGTGTGGGAGTCAAGAAAAAAGAATTCGTCATTCACTCTCTACAAAATAAATATAAAATGTAGTTTTCTACCAGGGATTAAAGCATTTTTATGTCTAACTACCAGTTCACTTATTTTCCAGATACTGGTCATCTCATCTGTTCATGAAACTGTAAAAGTGGTGCTTGTTCTGTAACAAGCAGAACTATTATTCTGAAAAGAGGAAAGAGGCATATGAAATACGCACTACACATGCGATTGGTTTTGATGAGTGAATCAATTGCAGAAATATGGAAAATGTTTCAGGGGTTTGCCTGATCATCACAAATTGTTTTTGAAGTTAACATTCTGAATGCCAGAATACAGAAAACAAGTAAGTTTTCAGTTAGCTTGGGGATCTTGAAGAGTAGTAGTTCTTAAGGAATTTCTCATGTTTTGTGGCTTTTGTAATATAAAATAAATTCCAGCCTACCATCCATTCCGACTGTTGCTAGCCACAGAGAAGACGACAGGTTAGTGCTAGCATTTTGGCTTGGCACACAGCTAAAAATCTCCCATCAGATCTCAAAGATGCATGCGACTGGTAGTCCTAATCTCAGTCTAGGAACAGGAATTGAAAAACTGAGACAGCAATGCTGCTTCCCATGTGTGTTTGGCAAGAAGGTCAGAAACTCTGCAAACATCCATGTGGTGCTGGTGGTTCCACTGGGGTGGGTGGTGAGTGTTTTTTGCTTGAAGACAACTGAAATATCATAGAATCATAGAATGGTTTGGGTTGGAAGGGACCTTTAAAGATCATCTAGTCCAACCTGCCTGCCATCAGCAGGGACATCTTTCGCTATATCATGTTGTTCAAAGCCCTGTCCAACCTGACTTTGAACACAACTTCTCTGGGCGGCCTGTTTCAGTGTCTCATCACCCTTATCGTTAAAAAAAAGATCACTTATCGCAGAATATTGTTCTGTATGTGCTCTTTAAAAAATATTGCTAAATGTTAATTTTGTTTTCAGGTTTAGTTTGAGATGCTCATGTGCAGGATCTTGGTTACTTTTCCAGAAAAATTTGAAGTAAGCCAGTGTGAGGGTGCAGCAAGTGCTGGTGGCTCTACCAGGCAGGTGAGCCTGCAGCCGAGCGAGGGTGCCAGGAGGGCAGGGGCTTGGGCAGAGACCTCACCGATGAGGGGTCCGGTCCCATGCTACTCGGGCAAGGACAACAGAGCAGGTCTGGTGACAGTGACCAGGGTCAGCCAAGAATCCAGCAATTGCCAGACAAGTCCGCAGGGACAAGGCAGATCAGAGGCCAGGCCGGGAAGTCTGGTCAGAGGGTTGGGATCATCAAGCTGCACAGGCAGGTGCAGGCATCCCTGCAGGGTAGCTTGGGCAAGGACCAAGAACCTGAGATGAGGCTTCTCCTGCAGCTCTTTGCCTGGACCGTGATGGACGTGCTCAGGCTGCACTGTGCCAGTGCTGGCCATGGGCACGGACAGCCAAACCCCCAGGGTGGGGAAGGGGCTGCTGAGTCCGGTGGTGGACTCGGGGCCGAAGAGCCAGGACGGTTGTGTTGTCTCCCACTAGCGTCTGGAGGCAGCATGGTTCTCCGAGGAGCTCTTGAGCTGAGCCTTTGACTATGCCTGAGTTCAAGTCTTCTTTGTTTACTTTTAACTTGTGTTTTAAAGACCAGTCTGTTTCACGGATTTAAGAGTTGTTGGTTTTTGTTTTGTTTTCTCTCAGGGATCTTTTTATGTCATAAATTGGAATGGAGTAAATGGCTTGGAGAAGCAGCTCAGTTGCTGGTGCTGATAAACCTGATTCGTAAATGTATTTAACTTCTGTTTCTTCCTTGAACTTAGGACAGCTTCCTGTTTCATTTTTTTAGATGTAAATTAACATGGATTTTCAATACTGACCAATGGCTATTATTTCAGAGCTTTGCTCTCAGCCTCAGGTGCAGATCTCTAACAGGTGGTAGGGAGTATTGTTATTGACTTATAGGGAGCACTTAACTGTCATCTGAAGGTTGTTTTCTGAGATTCAGCAATTTTGCTGTAGAGTTTTTCAAAGTTTCAAGAGTACGTACCCAAAGAAAAATGGACAGGCACGGGATTCTTGTCGGAGTGGAGTGACTGTCACAGACACAGGGAGGCTGTGGCCATGGTGAGAAGGATTGGCAGGAATTTTATAATGAAGATATACTCCTACTCTGTAAACCTCCCTTTCCCCTACTGTGCTTTCCTAGATCCTTGGAGGCCATCTAGAACTAGTAAGCAAAAATTTTGGATTAACACCTATTTGTTATGCTTCTTACTATTGGAGCAAGCATGATTTTTGCCTGTTATGTTTCCTCTCAAGAGAACATAAATAGTCATAGATTTAAGAAATTRAGTGTTTTGAAATCTCTTCCAAATAAGGAGAAGGACCTGTGGTATTTAAGTGAGTCTTGGATCTATTGAATTAACCAACATGTACCTTCTGTTTCAATGCTGATGTCTGAAGAGAAGGAGCTCTACAGAACGAATGTGGTCAGGCTTGCACCAACATCCAAAACCTCACAGAAAAGAGGTGGGAACTACTGTTTTTCATCCTGTGAGATGAAATACAGTATAAGGCAAATATTTCTTTCTTACTAAGAAAGTAGAAGAGAACTGATATTAGATGAAAGGCGGAAAGTTCAGGAATTTTTTTGCGAGAAGCAAGGTGTTGTAGAATTCATCACTACTACATGCTGTGACAAAGTCAGGAACATAACGGGATGCAAAGAGAGTACACAATGAGTTTGATAAATTATGATGGATGATAGCAGATATTCTTATCTCAAAATTTTGGTGGTCAGGTATGATTTACTATTTTAAGCTGATCTCTGCAAGGCATTCGAACTTTGGCTTTATCTTAAGTGAGGTACTTGAACCTTCCTGTGATGTATTCTGTATATATATTACTGAGTTAATTCAGTATTATAATTTCTTCGTACAGGATCATCCTCATCTGTAGACAGGAGCATCCTCACTCAGCTGTGAGACTGTGAAAAATATGATTTACAGCCAACTGAATGTTTCCCTTTGTTAACTGCATTTATATTGCAAAAGAACATCCTTAACAAATCAGGAAGTCTTCTGTACTGAAGATGTAAAAAAGTAAACTGATCAACACAAGTCAGTCTTTAGTTCTGGAAATCTTGACTCTTTTTCTGAAGACCAATTTTACATATACTTGTTCCCCTCCAACTCCCCATTTCTGTTTTGTCATGAATTTTTTCTGCGTGCAGATAGTTTTTGGGGTACTTTTTATTGCGGAAGGAAGAATTGGATAAATTGCATATTTGAATTAAGGGACACCCCCACTGTCACCCAACATGTAAAAAGGTCTTACAATAAGACCCTTATTGTTTCCATATTGATCTTAGTAATACTGATCTCTACATATATTTTGAGGAACTCCTTAAATGTTTGCTTCTGAGAGAAATGTGCAATTTTAAAATCTTCAGGAGTGAGTCTGTTATGAAAGGGAAATTTTATATACTGATCCTCCCAAATCAAAGGACTACCCCCACACTAGTTTATTACTGCAATTCAAATAGTTTTTTGGTTTCTCCCCTCTGCGTACACACATCAAAGATTAAATGCATCAAGAGATTTGTAAAATCTTAGTGTTACTGCTGCTGTTTGTTTTCTAGGAGTCGGTAGTAATGTGTAGTAGATTCCTGTGAATCTCTACATTGTTTTTTCATTAATATTTAAGGAGCTTTTAGCGGTGCTAGTGAGGAAGGCTGGGCTGCTGCAGTGTTTTAAAATATATTGTTACATTGAAGAAATGCACAAGGCTTTGTGCCAGTTGGAAAAAAGCAGTGTCTCAATGTCCTTTCACTTTCTGCATCAATGGGCTTATATTACCTATTTTTTATATAACAGTAAGTGCTTGTGTAGTTATTTCCAACCTTGCAGTTTTTGAATAACCAAGCTACTATTTCATTATGTTGTTTAAGTTTAAAAATATTTAATACTAACTTTATAATAATCTGAGATTTGGGGAAATCTTTTAATATTCTTATCTAAAGAATACTTTATACGTGTCAGCCTGTGCCACTGTAAGCGAACACTTCTGATGCACACCAAGAAGTTACTGTATTAAGTGACCTGTTTCTTGAAGTGCTGCTTTATGGGTTTTATACTTAAAAATTGTTAGTAGCTCATTTGGGCATTGAATTTTACAGTCAGAGTTGACTGAAAAGGGAGGAGGAGGAATTCAGAGGAAACAGTCCTCTCCTGTTACCGATCCTTAGTTGCATAAGGAGGTAATGGCTACCCTTCATTCAGTAATGAAGTCAAACTAATCCTCTTGGGTACTAATTTTGCACAAAAACAAACTGCATTTTTCAATAGTACCGCTAGATGGGGATTTCTCTTGTATTCAAGAGTTGTAGGGCTTTTCTCTCTCCCTTTCATGCGCACACACACAAAGTGGAGTACTAGTAATTATCAGTACACCATTTTATTAGACTGTAGGTTTTCAGCAGATTTATAAAAAGCTTTTTAAAGCCTAATATCAAATCTGTAATGGCATTCCAACCTAATAAAAATAATGAAGCTTGAAATGTTGACAGCATGTATCTAGATGTTGGCTTGTAATTCCTTCCGAACAGATCTGTTGAGGCCCATGTGGGACCTAAATAACACAAAGAAGTAAATTTGCATATTTTACAGCAGGGGGAAAAAACAGAATGCAAAAACATGAATAATTAGGAGCACAAGCTTCATGCTATATTAATACTGTTGAAAAGCATGTGTTGATTGTATTCTGAAAGCTAGTAGTGATTTGGTTGAGTGAACTCAGCATCTCTTATGCAGATTAAAGGAACTGGGTTACAGAACAACTGAAATTCATTGTTTTGCTGTATAAGGAGGTATATTTCTTAAAGGAAATTTTTTTTTCTTGGATTCTGTACAGCACAGGGAATCTTTATTTTTAATGCCTCATCAAAGCATGTTTTTGTTGACAAAGGACTGTGCAATTCTTCATTTACTTGTACACCTCTAGATTTTAAAAATAGTTCTCTCAGCCACAAATCAGATGTGTTTTTAGCACTTTAGTATACATGACCTACTTACTTTTCATTCCGTAACATTTCTCTTTTTTTTTCCTTTCTAAGGCTTGAGCCCCTGAAACATGTTAATGATGCTTCCATGCTATGAATTTGATTATTTTTAAATTTGCAGAAATGCTTTTCTTTAAATGTTAGCATACAGGCCATTTTTTAATCTGAATAACATGAATGATTGTGTTGGCTTCTGTTGATTGCAATATAAGATGTGTAACATTTTTTATGAAAAAAAAAAGTTATTTACTTAAAAATGGTAAATAGTATTAAAAGTGATTTATTGATTGCTTTGGCTGAATATTGTCTTGGCCCCTTAACTCACAGCTATCTCAAAAAGTTACCTGGTTTTGAACACTGACTCAAGGGAGGAGAAAAGAAAGAAGATGAAGACTTTTGTTTAACTTCTACAGCCGTTTTAATTCTGGGGAGAAAAAAGAAGTATGTGCTGCTGTGTCAGAGAGCTTTATTTTGGGGCTTTAAGACAGACAAAAATGCACAGAACCAAACATTTTCAGTCTGTCTTTTAAGCACATCATCTTAATTTGCATAACCAAAGGAGGAAAATGGTAAAATGTACCAGTCTTTTTAGAAGTTGATGTAATTGTAAGAGGTTAAAGAGGCATCTGGCAAAAGGTTGTTTTGAGGTCACACATGCATCTGACAGTTTGCTGCCAGCCCTCTAAGAAAATATTGGTTGGAGTTGTGTTCCTGTTTTTCATATTAACTGCCTTCTGACTTGATGTATAATAGTCACTTTCTACATGTCCAGGTCTCCAAACTGCTCCTGAGAGGTTTGGTCCTACTGATTTTAACTCTTGAAAATAGTGATGGAAGTAGAATATGCTGAAGTAAGGAAATCCTTTTTTTGCTAGAAATTTATCCTCAGAAAAGATGAAGGCATTTCTTGGACATGACTATTTTGCAATGACGTATTTACATAGTCAACATAGTATTCTTTAACCTTTGTTTAGAGTAGGGTGATCACTTTTGACACCTGGGTTCTGACAATTTTACTCCCATACATAGTAGTTTACTCTCTAGTAGTAGTGTCTTAGGCTATTGGTCCATATAGCGTTCTTAAAGCAATTTGCAGTTGGAATATAAGAAAGGAAAATACTGATTGCTTATTGTAGAACAGAGTAAAAATAGCAAAATGTAGTGTAAAAGTAGGGATTTTCAAGTGCTGATTGTAAAGTTTGTTTCCCAGAATATGCCGGTGATTAAATCTCTTTTAGAATTAAAAGCTTCTTGCTTTTTGATGCAAAGAAAATAGTTCAAGATATGATAATATATTTTTAGCCCAAGTCTGATTTTCCTATATAAGGTGAATTTACAGCTAGGGCTACCTGAAAAACAAGAGGTGGAAATGCAGATGTGCAAGTTGGTATTCTGGCAAGTGATAAATTCAGGTTGAAGTCCCTCTTTCAGCAATTTCCAGCATAGTTAGATCATTCTTTGCAACGAGAGCCCTAGTCATTAGCCCATGCAATCAGTGCCTGTCTGGTTGGAGTCATTCAGACTTCTACAGATGTTAATCAATGTTAATTTTCTCTGAAGGAAATGTTATGTTGAGCTGATTTTACAGACACCCCTCCCTATCCCTGGCAAATAAATGGTTTTGTACATTTTTTCAGTGGAAGAAGAAAAATTACTTTGCCAAAGATACGTTGTCTTGTTTATTTTTAATTAGGTAGTATAAAGAAACTCAAGAAGGTTATGTTCTGTGTTTCACAAGTGTTTCAAGTCAGTTGTGTCATAGGCCTCAATATGAAATAGTAACACAAGTGTAAGGCTTTTCTGTATAAAATGAAAGATGGCTTGTCACCTTGTGCATGAAGGTGTTTTTTCTTTAGCTGCTCTTTCTTGATATACTAGGTTAAGTACCTTTCAGTAAGGGCCAAAGAAATGAAAGGATATAAGTGATTTATCCAGTCAATTGTTTTGCACTTCAGTGCTATTTCATCTACTTCTGCCATAACACATCTTTGGTGGTTGCCAAAAATGTAATGTGCTTTCTGATCTCTGCTCACACAGCTGAATGATCTTCAGCTTTTTCATGCTGCTTTTCCCCCACAAATGAGGGCTGTGTGGAGTCAGTTCTGAAATTATTGTCTCTTCCTTCAGTCAAAAATAAGCATTTGCCCACAGCATTGACCATGGCTTGCTGGGGAAATTTTACAGTAATCATTTTTTGTGACCATGGTCACTTCACTTTGTGCTTTTTATATCTTTTAGTAAATTATTCTAGTGCTATTTCCATTGTCATGGGGATGTCATTCTATGTGATAATAAAAAATAAAGACGAATGCAAAGACCTCCTGGAAGTAGTGGGCTGCTTTGTTTGTGCAGTTTGTTTCTTTAACAATTAGCGCACGCTTTGCTGTTATTACAGTTAACCATGTATATCACAGGATGTAATCACAGTCTTAATTCTGTATATTGTTTCCTCAATTTACACATGGTTATTTGCTACAAAAACTGTGTATGCRGCAAAAATGATAATGGACAGAAAATCATTCAAAAGCTTAAGTGAGTTTGACTCAGGAATATTGATACAGTGTGAGTGTTTCTCTGTCTTTCCCCCTCCCAGCAGTTGAGATAAATGTGGGACTTCAAATACACTCAGCAGATGTATACAGTCTCTTCATTTCCTTCTTGCTTTTGTCAGGGTGAAGTTAGGGGAATATGGATTAGGTGAATATGGATTTTGTATTTTGTATATAAGAATACAAGAATAAACTGTAGAGAGAGCTCTCACAATTGATAATATTAAGTTGTCAATGGTGAGGTTCATTTGTTTTGGTGTTTTTTTGTGTGTTTTTTTTTTTTTTTTCTCTTTCAATTACCCGCAGATTAATGATGAGGTCTTTGAGCATGTGACCACCATTAAACATGTACAATATACTCATTTTTTTCAGTTAAAATGGGCAAGCTTCCTTAAAATGATCCAAAGTCCCAAACCCTTCCTGGAACAAAAAAAAAAAAAAAATTAAGATTTTTGCTGCTAGACCGTATCATTCTAAATCTCTTTCCACTGAGATCTGTCTAGACCAGCAATATACTGCAGTTGTTCAGGAGTTTAAGCTCATAGTTTTCCTATTCCAGGGTGAACAAGGGAGAGGAACAACTTAAAACCCACAAGATTAATTTTTATCCTTCTTTCAGTTTGTATGAAACTTCATTTTTTTGAGAGGGACGGAATGGGACTTTATGGCTATTTCTTTGCCATTTTATTTTTTCAGTGGGAACTTGCCTACATAATTTCTTCTGAGTGATTTCATCCTTAGGTCTTGCAGAAGGTGAAGGCTATGACTAAGGAAGATTTGATTTACAAAAGCATTAGCAAAGCTATTATAGCAGAAAGCAGCCAATATTATCTTTAAAACATGGATATTAAATACACATACCAATGCACCCTTCATTAGGAGAGAGAATTAGGGGGGAGATTTTTTTTGCTAGAACTGTTTTCTTTTACTAACCCACAAGTTATGTCAACACTGTTATAAAGAGGTGCACAAAGAGCTTTCCTTAGATTTAAACAAAATTTAATATACTGACTCCAGTTGAATATAAACTTCAGTTGGATATACCAGCTCTTACGAAAATTTACTCCTACTTTACCACTGAGTGAACCAGAGGTGAGACCCAGGAAAGAACCAGTAGTAGTTTCCAACTTGTGCATTGTGTTTTAAAAAAACAGGAAAGAGTGAACCAAGAAGTAGAATAAAACGTCTCTGAAATTCAGTTTACAAAATGTGTTTTAGCATATTTGCCTAAAATGACCCACTGGCAAAAGCAGAGACCGGCAGTAAGCTTGAATTCTTGGTATGCTCTGGAGCTGAAGTGTCTGAATCAAGGCGCTGTACATCAAGCACGTCTGTCCACTTGATTCAAAACCAAAAGCTGAAGTTGCAACATGTTCTTCTTGAAATATGTTTGGTGTGTACTTTTGCTTATTCAAGCATTCATCCAAGAAGCAGGAGACCTCAAATCCAGGATCCTAACAGATCCTCAAATCTGCATAGGCTTAGCGCAGTCAGATGCACATCTTCTAGCATTGAAGTCTAAAATAGTCCAGTTGGGAGGACCTCCACTGTTTATATTGCCTGCACAGTGGTTCTACTTCAATAATGCAAGATATAGGAGGTTCTCTGATACTGCATGAATCATTGAACTGCAGTGACCTGGGAGTAAGAAGACTGCAATACTGGCCTCTACTCCCTAGCCTGTGTGTGTTGCGGGTTTGTGCTTTTTTTTCTTAAACTGAAATGACTAAAGGTTAAAAAAAAAAAACCAAAACAAAACCCAAACAACAAAAAATCGCATGAAGAGACAAGAGTGTGTTGCCAACTCTTAGGCATCAGGCTCAGACTCATTTGTTTTACCTCTGTCCTAGGCAACCTTTCCTTTTTGGGTGAACCAGGTCCAGCTTCAAAAGGAAGGGGAGAAAGGTGCCCTAAGCAAATTAAAGTGTAGCTGACTGGGAGGGCTCCCTATGGGAGGCAGGAGCTTGAATACCTTCAGACTACGGGGACCAGATCTCGGGTCCATTGCTTCTTGAGTGGGCCAGTTAGAGGGTGAGGGGAAAAGCGGGATCTGCTCTCGTTTCCCCTGTTTTAATTTCCAGGGAAAAGGTGCTCGTTATGCCTGGAACATGCTGTGGGGGAGGCGAGGAGAGGCAGGGGAGTTAAGCTGCTTCCTGATCAGATCCAGGATGCTTGTGTTCATGTGCAGAAGCGACAGCTAATGAATTTAGATCCCTAATGCATTTTGTGGCTTCTGAGACAGCTGCTTTTTCAGATTATTGTTTCGAGTATGTCTTTCCAGGCATCATACCCATTCTAATCTTGTTGATAGCAAAATATGCATACTGTGTGAAGATAATGAGTCGTGGTTTGTTATAATATGCTTTTCATTTTAAACAGCATTAAACAGCAGTCCAATTCTACACTTGCAAGTCTTTGCTATTAGACTAAATTACCTTTTCAGGAGTATTAAGAAACTATTCAAAGAAAGAAGGGGGAGAACTCTAAGAAAAATAATTGAGGATCATGCTTTCGGGTGATATTCAACTTGTCACAGCCACGAATGCATTCATTATCTGTCAAAAGTTGATTAAAAAAAGCCCTACTTTGTTGCTGGGAGGTGTGTTGCAGGCGCAGCTGTTCGGCGGAAGAGGGTGCGTTTTGTTTGTGCCTGCTCCTTCTGCCGGCTGAGTGATCTGGCAGGCACGGGCCCCCGGCCCCCCCCGGGGGGCTAGGGCTGACAACGCTGGCTGGTAAAAGAAATGGGATCTTCTTCTACGTAAAAGAATAGTAAAAGCTATCCAGCACATTCTGATTCCAGGTTTGATTATAAGAAGTTATTGAGAACTTCAGATTAGAAAATGTTTTATAAATTTTATTTGCCTGCATATTGCTTTTTTTAAACCTGAAGCACACAGTACTGCTGTGGAAGTTGGTTTAAAGTTGATCAGGGCCATAGTGCAATAGTGTTGGTCCGCTCTTTATCCTTATACTCCTAAGCTAATTTATCTTGCAGTGTTTGGGGGTTTTCCCACTCTTCTGTTTTAAAACAAAAAGGCAAAGTTTGGGTTTTTTTTTTCTTTTTTAAAGATCCCCCTTCCCCCAATATTCTTGTGATATCTTTTACTGGTTAAGCAATACAGGCTCATACCTGCTTAATGTCAGCAGGTATCTTTCAGCTGCACGTCTCACACACTGACCTTCTTAACAGCTACTCTTGAGCAAGAAATGCTTTCTTTTCTAACCTCTATTTGATGAATCAGGTGGAAAGCTAAGGATGTCTGTGTTACTCTTTTGCGTTCTTATTTCAGAAGGTGTGATACATGTAAGTGGTCTTGTCTACTACTTCCCTTCTCTCTTTTTTCTACCCTCTCCCTTGGGTCCAGTGAAACTTCTGAATCCTCTGGGTTTATATTTCTTTAAGTCTTCAGCACATTCCTGGCAGCATAAGCCATCTGTTTGCTTACATTCTGTACCTAAAGTCAATGAACTTCTTGTGCAAAGAGTGAATTATGAAGTTAAGACATTTCTGGTGAGAACATGTCTAGGCACTTTTGATCTTGACTCTGGAGACCAGGTTTAACGTGGGGTGCAAATGAACACACTCTCAGAGGCTCTTGCTTTAAAACTTCTCTTTCCATTCTACTACTGATGACTTTCCTTATGTATACCCTCCATTACCTTTGCCAGCTGGAGAGCAACCTACAATTAATTTTGTTGTCTGTCTGTGTGACTTAAAGTAGCATAAGTGCTCCAATGAGATACCTGGAGTGTTAAGGACCAGTCTATTGAGGTAGTGTTTCAGGAGTCCAGTGTATTCTGCCCCTTTTGAGAGGATTGAACCATGTGCTATGCTGACATGCTGCAAGCAGAAGATAGTAGCTGGTATACTATGGGGATGTTGTTTGACTTTTGCTTTTAGTTCTACTCTGCAATTATGTCTGGGATGCTTTTTATTACTGTCAAACCACCCAAAAGAACAGAATTGGTGTTGAAATGAAAAAAGCAGACAGTTTTTGAGAGGTCAGGATTTTGAGTGTGTTCTTTAAGATAACTAAATAGATAAATGCCATATAAACTGCCTCCAGAAATCATCTGAAGGTCAGAACATAATGTAACATGGTCCTTGTCCTTCCTTCTTCCCTCCAAAACAACAACACTTCTAACTGGGAACTCATACTCTGAATTATAAATTGAATGATGTGTATGAAACCTAGCTGTGAAGTACAATGTACAGGTAATCAGGATAAGTAATGTGACCCTCACTGCTTTAGAAACATGCTGAAATGCTAGTCAAGCAGAGGCAGAAATATCCTGAAGTGCATTTACTATTGCCAGTTGTTAAAATCCTGTCTGCTTTTAGATATTCCTACCTTCTGATGTATTTATTAATGAAAGACAGGTAGAAGAGTGTTGGCTTGTACACTTGGTGGACAAAAAGATATCCAAAGGAAGAGCTTTCTATATTCTTATGCTCCTGACGTTCTAGTGGGGTACTAACTAATACAAAGTAATTTTTCTTCTTAAATGGAAACATCTTATTTGTACATATTACTATACAGCCTGAAGCTAAGCATGATGGACTCTTAGAAGAGATGTGTTGAAGAAGCTCAGGAATGGTTTGTAGATTCCTTTGAAACCTTAGGGATGTGTTTGTTTGGGGTCGTGTCTATGGCCTTCCTAATTTCCCAAGGTGGATTTATGTACAATTATTTTTGTTGGTAAAACTGTTGAGGTTCTCTTGCCAGTGAGCATAATCCATGCTATAGTCATGGTGGAAGTGTTTGGATGTTTTAGATTTTGATGTAAACTTTGATGTAGATAGATCAAATAAATACAGTTTGAATAAACAACATTGCGGATGGGGGAGGCTTTGTTATATTTAGTTTATTGTAAACTGAGTGTCTGGTTACCTTTTTTCCCCTTAAGTTCTGTCCCTATTTTAGCATGGGAGGGTCAATTGTTGCCTTTTTTCCCCTGCTTACACAATATAGAGGAAATACTAGACTATGGAGTTGATCCGTATGGAACACTGCTAAAACTTTGCTGCATGTGCACCACCTGCTTCTGAATGAAATATTTCTAGCAATCCATATGTATATGCTTTTCTATTGCCAAAGAATTATTTTCTGAACAGTGAATTGAAGGAATAGCCTCATTAAAATAAGTGTGTGCACTGGAGATAAATTCACTGTAGTATTAAAGGTGAAAAGATTCAAAGCTAAATGTGGAGTTAATCAAGTGAAGCAAAGCTCCATGGTTCTTGCCTTGTTCCTGTGAGATCTTCCAGTGGAGATCCTCAAACAGCCAAATTACAGGTAGGCAGAGTAGCAAAAGGCTGAAAAAGGTTGAATATCTGGTCCAGTCTCATAACACTGTTTAATTCTTGTATCCTGGTATTCTTCTTCACTTCAGGTGTTTTAGTATCTTCCATGATCTTGAGAAAGGGGAATTTCAGGACGTTAAACATTGCGTATGATGGAACCACTGCAACTAAATCCTCTGTGAATGCCTTAGAACATGAGAGGAAATGTGAGAGGGACCAAATATGTCTTTAATTTACCTTTGAACTAACTGATTTCAGGTGGCCTGTCCGGTAGGTTTGTTTGTCCATGTAAATTAGAGTGCCCTTTTGACCCCAAAGCTAACAAAATTTAAAGTGAAGAGGTAGACAGATAGAAAAAGCATAACTTACCAAAGACATGATGCAAAGTATTAGCTATCCCTGTTCAGAATTCAGCTTCTGTTGTTCATAAGACTTACATCTTACAGAAACCAATAGCTCTTGACCAGTTTCCAGACACTTGGGGGAAACTTCAGGTTATAATTACGCTTTACAGCTTCTTTTAATTAAAAAAATAAAAAACAACTTCATGTTGCCAAGAATTTACTTGTGTGTAAGTGCTTTCATTAAAATACTGTACCAATGTGAAAATTTAGTTCTTAAGTAAATGAGCGTAATCTTTAGGAGTTCTTACATGTGAATATATTTCACAGAGAGATATGATTATCTATAAAAGTTATTGGTTTCAAGATTTGGCCACAGTAAAGTTTTCTTTCCCTGTGTAAACTGAAAGCAATGTTAGTCTACTTACGAGTATGTTTACTTGTTATTTTTTGCATTGCATGTAAGTTGAAAGTTGATGACATCTATTTTGTATGCAGCTGTCTGTACGTTTTCAATATAGGAGGAAATACAATCAGTTCAGCATGACTGGATTACTATAAATAGTTCTAGAAAATACCTTCATTTCCTCTCCACATTTATTTTTGTCATATGCCGTACTGACTCTTCAAAAATCTGTATGATGTAACCAAATTTGAGTGTTATATTTTTATTTTAAAAATCCAAAGTTATGACACACAGTGGTGCCCATACTTGAGAAAAATAACAACAAAATACAGCCCATCTTATCCAAAAATTTTGGGCCTGTTTTGCTCATTGTTTTTTAGGGAGATAAAGAATTTAGTTATTGCAGATAATAGTGATGAAAGCAAGAATGCAATATATTCTTGTGCAAAAAGCATAAAAAGTTATTTTGGGAACTGAATAGTACATTTCTGCATTAAAAGGAAAAAATATAGACTTTGGTCTTTTTTTTTTTTCCAGTGGAAGCTAATTAGATAAAAATAATTTTACAGTATTTCTAACTTAATTTTATAGGTGAAAAAGTTGAAATTTTAAATAGGATAGTTATGCTGTCTAAGTGTATCATCATCTGCTAAACTAGTGCGACTTGCCTGCTTCTAACTAGGTATGAAAATCATGCATTTTGTGAGTCAGATAAGTGCAAGCTGCAATAATATGCAATACATAACGGATCTGAAAGGAAATCCACCTTTCAAAAGAACATCTTGTTCTATTACAAGCAAACCCCCATACAGCCTCTCTCCTATGGCTTTACTGCTAACTAGCCTTAGCCCTCTTCCCTTATCCTTCTTCAGTCCCATCCTTTCTCCCCACAAATCTCTCCCTTAGTGGCTTGGCAAGGAATGGCACTTCCGAGACTAGCTGGTGTGCTGGTCCAAAGTCACGTAGCCAGCAGACGGGACAGTAGCCACTCTCAGATAAGCCTAATGGAGCGCTTGGCTTTGGGCCACTGGTGGGTAACAACTGACTGGAGAGGCTGCTCGCAGCCATACAACCCTTGGTTGTGCTGATCTGGTTTAGCAGCTCTGTTTTAGGGACTTGGCTGAAGCCTAATTGACACAGGCCAATGATCACAAAAGTTGTTAATGAATAACAAAGGAAAACACACAGGCCATCCAACTGCAAAAGCCTTTTTTTTTAAGGAAATTTTAGCTGTGTACTGCTTGAAGCTTTAAAAACATTAGGTTTTTTTGTACCCCTTACCTGTGAAAGGGTATGCATTGTTATTCTAAACTAACATATTCTTTTAGAAATATTTTTCAACCTTTTTTAAATCTTTTCCTTTGTTGTAACCATTACATAAAAATTTATTAAAAGTGGGAAAAGTCTTAGATTTTCATGCTGAGTGGCCTTTATTTTTGCTTTCAAAATTTGGTGGTTCAGCAATGTATTCTTTTATTGGTATAACAGTATTGTTTGTGTATACAAGACTTGTTAGATTAGTTTTACATTTGCAAACTCAAGTAGCTGTAGCTTAGCTTGTTCCACAAACACAATTGAAGTATTGTGACACTGGATTGATACTAATTCTTTTGGTTTTGGGTTGTTTTTTTTTTTTTGATTGATACTATTTTTGTCCTTTGTTTGGAATAATTTGATTAGTACTTTCACACCATAGGGTGGGAAACAGCTGAGAAATTCCTTGAAGGAAAAGTTTTGGAGTGCGCATCTCTCAGCACAGTCTGTCAGTATGCAGAACGCTTATCTTCCCATTCCCTACTATCTGTATCAGGCAGAATAAAATTCTGTTCACATAACTGCCTAAACTCTGATGGTTTTTACCCCAAATCTAAGTTTGGTGGGTTTGGGTTTTGTTGTTTTTTGTTTGTTTTTGGTTTTTTTTTAAAGAAAAGCTAGGAAAGTCTATACTTGACTTACCTTACTAAGAAAGCAACTTTCAGGAGAGCTGCAAAAAGATGCTATGTTTCAGTTGAGAAAAACATTAGGACTGATTGTTCCCAGGGACTTGATTCTCACTCTTCTACATGGCAAGTAAGTTTTCCATCATTTGTGCTCATACCAGGGGAAGATGACAAGCCATCTAGGCATATAAAAGCTGGATAATAAGGGGTGTGCCTTCCTGTTACAAAACTTGCTGCAATCCCCAAATTCAAAGTAGATGAGAATGTATGCAAGACATCAAGAACAACGGAACAAGGGAGTATGCAATGAAATAAATGTGCTGGAATGTAGATTGATCGGGGTGACTTTCCGCAGAAATAAAGCTATGAACTTTGCTGTCCCTAAAAGCATCTTATTAGGTGAGTTCAAAGCCTGTCACTGGTGAGCTCACTCATTTGAGTAGAAACAACTATAGGCAACCTGTCTGAGAGCAACCATATGCCAGAAGCTGACTTAAGAGTATGATAAGCCAATGATGTTTCACAGATGCATCTTTCCATAAAAGAAAGTTGCTTGCTTTTGCAAATCTCTATGCTAGCTAGATACCTGGATGGTTTGATATCTCAAATTGAGTCCTTTAAAAGGGAGGAAAGGCAAGTATACAAGAGAAACATTAAAAAAAAAAAAAGAGGGAAAAAAAAMCAACAACCCATGGGTTTTTAGAAGTCCCATGAATTGGGAGCAGGATGCCACTGCTTTGTTCCTGAGAACACAAGTTGCCACCTGGAATTGTATTGAAGGTGATTGAGAATAGATAGATGAAGAGTGATACACAGTGGAAGAAAGAAGTCAAGTCTACAGAGGTATTGCTTGGTAGCTTCAGAGCCACCTAACTATTAAAGCCAAGCATCATCCAAAGAAAGTAAATCCCTAAATAGATGACACGGAGAAAATGCTGACATAACGCCTGTATGTATACAGATGCATCTGCATAGCCATTGCAGATTTGTTGTTTAAGCTGGTAGATTCCAGGGTGTTTTCAACTGTTGTTTAGGTAGTTTTACTGGTATGTTTAAGGCGATTACTACAGTACCTTGTTGCATTTAAGAAAACATGTTTTTTAAATCAGAACTTTTTCACAAGTGGAGTGAAAGCAGTTTTTTCCACAATGAATTAAGTACATGTGCTGTGTCCCACAGTGAATTCAGGTTGAAGAAGGTTGGAAAACTTATTCCAGTACTAGTACGAAAGATGGCTTATTATCAGTAGACTCAGGTAAAGTTAGAACATTTTATAAGGCTGCAAAAAAATCTGTAAGGCTCCAAAAAAAGTAGTTATCATCTGTATTTCTGCTCTATGTGCAGACTCGTCTTTTTTCTCCTTCCTCCATGTTGACCAAGTTAGCTTTCACTAAAAATTGCAAAGTCTTGATATGATTAAGTGAAGTTTTTAGAAAGTTAAACAGTTTTGTATACTTGACACATTGAGATAAGGTGTTTAATATTGCCTATAGATAGTACCTTCAAGTTTATTTTTAGTAAAATATAAGTACTTAAGAATTCCCAAGTGCTGAACAAAGCAGTTGTCACCCTGAAAGTTTACAGTGGCAAGTTTTAGCTTGTACTAACTCAGACTGGGGGGGAGACATATCTTTTAGTTTATATGTTCACCACGGTGACTTGTGAGAATGAAACAGTGTAGTTGGTAGATCTGGTTTGATATTGAAGTTCATCCATCTACGTTGTCTACATTGCTATATGTCCTTCTACTGTGTAAACATTGCTAAATTTTGGGGGCCTAAAAAATACAGAATAGAAGCATGTAGCTCTTTCTGCTGTAAATTAAAATGTACCTGTAGTTGAGACTTACTCTCAAGTGTGCCATCCACACTTTGAAAGTAGATTTTTGGAAGTAGCTGAGTAAGGGCAGAGCAAATGCCAAACAATTGYTCATTTCCTGAAATCTTTGGACAGAATTTGGAGGCAAAGTAATACAAAGAAATGCTCAGTATAAAAGTGAGGGAGCTGCAACAATTCATGAGATGGATTGTGTTGAGTAGGTTTAGAAGCTGAGTGTAGGTCTGGCATCAAGAGCTTCTGTTGGCTCTGCTGACCAAAGCTTAATATTAGTATCAGCAGGAAAGGTTGATTGACTTTGTCTTTCACTGTCATTATGCACTTCAGTTGATGAAGTGTTCTGTTGCATTTGGACAATGTATGGTATTTTGGCGTCTTTCAAAGAATGTAAGAAAGTCTGTTAGGAATTCTGGGTCTGTATACTCTCATGCATTATTGGTCTAGATTTCATACGATATGTCTATAATAATTATGGATATTCTTTCATACCTTGTTCCATTCCATCCTGTCCAAGTACAAACTGAACTCTGGTTCTGTTTTGTAATGCCACAGCAGGTAAGTGCAGAGAAATCTGTGTACATGTATTAAAATAATTGTTTTTTCTATGTGTTCAGTACAGTGAGTTCCAGAGCAAGAGAGCTACACCTGCCCATTTGGCCACATGCTGGCCACATTGGTGTCTCAGAACCCACTTACTTGGTCTTGCTGGTTTTGTCTGTTGGTGCATTTGAGGTGAGGATTTCCTAATAACTGGAAGACACAATGGAGTTGTGTTGATTCTAGAGGGGGAGTTTCTAGGTGGAGCTGTTCTAGGTGGAGCAAAGTTTCCCCTCTCTGTACATAGTCCACCAGGGGGAGATGAACACCAAAATTTGCAAGAAGAGGATGATACCATTAGAGGGTTTGGCTAGGCCAGCCTTTTTGCATCTGAAAGTACAATACCTTGTTGCCACCCCTGTGGAGTGGTGGGTTGCACTCTTGAACAAAGAGCAAGGCCATCATTGTATTTTTAACTTTTTGCTGCTGTACCTTTGCCCTAGTAAAACCTTGTAGGAAAGAGAATGGCRGTGATACTGCTGTGGATTTTCTTAAACCCTTCTGCCTGGATGGCCTGTGGCTTTTGCGATTGATTTAACTTAAAGTTGTATCTTCAGTGTGTCTGTATGGACAAGTCCAGACAGATTCCAGTTCATTTTGCCTCAATTCAGCAGGTTGTCTGGATGTGGGACTTCTGTACTTTTTAAAGTGCAACAGTGTTGAACTGTGCCTGAGCTGATGACCTGCTGAGAGCAAAGCTTTGATTACCTTGATGCTAGTGACACGGTAATGGAGCTACATTGTCTAGGCTTGAGCTGCCTTGACTTCTGCCAGCGTAGAAGGGTTGGCAAAGGAGCTCGTCTGTCAGCATATAGTTATATAGGCACATCCTTGGTCTCAAGGGCAAGTGTGTTACTCATTCCTGTCTGGAAACCGGGTGGTTTGAAAGACTATTGGGATGAGGTGGTTCTTTAGGTTCAAGAGACCAATAGAACTTAAAAAACCACTTAATTATGACTAGTGGCTGCTACAGAATTTATACTGTAACTTTCTTTAGTGTCAGTCCAATAAAATGTAACACAGGGAGGCTATATTTGAACTAAAGCTCATATGTCTTACAATCTTTTGAGCATGTTCAAGAAAAGGAAGTCCTATTAAATGCCTTTTTTGGGCATCAGTCTTGTTCCAAACCTGTTAGTTTAATAATAAGTTCACTTAACTCTCTTGTCAACCAGTATAATTTTCCCAGGAGTGACCATTTTTAGTCAAGCATTTTAATTGAAATCAGGAGCTTTCCTTAAAGCTTAGTATTTAACTCAAACAATTTTAACAGTTTATCATTCTTAAAAAGCGTATGTCGTGATAAACTTTCTTCCTTCAGTTATGTGTCCCATCTTTAGAAACTGAAAGCAGAGTTGTGCTTTTTGAGGGGTTTTTTTGTTTGTTTTATATTGCATCTTATAATTGATCAAGTGATCAGAGACAGATCATTTGATTTTTAGCACATACCATTTCTTTTCCTATGCATTAGTAAACAGAAGAAATGGGAAAAAATACTTACATGTAGATTCTACCTCATTTTAGATCTCTATTTTTAATGGTAGATCCTGCATGTTATCCAGGCACACTATACTATCTTACACAGCAGTGTATCTGTATATCTTTTCCTGTTCTTCATATTTGCTTACCTGAAATCTGCTGGTTTTATAGTAATTATTTCAACAGTTCTGGCCCACTCTTCAGATAAATAGGTTGTCCAGCATAGAATGGAAATGAACATCTGAGGATGTTCAGACTTGCCAATGAAATAAATCCTTGACTTCTCCTCAAGGATATGTTTAGCACCTCCTTAAAAAGTGGATATGGAAACTTTCTTGACTGAGAGAAGTTGAAAAGACTGGGCTTCTCCTGCTGCGTGATTCTGATACCAGGGTACAACTGTGCTTGGTTTTTACAGATGTGTCTATGGTGTTCAAAATACAAGCTGATTGGGGATACCTACGAATATTTAGCCATAGGTACTGTCATGTTCTTTAAAGATTTATTTTTAACACTGTTAACATTAAGACTACAGTCATTTCCATTTTATCTTGGTCTAAAAGTGTTTCATATTAGTAGCTGACAAAAAAAAAAAAAATTAAGTTGGGAGGGAGGACAGTGATTTTTTCCCCTCTTTATGTTTAACATAACATAGCAAAATTAGCCAGGTTGGCAGGGCTTGATGTAGAAGTCTTATGAGAATTTTTCCATTAACTGGAAAGTCCTGTAGATGTCAACTTTAAAGGTAAAATAGTTAAAGTTGTATACAACATGTCGTAAATAGTTGTCGGGTATATTTACATTTGATTTTTGCCATGGTATTTCTGGCCAGCTGCTGATTTTAGGAGAGCCACTAAAATTGCAGATGTGGAATATTTTGAAAGACTCTTTTTTGGGTTTGAATTTTTTTTTCTTTGTTTGCTCAAGAGATACATTCTTTGACAAAGAGCACAAATCTGCTCTAGTGAATGGTTGTACAGTTTATCTGTAATAGTTCAATCTGTGTTTGCTAAAGATCTTGTCTGATTCTTTACTGTGTGTTTGATATTAAGGACCATGTTTATCAACTTGGAATGTAAGGGGGAATCCAGGCTCTTACCACTAATTGTTTCCCTCTTAGACTTTTATCCTGATTAGTGAGTTTTATGGTTTGGTTTTTTATTGTAAATTTGTATGGTAAACCATGTTAGTTTTCCACTACATCCTGTGATAAGCATGTTTAGCTAGCAAAGAACCTCATCCTTGATCTTTTTCTTTCACTTTTGTGTTCAGCTGCTCCTGAATAACATACTAAAAATAAACGAACTTTACTGAGATCTCTTGTTGACATTTGTATTCAATGAGTCATCGTAGTGTGTTGCTATATGATTAAGTTCTATTTTGGCTTTTAATCATACATCCATGTGGTGTACTCTTGAAAACAAGTAATTGAATGTTGAAAATTCTGATTTCTGTCTTACCAATTTATTGAAGTCTAAATCTCTGTATAATATTAAACTTAGTATCTGTCTGTTGTCTGAATATATCAGGACTCAGCTACGTGCATTATTTTTGCAGTAAAGGCTCAACACTTATATCAGCAATAACATGGATAGTTTCAGTGACCCAGTACAGACGCTGTAATAGACTAGACAGGAATTTTCATTGAACTGTGCCAATTACGGACACTTCTGGTACTTTATGAGAAGAGGACATCTAGAATCTAGACTTCAGCTAATTAATTTAGAATGAAGCAAACAAGAGAGAGACCTGTCATAAGACCTGTGGTTTTTTTAAGTAAGATTTTTGTGCATGCAATGTTAAACTTTCTGTAAAAGGATTGTAGGGCTGATATAGGGGATATATAAAGAAAATAAATATTTGCCAAGTAGCATATATGGCAATTTATATAAATTTTTATATAGCATTTACTATTATCCACAATATTTGCCATTTTGCATGCTATTTTGGGATAAGCTGGCAGGTAGTTTTTGTTCGTCCATAGTTCCGTGGTTGCTTTTTGCACGCCTATATGTGTATCCCCTGAAAAGTGGCAGCCACATACATTTCATGTGCCAACATTGCTGGTGTGGCTGCACACAAGTTGGATCAGAGAACTGATCAACTAATCAGGTACATGCTGCGTGTCTGGCCTGAAGGCGATGATGCAGTCTGGCTGGGATGGGGATGCGGGTGGAGAGAGAGGGGGGGACAGAACAGCCGATTTCAGCTGCAGCTTGCACTTAATGTTGGTTAAATTGATTGTGAAACCAGCCCTCAAGGTAAACCTGTAGAGCATATGTGTACTTACTACATTTTTGTAAATAAACATGCAATGAGGAAAATCTAGTGCTTCTTATAAAATGATTATTACAGTTGCCTGAATATTCATAGTAAAGGTTGCTGGTTTTCACAAATGTGAATCAGAAAATGTGTGTAGGCAATGCAAGGGAGGCTTGTTTTCAAATGTAGTTCTTTTTTGAAAACTGGTCGCTTTTAAAACTCAACGTAGAAAAAAGTAATTAGAAATATATCTTAGAATTAAGTGGACAATATCTTTAACATAAATGAAAAATCAGTTTATGTTTGTGTAACATGACTGTATTGATTCCACTAACATAGTTATTCAGTAGTTAGCTCTCTTAATGGTCTGGCTTGCTGCTCTTACTCAATTTCCTTGTTTTTGTATTACACAGCTAGATCCATCAGGTTAAATCAGTGAGGAGGTAGAGACCATGATACATCTGTATGCACATCTCTGAGGGGTTTTTGAGTCCATTGGAGGCTTGATCAGAATTTTCTGTAGGTGCAAAATTCTGTCCTGGCGCAGTTTAAGGCAAATATAAACCTTGGTTTCTTAGTAAGGAACATATTCTAAGCAGCTGCAAGATTCTTGGTACAAAACCAGAAATTTTCTTCCATTAAAAAATCATACCAACTGAAAAGTCCCGAGTCATTCGTTTATGGTTCACTTTGTCAATTTGTGTATGACTAAGTAATGGTGTTTTTCATGCAGTATCTTTTTTTTTTCTTGTTTTACTGTTTCAATGGAGTATCACCAAACTGGGTAAAGATTAGTACATTCTTAACCTTCAGAACTCTTTTTTATCTCAGCTGGTTTACTGTAAAGATTTCAAGCAGTTACACTTAACAGTTTAAAACCAGGACATACTGCTTCATAGAAGATGAAAAGCAAAATTCCCTTCATGCAAAATTAGGGACCTATACGTAGGAAAACCTTAGTAAAACTAACTGCTTCCTTACACCATGCTTCAGCGCTGTGCAACATATTTCAAGGTAACCAAAGTTAGCGCAGATGTAAGATTAAAGTATGGATGGATGGATGGATGGATGTGGGAGGGAGGGTCCTCCCCATCCCAGCTATAAAAGAGTTGCTGCTCTGTTGTACTAGTGGAGTTATTTCATTACCATTTTAATTTTCTACTTATAAAACTTACTGCATGGAGTCAGCTTTGTGCATGTTTCTTCAAAACAGTTTTTAATCATATATTTGTACTTTGCAGCTTTGCCTAAAATCACACAAATGGAGCAGATTCTTAAATGTCAATGAAGATGTATGTTTTCATACACTTTTCATACCCATGGTATTATACCTCTGTTTACAGTGATAGTAGGGATGTTTTGAAGAATATGAAATCAATATTTTGGAGTTTTTAAGATGAAAATGATTGTCTGATTTGTCTAGTTAGTTGATTGCAACTTCCTGTTAAATGACAGATTGTTTAAAAATCTGGTTTTACTGAAAAGTTCTGTTAAACACAGAGAAAAAATAATTTATTCCTTAAAACTGAAAAAGCAGATTTGTTTTTTTAATATCTATTTGACACATATAGAATGTACAGTTTCAATTGACCAATATAAGCTTTGGGCTTTGATCTAGTCCTATATATGAAATTCCAGCATTCACAAGGCTCTGTTCACAGAGCATGGGACTAGGTGCATGGCAGATAAAATTTCTCATCTATTGTCACTGTTCACTAACCTAAAAAAACCATGCAGATACTGACACCATGGTTTCAATCTTGATCAGACATGCTTTAAAAGACTATATTAGTTTGTCAAGAATTAAATCTCACTTTGAGAAATACATGAACATTAGGAATCTGTAGCCAGTTCCACTTTCAAACAGCGTGCAAGTAGCAAATGAAGGAAACTACAGAATGAAAGAAAAATCACCTCCACTTTACTGTATAAACAATGTTCTCCTACAGCATTGCTCAAGTAATAAATCTTCATATTTACCAAACTTTCATGTAATAGAAATAGATGTCCAGCTGATAAGAGTTTGGTTTTTATAGCTTCATTTATGGCCCTATCACTATCCACAGAACTCAGAATGTAATAAATGACTCCAAGAAGTAGATCAACTAAATTGTGGTTTAATGCAATAGTGCTGGGTATAGTGGAGGAGTAATTACACTGTGCCTGAACACTCCTGCTGGCTAGCCATTAGAGGARGGGACATTGGATTATTTTCTGAGCATCTAGTTCTGAAGTCCTTGCTGAAGCAAAACACTTTTTTTTTTTTGGGGGGGGGGGGGCAGGGGGCAAGGAGAAGGATTTTACTGTGTTAATACAGGGACTATAGCTTGAAAAGAAACAGTCCATTAGAGGGAAATACAAGGTAATAAACTGGCTTAATTTCTCCTTTGGACATGGGCATGTTAAAGGCCAAAGCAAGACATTTTTCACTTTAGGGATGGAATAAAAAAAGTTGTACATAGCTTTCAGAAAATTGCAGCTGCAGTTACTTATTCTCTTTTTCATCCCGTCATTTAGTCTTTGTAATAAAAGCTATATTTCACCTCTGATTTAAACAAAATCATTACATAGTAGTAATTCCTGTTTGGTAATAACTTCATTTTGTCTAGTAGCCAACTTTATGATTCAGTGTTAAGGAAAGTGTGTGCATATCACAAAAAGTCCCTGTCCCAAGAATTTGTCATCTGAAAGATAGATAAGAGTTGCACAAATCAAGAAAAATATGGACGATTGTGGAGGGTTTTTTCTTTTTTAAAAATAAAGTTCGGGTGGTTGTTGCTAAATGGCAACCTGGTGTATGGGTTCCAGGGGGAAGAATTTTGGGAATTGTCTTGAAAACTCTTACGGATTTTGTTTTGTAATTTTTCCCACGCATAGCTGATGGCATCTGGGAGTTCATTAGAGAAACCAGCTGATGTTATCTTCATGGGTACATTGGAAAAGAAAAATAGCAGCAGTACAAATGGTGAAGGCTTAATCAGAGTAAGGAGCTAATGTGGAAAGTGTGGCAGTGAGGTGTAGTCAGAAAAGGAGCTCAGAATGATTTTGGCATCAGCAATAATTTGGTAATTCAGTTATCTGGAGCAAATCTTCATGGTTGTAGCTAAAATTATGCCCGCACCATGCATAGGGACAACTTGTAGAGACTAGTGGTGACTACAGATTTTTGTGCGTTACATAGAGACTTTTTAATTATAGAGTTACTGTATTAACTGATGCAGTGAGTTGCCAGCCATCACAGATTTAAAACCATTTTTCTCAACCTGACTGTCATCTCAGCAGAATGTTTGAGACCTGTCCATTGCATGGACTTTGGATTATTATGCCCCAGACTAGCATATGCTTGAGCTTTGAATACTGGCTTTTTGGACTGAATTGTTACCTGTGAAGGTAATTTTTTCTAATCAGCCATTGTATTAAGGCCATTACTACCTTTTAAAGTACAGAAAACTCAATTAGTTACACTAATTGTTATTAATTTTTCTCCAAGTCATAGTCACAGTATTTTCTAGGGCAAATATGCCTAACATTTTGCTTTGAAAAGAGTTGAAGAACATCAGTATGGTTTCTTCTCCTGGCTGGTCTGCAGAGTTGGTGACCACCAGCTGTGGGGATGGGAACTGCTCAAGCTGCTCCCACTGGTGTCAGATATCCTTACTGCGATAACATGCAAGACTGTATTTGAGGTTTTGGCCAGATGGTGTCAGTTATGGAACCGAGAACCGAACTCAGGAAATGCAGAAGTTAAGGCTTGATTACACTGTGTTAACTGTTTATCCGTACGCATCATATTAACGGCTCTAATTAATGACAACAGGCTATTTTAAAATAGAAATGTTTAAGATGTGACTGTACTTTGCTTTCTGTGCTTAAAAATTATCTTTGCCTTATGTTATGGATTCTTTGCTTTAATGTCTTTGAACTTAAAATTGCAGAAATTTAATTGAATTTGCCTCGTGTTTCAAAAGCAGATTAGTCTTTGAATTTTTAGTTCAGATTTTCTCTCCCTAAACCACAGTATATGAGAACATACATGTTATATTGAAAGCTTCTGTATTTCTCCTCTGCTTCTCAAAGAAATGTTGAACAGTTATAACTCTGAGGTAACCTGATCTCTCAGTAACTGGTATAGGGTTTGTCTTTAAGAATTATTTTTTGATTCATTTAGGTTTTATTTTACATACTTTGTATGTTTGCTTGGTAAAATGCCTTTAGGCAGGACAAATATTCCCTCCTTTTATAGGCAGAGGGAATATCTCCTATTAACCATGAGTATTGTTAGACAAACTAGACTAGCTTTTTGGAGATACCAGCTGTTCTTCAGGTGTGAAAATGAAAGCTGCTGCTGCTGCTGCTCAGCCAGATAGCATCCGAGACAGTTGCTCAAAATGTGGGTAAACTAAACCATCCTGGGAAGAAAAGAGAGTCGATGCTTTTGAAAGGAGAGGAGGAGCTAGTGGGGGTGGGAGGAAAGGTGATAAGGACCCAGATTTTTGTGGGAGGGAGAGGTTAGTAGGGGATGGGGATTTAGAATTGCTGTAAAACAGAGATCCTTCTTGAGGTCACGATTTTTCATATCCGTCAGAGAAAATAACAGATACTACTTACAAACTATGTGCAAACCTGTAGTCAACTCCAGACAGTCATTTTGCACTCATATTCCATTTTCAAAGCTTAATTGCTTCTGGTTTTAGGCTTAAAGGATTTCTGTGACCCAAAGCCTAATATTTCTGTCTACTCTAGTTGATCTAAGAAGATATATTGCCTTTGCTTATAGACTTTGTCCTGCCTGAGTTCTTAGACGTTTACAACTACAACAAACCACCACTACAGTTATTTTTAAAAGTCACTTGTTATTTGTCCATACTCTGACTGACAGACATTTATTTTATTCTGTTAGTTGTCTGAAGGCATGTGTGGGAATATTAAGAGGTCATCTTGGATATTTCCCTCTTCACTCTTTCCTGACCACCATTTTACATTTAACACAGTCTACTGTTTGGGTTCTCCAGCAGGTTAGGCTTGTTTTTCAGTGAGATAAGCAGACATAATTGTTATTATCCCAAAGATAGGTCCATTGTATTGTTACTGGCCCCAAAGCAAAACACGGACTTAAACTGGCAAGTTAAGCTTATTTAAAGTGCCAGCCCAATTTAACTTTTCTTGCATTCACACTAAATGCAGCACTTGTATGTGTGTGTTGTTTCCAAGCCAATTATTCGCATACGTTTAAAAAGCAATCAGATCTGGTCTGTTAGGTCAAGATAATATGAACATAAATGCACATTCTTACAAATAAGCTGCCCTAAAATATAAAGTAGAAAAACAAATGTAGTGTGAAATGCTATGTAAAACGCAGGCATGGCATAATTAGTAAAGGACAGTAGAGATGCTGTTTGTTAGGACTTGAATAGTAACAGTCAATTAATTTCTCACAACGGGAAACAGCAAAGCATTTAACAAAGAAACATCATCTGTCTCTACAGCATAAAGACTATACAAAGAATCACAAAACTGAGACAATTAATAGATCATAAGTCATTAATTGAAAAACCAGAAGGGACTGGCTTCATATTTCTTTGCAAAGAAATCTGTCTCTGTACATTTTCATAATTGATAGATTTTAATTTTTTTTTAAATAGTATATGAATTTTATATAAAACAAGCACATATACAAAGCACAGCTAGTTATGTATGTTGTGGTAAATAACATGTACGATTGTAACTGTAGGCTTGATAACCTACGCATAGCCATCATTATTCAAACTAACTGTAAAAAACTCAGATTATCCGTTCAAAGTTAGCTAGTAAGGATATGATTAATGTTTCTTCCCTTCCTTTTCCTCAGTACCAGAATAATGGAAGTGATCTAAGTTGGATAAACAGAGGGGCAAAGAAGCATTGTGTTAGATGCAGAAAGCAAGCAGTTATAAACAAATCAAGACCTCAACCTCTTGTAATAAAGTCAAATCTTATGATAAAACATTTAGCGCTTCTACTTAAATACCTTGAATTGCCCCCAGAAAGCTTCAGTGACCATGTAAACTCACTAGGCTCCAATTTAGGTACCTTCATTGAATTCCTTGTGTTGGATCATGTGGATACCTGTGAYAAGCTTATTTTCAGTATATAGACAGTAGAACCTTTTTCCTCCTATAGTAGGCTTGATCTTGCATCACTAAAGTTAATTACTTTTCATAGGACCAGGATCAAACCCCATGAGAAGATACAAGGATATTTTAAGGATAATACAATTAAAGGAAGAAATAACATTATCTGGAAATGTTCTGTTATCTGGAATTTCTGGCTTACTCCTCTGCAGCTTTTCCAAACATCACATGTCAGGGCTGTTGGGAAAGGTACAACTTTCCATTTAGTTCCCCAGAGCATGTGGGGATCTGCTTAGCAATTTTTTGAATTGGGGTTATTTTGAGAAAGGCTGATGACAAATAGATATTTAGTAGATTTTTAATAGATGTGCTAAGTTGGCTAGTGATACCATGGGTTTTGATGGTGCTACTTTTTACTCTTGTTTACTTAGTGTTTTAAAAGTCCTGTTACAAAGCATATGTAACTTGGTATTACTCCTCTGGTTATTTGGAAAAAAAAAACAAATCCTTCCCTCCTCTCTTTCCCTACCCAACAAAAAAAAAAAAAAAGAAAGAAAATATTGGGCCTCATTTAAAATAGAGAGATGAAGGCTAATGTAAATCGATTCCAGAAACAGTGGAAAAGGAAGGAACAGGGAGAGGGGGGAGAACAACTTGACTCTGCATCGTCTCTTTTACCCACAGAGGAATGTTGCCAACAAGAATATGGACTTGCTGGAAATTCAGTAAAGTGATCCTTCTCAGAGCACAAAAAAAGCAAAATAAATATGTCTGAGTTGCTGATTTTTTCAGTGTTTTTTATATCTGCTTCTGGGCCAGTGCAGCAACACAGTATTCATCAGTCACGGCAATCTAGTCCAACAGTCATATACAGAGTGTAATATGCTTGATCTAGTGGTGCTGCAGTCAGATATGCACATACAAACCTTGTCCAACAGTTAATGTTTAACTTTACTGGTTTGCCTTTGGTTTGCATGTTTACAACGTTTTTTTCCTTCTGCAATGTTTTAAGACATTTGTCCACTGTAGAAGTACTTTAAGCGTAATACTGGGGAGCAGTGGCAACATCTTGGAAATTGTGAATGCCCCAAAACACTTGGTATTAAGAGGTTGAAAATGTACTAATATCTTGTGGAATTATGGATTCAAATGCAAATGAAATTTAGGGTATGCACAATGTGACATTTCATACTAAATCCCAGGCTGCAATTTTAAAAAGTAATTTGGATTCTATTGGACATGCATAAAGTGATTTTTTTTAAATTCTTCTACTTCATTTTCAGCAGAGCTCTAATAGTTTTTTTCTCTGTGGGGATACTACTCTGCCATTGCAACTTTAAAATGCCAGCTGCTTCTGCTGCAAAGAATTTTAAAGAAACATTCTACTTAGGGATAGTTTCAAAGCAAGAGGAAGAGTTTGAAAACAACCCTTCATATATGCCCCTGGAGATACCCATCACAAATATTTAATATAAGATGGCTGACTTCCAGGGCCAAAGACATGGTGCTTTTTGATTGATATATTTCCATATTAAAACTTTGTGCAATAAACAATGATGCATTATGTGTGCTAAGTGATGAAATTCTAGAGCTCAGTGAATTGCTGATTTTTAATTGATCTGCAATAAATGTCCATAATGTTCACACGCACCCCCTTTCTGAGGCACAGCCTAGTACTAGCTTCAAGTGCCATTCTTATAACATCCTTCTGTTTAAAAAAAGAGGAGAGAGAATTTATGAATAGTGGGAGAATAATCTCGTGGGGCTTTGCCCAAGAGGCTTCCACTTAAGGTGCAGATAGGACTGATGAGTTCATTTAACGGATCACTGTCACTGAAAGGGGCTGGCTTCTTCTCCCCTGCACCTGAGTCAGTCTAGCCACTTGTCTGATTTCTTGATGATTTGATTCATTTCACTAAGCTGGTGAAAAACAAGTCACACACACACACACACACATGCTTTGGGGTTTCGTGCCTGCTTAATAAACTGACCTGTCTCGCCAAAGCGTCAGATGAGCAGCAGAGACAGTGTGAAGGACCAGCTCCTTTAGTGAGGTCTTACCTTGGCTTACCTGTCTTAAAACTACAGGGTATGAATGACTGCATGGTACGTAATTTATAAGAAACAGAATCATGTTACTTCAGGTAAATACTCTGTAAAATCAGCTTGGGATACCATTCAGAGGTCATGTATTTTGATTTGCAGTAAAAATGCAAAGGTGTTCTGCTGCTGTTGAGCAAATTTGAGCAAAGATGGAGAGTAGTAACAAGAGTGTAGAAAGGAAGTGGTGTAACTGGGAGATAAAAATACATAGAAGAGCTTCATTAAGAGCAAAGTAAGACAAAAGGTATTGAATTAAGGGGTGGCTTTTTTGTTCTACTAACAATAGCCCTCAAAGACAAATGTTGCCATCAAGAGAAGCTGATTTAAGCAGTGTCTGATAGTCCAAAGGAACATGGTCTTCCCAAATGTTGATTCCCATTTGCCTTAACTTTTATATGGGCCCAAGCAGAAATATTTTTGTGCTGTACCATAAATAAATAAATACTTTTTCAAACTTTTAGTCCTTTCAAAACCAGTAGCTTCATGTTTGCATTGCTTCATTAGACTGAAGAGACTTAAAACATAAATTGATCACTAAACAAATGGTTTATTAGTTAAATGGGTGCTTGCAGACAGTGTTTTGCTGATTCTGTGTACTAGTTACTTCACTTCTCTAATCTCTACAATGTGCGAGTGGTAGAATCAGCCCTTGCCCATTCTCTGAAACGGTGCAAATTTAGTGAGAAGTATGAACGAAAGTGTGCAGAAGCCACTTGGCCACCAATCTAATGCTGGAGAAAGGAGGTCACTGTGCAAAGTGGGTGATGGGTGTCTTTGTGAAATTTGAAAGTGGAAAYCTGTCCAGGATGGTGACTCACGTAACATAGACCAAAGTCTTCACACGCAAGCTGTATTACAAAGGCACTGTGCTTTCGCTTTCCTCTACTGCCCTGTATCTCAGTGAATTCAGCCTCTCAGTCTTGTCTTCCAGCTCTTCAGCTTGCCACTCGCAGTGCCTATTTTTAGACTGACTTACCTTCTCAGAACAAACTTGTGTCAGTAAATGCTGTGTGGAAAAAAAAAACCAACTCTATCACCTTACCATTATCAATAAAAAATGCAAGATATAAAACACATCCTGACTTTCTACACAGCCATTGCTCTAAGTTGCTGCCCTATGTCCTGAATGTTGCAATCCCTGGTAGAAGATCAATAATAAGGGAAGGAGAGGATAAACATTATGCGATATGGAAAATGTTCCATTGCAGTAAGAAGAAACTGATGTTGCTTTGCCACATATATATCCATTTATTGATAATATTAGTGTGGTAGTACTGAAGCTAATCTATTGCCTCTTGAAATTATCTCCTTCTTTCAGTTGTCCACACTGAAAAGAACTTTTATAAGGGGTTTTTGTAATGGAAAACATGTTGTAGCTTTTGAATCTGGTGGTATTATACTCTTTCAAATATTGGTATCAGCACTGCCACTTTCAAATTACTGGAAATGCAGATGATTGAGAACAAAGGGTTCATGTGATTTAAATGGTTTTAATCCTGGATTATTTCAGTCAGAACTCAATCTTAAAATGTAGTAATACTAAGTGGGAGGGAAATGCTTGGGATTTTACTGCTTTTCATAGTAAATGACAATGTATCTAGCTTGTTTAAAATATTTATCAAGATTTACTTCCTAACAAAGGTTATGATAGTATCCAGTTGATTCCATTACAGCCAGGGTATTTTATCAAAGTGGGAATTGAATCCAAATACTCCCTCGTGCGCTTGAAATACTGTTAGGTCTGCTTATTTCTGATTCTGATCTTATTTTTGATCTAGACTTTGCAGGTTGTGCCTTGCACTTTGTCACAAAATCCCTGTCAATCTTAAATAGTTGGGATTTCAGAAAAGGCACTTTATAGCCTTGTGATACCCAGTACAAACTTTCAGACCTGCTAAATGACTAACACAATGACTGTTGTATATGCATAGTGCATTTTGGTGTTTGTGAAAGTGTATTGATTGTGGTTAGTTTTTATTTTACATATCTAAATGTCTAAGTTTAGCTTCCTTTTGAAGCAGCTATGTATGAAGAAAATATATTTGAAAAAGTTGCTTCAAAAAAGTTTTGAGGTCTTACTTTGATTTTTGACCTTAGTTTACATGCTCCTTAGCTAGCTTTCTTTTGAGCCCTTAAGGAATGTCACCTGATTTATCTTACTAACATTGCTGTAGTAGCAGGTCTTCCACCTGAGTGAATTGGAAAGTATTATCAAAAGTAAAAACTACAAAAGGAGTTTCATAATACTCTGTTATGGTTAAAACAACTTTCTTTAATTTGCATCCTAAAGCTGATTCTGCATTTCTTTTAATTCAAAACCTCCAGACTAGATAATGTTCTTGATGAAACATTTATTAGATTATTAAAGATTAGACTTTCTTTTAAGTTTCTCATTCTCCCCATCTAGAAACATTCAGTTGCCGTAAGAAAATGGTGACGTGATATGCACACAGACATCAAATGGGTTTTTCATTAAAAACTTGTAATGATTTTCTCCCCTGCACCCTCTCCCCTGATGAATTCAAGTGAGACATTTTCCTGCCTGGGCCCATCTGTGATTGAAAATAAGGATTCAAACAGGGGAACAGCCAGCAAATAAGTAACTTTGCCTCTTTATAAAAACACTGGAGGACTTGGAGGAGACAAGGATCCTAGAACTTTTTCAAGTAGGCATTATTAGGAGATCTAGTGCAATGAGAAATGACTTTTTGAAGAAACTAAAAAAAAAGTGAATATAGGCTCAATATGTAGGTCCACTCATTCCCTCCTTCTTACACCCCCTGCTCTTTGTATGTCAGTTATCCTGAAAACACACACACACAAAAATGTTATTAAGAGTGAGAATTACACTGCTGTTTCTGGGAGGGCTGGAATTATTGTAGTCCTGACTCCTAGGGATTTTTCTTGTTCTGTATTGCAAAATCTGGCTGAAGGTTTTTCTACAGTTGGAAGCTTAATTTCTGTCTGCACAGCTGCCTTGTTCATGAAATCTGTGAAGATGTAATAATTTTTGAGACTTACATCCTTGTGTTGTTTGGTTGAAATGAGTTGCTTGTTCCTCTTAGAAGACCAGACTGGAAGAGGGGCTGTTGGGTGCATTGTGTTGTACATGGTTCGGTTTGCTTTTCTCGTTCTTAATCTGGCCTGAAAATTGCTGGAAACTGTACTTTGGGGAAAATTTTAAACACTATCTCTTGACTGGGTTACAATGTGTAGAGAAGTGCATATAATTCTCCAAATACCTGAATTTCAGAAACATTTTCATATTAGAGGAAGGGCTGGGGAACACCACGCATCGGGTCCATTGACCTGGATTTGGCAGGTGCCTAAACAAATTGAAGTCTTTTCCTTGCCACTTTGCATGGCCTCCAGACAGCCTGCGTCTTCCCTGTCTTCTCAAGTAATAGARTTTAAAATCGGAAGTAGGGCAGAATTCTTCCTTTGGATACATGTGTATACTAGAGTAAAAATCAAATGTAAATTCAAATTGTTAACTTTTGCTCCTAGAAGTATGGATTTTCAATACTTACGCTATCTTATATGCAATTTTACCAAAGTGAACATACAGTTTGACAGTTACTAAGGAGTAACTTCTAAAATGAAACTAGTAGTTTTGCTTCAAGAAGTCCAAAAGTTGTGCTGAATTTAACTGCCTCAAAGACTTTTAAAAAAAAAAAAACCCAGCCTGGAAGTGGCAAATAACTTTGTGACAGGAGCTGTGGGAAGACTATTATAAATCCTTATTTTTCTTAGGGTCAGAACTTGTCTGTAGAAAAACCAAAAAACAAACAAAAAAAGCCCCAAACAATCAGTTCTGTACTATAAGGTTTTCAAAGTAGTGTTTCCATTGAAATTGGAAACTATCATGTGCAGATAAACATTCACTTTCTCGTCATCTTTCACAGTGTCTTTTTTTGTTTACAGAACAGACTAAAAAAAACCTCTAAAACCAATTTACAAATCTGTTAACCTTTTCATAATGGAGTGTTTTGACTTGTGAAGCCAAATCCACCAACTAGTTCTTTAAATACTGAGATTTTTTTTTAAGAAATACTGAAAAGATACTGTTATCTTTGTTAGTTTGTTATCCTGAGTTATTACTTTCAGACTACATTAAAAAAGCAACAAATAGGTAAAATTTGCTTGTAATCATTCTAAAATGCTGCAGTGATACATGTAGCCTAAAACCAGTCCTCATTAATTGGCAACACAAAATCAAACCTTTTCCAACTCCTAAAGGTAGAATGAAAAGTAAGGTAGACTAAGTTTTTGGATTTTCCTCTTTTATATGCTAAAAATTGTAATATTCTGAAGCCTTGTGTGATGTCTAGTCTATACTTAACCTGGTGTTTCTAATCTAGCTCAAGTACAGTAGGGATAAAGGCAAAATAAATGAAATGGTGATAGGAAAGCTACAGACAATATTTTAAAGAAAAATCTTTAATGCAGTTCAGCTTTTTTTTCATTACTGGAAAATGAGTGAATTTAAACACCTGGAAGGAGTTGGTTCTCATTTTTGCATCAGTCAGCATTAGTTTAGGGAAGACTCCTGAATATTTTCATTTCAATAAAATGGGAAGTGTTTTCAGATACATCCAAATCATTTTTGACTAAGACATCAAATAAATTTCATGTAGCCAAATAACTAAAAAACAAAAATCTGACTAACCATTTACTATTTTTGAAGTATAAAAGTTAACTTAGCTGTAAAGTGTTTCCTGGACACATGCTAGCCTGACCACCAAGAAAGTGTTATTAGGATATTGTAGGAAACCTATGTAATGGTTTGGTTTCAACAAACTAGAAAAAAATTCTCTTTCAGCAATTTTGTGGGTATGCTTTGGGTGTCTTATGTTTTTTATTATTATGAACACTTACATTTTGTTGTGGTTGCCTAAAAAAATGAGGCAACACATACAAAAGTTGTGCATTGCAAGTTGTAGTAAACATGACTTTTATCCAAATTATGTATTATGACTTAATTTGCTGCACATTCACTGTAATGAGATTGTTTTATGTTGTAGAGAAATGTACATTCTTAGAGAGCAAGTGATCAGGAGTGGATTGATATTTTGTCTTGATGAAGGAAATTACAATATTTATCATTGTGTTAATGTATATCAATAATAGTAATAATTATTATTAATTATTTATTATTTTTCCATTAGCTACCCTGTCACTGAATATGATATTTAACAGCTTCAGTAGTGATCAGCTGATTAACAGTATCTTGGTTTGCTGTTTTTTTTAAAGTTAAGCATTGCAGTTCTTATTTAATACATCTGCAGACTTGCTGTAGATGGTCATTAAAAGTGTCTACAGGAACCCGTGTGGTGTGTGTATGCTTGGGGGAGGGGTTGGTTTTGGTTTTGTTTTTTTATTCATAGAGGAACACTGACATAGAAATCAAAAGCTTGGAGTAAAAAGAAAACACTTGTTTCCAGAATAGTGAAGACTTTTTTTTTTAAAGTCTTTGAAAATTTGGAAGTAGTGTGGTTTGTTTTTATTGTGAAAACTCTCAGGAAGAACAATTCAGAGTCGGTGCCATTCTTCCCAGCTGAATGGCGCTTGGTTTGTGAAATGGAGCAGCTGCGGTAGTTTTAGCTTGGCTCACAAAACCATTTGCTTTTTAATCAAGAACTTCAGATTCTGTGGTGGTTGTTCATGATGAAGATGGCCAGCTATGCCCTGTGAGACAGCTGTAGTATAATTGAGACAGACTATGTGAAGCAAATATAAATGCTGGCTGGATGTTTTAACAGCAGAATATTCACTAAACTGTAACTGAATTTTTAAAAGGATGAAAAGCATTTATACAGGCAAGAATTTACTACATGTTGAAACATTTTATGTATAGAGATGTTCTTACATATATTGCATAAAACAGGATTTAAGTCTTCAGCGTTAGCATTCAAGTTATACAGTGCAATAATCCAGGTTTTGGTGAAGTGTGTACATAACTGCATAATGAGAAATGCCCCACTTTTCCAAAAACATTATTACAAATATAGTTGAGGTCTCTTTTCTTAAATTGCCTGGGATGCATTGTTTGTCTGAATGTAGGTGTATACGTCACATGTTCATACATACACTTATTTTAAGAAATAAAAACGTTTGTATTTTATCAAATGGAATAGAAGGCTACTGGAGGCACTGAGAGGAGTCATTAATCTTTGGTGGCGGTTATGGCAGTTACACATTTAGAAGAGCTTTTTAAAGCAGGTAAGTATTGGGGAAATAAGTGCTCCATCTTGTATAATGTAAAACCTCAGACTGGCAGTTTGTTTTAGAAGGGATTTTTCTAAATAGCAGTGTTTGACTAAACCAAAAATATCTTGTTTCGCACCACAAATTAGAAAGTGCTGCCCATATGTTAAAAAAAAAAACAAAACAACGAAGAAAGGTTGAGTTTTAACATTTTGTAGTAATTTTATAGTCACAGTTAATAACTATTTTGAACTTGGAGTGGCTAGTTGTATGTTTCATGCTAAACTATACATTCTTCATATACCTGACAAGTTTGTTATAGATTAATTATACAGATCAGAATGTTTTGCTCTCTCCAGACAGGCTATTCCACTCTCTTGCTGCCTTTTACATAAAGTTTAGCTTAACTTTTAAAAAAATACTATTCCTAAGTAATATGAAGATAACTGTCCTTGTGGCAGAATATGATGTTGCTCCTACATGTCCTTTGTTTTCAAACACTTTGTCCCATTTTATGTTTCCGATGTGTGCAGTCTCAAACCTCTTTGATGCTGACTAATTAGGGGGGGTGGGAAGACAATGTAAAAGGGTTAATCCGTTACACTGGTATTAATGAGTCAGCTGGATCCCTGCCATTCTCTCTTTTCTGGTTCACTTAGCACCGATTAGCACAAATGACACTTAGTTTTGTGGGAAGCAAGCTAGGAGGATGGTAGGTAATGCAGACCTCAGATGAGAACARCCTGGTCTCAGGTTAATACAGGTAAATAAATCCATGCCATGTGGGTTGAGATAAGAAAATAATCCTGTTTTCCTGCTGGACCCCTGGGAACACTGAGTATTGGTAGGGCTGGGATATTTTAAGCTCACACGTGGTAGATCAAAAGGTGGTCAGTTTCTTCTCTGAACTCCATTCTCTGATGTGGCTGCTGGGGATTCGAGCTTTGCATATACTCACCTGACACCCGTGCATTAGAAGTAACATGGTGAAAGAAAGTTATTATTTGCATGTGTGCAACTGAAAGCCCCTTTCTTAAATCCAAGACCTCTTGTGACAAAGTTTTGAAAAAGTTTGATTGGGTATTAATACAGCAGTAATATTTCTATGGTCTGTCCTGAGCTTTTAATTTGGGATTCTGGGACAGTAATAGAGAGACACTAATTCTAAGATGTATTGTATTTTCCTTACTTTTGATTGCAACTATAACTGTAAATTGATTAAAGAAGCAGATGGGAGAAGGAATTCATGCTTCAGAACACACTTGTAGTCCAGTTACTTTTTACAATTTTTTTTATTAATTTAGAAAAAAAAAATCAAGCAAGGCAAACTCAGAATCCCTCTCTTACACCTTCATTCAACATATATACTGAAGTCCAGGTGAAGCTAGGACTCCTGTCCTCTGGCGCTTCTGTCTTGGACCTTCCATGATTAAGGCAGAGACCCATGTTCACACCTCATTCCTTCACTGCAGGCATCATTTCACCTGCACTGATGCCTAAAAGAAAACATGTGCAGGGTGGCTGCAATATCGGATGGACCTCAGGTAACTACAGGGAGGTTGGAGTGTCTCTTGTGCCAGAGCATTTTCTTCCTCCCAAATCTCTTCAGTTGCTGGGATGCTCTTAGAGGCATGCTCACATCCTATGTCTGAAACTCTTCTCGCCGTATCAGAGCTCTTCTTCTGATTGCAACCTTACAGAGCAGCTGCCTAGGTTTGGTCTACCATTCATGTTGGAGAATGGTGTAGAAATCATGGATTAGGTCACTTATAGGAGTGTTTGATTTCAGATGTCTTCATTTGGGAGCAATTCTTCCAATTTAGTCACTGGATGAAAAGATGCTTCCCTGCATACGGAGCAGGTGTTTAACATCGGTGCCTCCTGGTCACCTTTTGGGGATGCCTGTTAGCAATAGCTGCGTGGGGAGCCTGATCTCCTAACTTAGTGGTCTATGTCGCAGCTGTTCCCCTTTCCTAATAAATTAGCCCTAAAACATTCTCTGCATTTGTACACCACACCTACATTTTAACAAACTCACAACAGGCACAGTCTTCTAACCTCCAAGTTGCTTAGAAAGTTTGAGACTGGTTGGCTTTGAGGCCTTTGTTCCTAATTAATTTATTTGGGGCAGGACAGTAAAGCAAAGGAATTTTTTCTAGCCACAAAAGCTTTAAAGTTAAGTAGTGTGGGATATCTCAAAGGCAAAATCCAGTATGCTGCCTTCTCCCAAGTCTGATCTTACTCATCTAAGAGTTGTTTGACCAGTAGTGGTTTTGCGAGAGAGGATAATCTGATTTTATGAGCCTGCTGTCACCCAAAAGCAAAGGTGCTACTTTCCTCCATTTCAGTGAATGTTACTTTGCCCCAGCTCTGGTGTTTGCTGGACTTTGTGAATCAGCAGAATTCCCAGAAAAAGATGGGTCAATAAGCAGAAAGTCTGATGTTTGTCAGTCAGTGCAAGGGCAGGGCCTTCGAGTGAGAGGAAGAGGAATTCCCCTCCTTTCCTTAGTGGTGGTGATTATATCAGCTCGCATAGTCTTACACAAGGTCACCTTTATCTAGGCAACGATTAAAAACGATTGATCATATTGCATGCAGAAATAGTTGCTCTGTTGAGAAAATCACCCCGTCTTAGGCTAGCTCCGTATGTAGCCGGGCTGATCTTTTGCCCCCCTGAGGGAGGACCAGTTCCTTCATACCGCTTCAGACTCTACACTCTTGCCATTTAATTTTCTGCAATTTTATGAACTTTCTTTGGGTTCATGTTGTGCTGTTCTAGTAAGGTGAATTGGTTCGAAGTGGTTGAGCGATGGAGCCAGGTAAGGTAAGAGGGAAGACAGAAATGGGAGGTATGAATGGAAACGCATCCTTGGGTGTTGGTGAGCTGCTTGATTGCCTGTTAGTGTCTCATCACATAGTACTATTCAGATACCTGATAGGGAGCCAGGTCTGCTTACTAAGGTGAGAGCAAATTCAGCCAGCTGAAACAGTTCTTCTGGATTAGAGAGCTGAGTGGACACCCTGAGGAGCCAGGCTAGCCTCAAAACGGATGAGGGGAATGGCAGGAGCTCAGAGCGGAGAGGAAAGACAGGTCCACCCATTTTGGCAGCATTGAGTTGGTCTGATGGCAACCATCTACGGTATCTGTCCTGCTGCAGTGCTTGTGTATGTAAACCTCTAGGCACTAAGCCTATGGTCTTCACCTCTTCTCAAAGGAGATACAAAATCTCTGTCTTCCAGACAGAGGCAGTGTCTTTGGGGAAGAAAGGAGTGTCATTTTGTGTTCATTTTTTTTCCTTTAGTTTTTCTGCACATCAGGCTGCATAATGATTGTGGGCAGATCACAGTGTGAGGATTTCAGGTTCTGAATATAGGACATGCTCCCGAGCAGAGCACATGTAAAGCAGTAACTGCATCATGGAAACTGAATTCTCTCGTTTTGTGAAAATCATTCATCTACCATAGCGTCTGCCTATCAGATACAGGAGTTCAGGTCTTTGTGACCTAGAATTTCATCTGCCAATTTTCAACCAGTTGAATAGGTATCTGGTAACACAGCCCTTTGCGCATGGGATGGGTTGGTTCGTTGGCATGTTTTATAGGGAGACAGCAGGGTGACATTGTTGGTCTGTGCTTTTCTCTGAGTACTGAGTTCAAAATGGAGGTGGTAAGGAGTATGGCTAGAAATGGGAAAGAATATCATCTTCACAAAATTCCTCATGTTCAGGGTTCATGTAAGTGCATCTTAAACAGAATTTATAAAAATTGCATGACCTTACCTACTTTTTTTACTGCTATACCTGCAAGGAATTAAATACTTGGATGGATTCTTTGCATTGACCAAGTAAGATTTCAGATTTTTCATAAAATTACTTTGCCCATAGTAATTCTTAACGCCAGTTTATGGAAGTCCTGAAAGAACTGTCATCCAGACTAATGCTGTTTGCTTCCAGAGATGGCTCCTTGAACACAGCAATTCAGCTTTGTGTAGTGGGTGTTCACTTGTCTGATTCTCTGGGGCTGCCAAAGTAAAAGTGAAAACAAGTTTCTCATGAGGAGAAAGCAAATGACAGAAAACTAGTTGCACTGTTGACCCCTTAGGAGGAAAAGGAAGAAAACTGAAAATATGTATTAATCTCTGGTTTCCTACAGCCTACTGATAATAACAAAAAGGAGCATTTCCTAATACAATAAATTGTTTGGCGTTTTTGGTATGTTTAAGAATTTAATCATGTTTTTGATATGTGAGTGCTAGCACACCTTTGGAAACTTTCCATGTTGATTTGTATAATGTCTGGAGTGGAGACTACATTTAGATCCGAAATGCTGCCTTCTGTTTTTTCACGATGGAAAGCAAGACTGGTGCTATGATAGGGTATGTTTGCACAGGACAGCTGAGCCACTTACCTGTCTGAAGAACAGGTCATCCTGCTTCTTGCTCCTGGAAGCAGGATTACTTTCCATCATCCTTGTGCCAGCTCTGCCAGCTCATTTGATGTCTCTGATTTAGTTCACTAAACTGGCAGAAAACTAACCCAGCAAGAAAGGGAGTATGTATTTATCTTTTTTAACCAGTTCAGTGAGCTCACGTGGCTCGCAAGACCTCAGGAGCCTCTGAGAGCCACCACAAAGGAAACAGCAGGAGCATCGGGGCCGTGGGGAGAGGCAGGACTGCTCCTTTTGGCAGCACTGAGCTGTTAGCCTGACTCAGCTGTGTTGTGAAAACTCACCCTTAGGTAATAGTGTTCACAGTACAGGTTGACTGACAGTTCTTCAAATAGTAGCCAGAAGGGAGTTACCAGATGTGCATGGTTTGTTTTTGTAGTGTGGCCTTGTCTGTTTTTGGTGTGTTGTGTTTTGAAACAGATACTTATTCTATTCTAATCGTGTTATTGCATGAAAGTGTTCTGCAGAAAACTTAGTGTGCAGGGTGGACCTGTCTGGGAACTTGATGTTAAGCAGGTGGGTAAGGAGCCACAGAACCTGGAAAATTTTGTACTTCAGCCTCTGGGACAATCTGCCCACTGGATTTTGGGGAATTCAGAAATCTTTGTACTTCTAGTCTGCAGAACTTAGCAAGCTCGAAAGCCTGAGACAGAGAGCGGTCCTTCATCTTTGAACATCAGGAAGTTTTTCTTGGAAGATCTGGTAGCCCCTGTTAATGTAGCTGACACATTGCTATGGATCTTGAGTGCCCATAAGCCTGGAGTTCACTGGAAGCCCTGGCTGCAGAGTTTGAAACCCACTGCAGCTCACCCCGCTGGCTCCCCAAGGCCTCTGGGGAAGTGGGTGGTTGCCATCTCAGGAAACCAGAAATGCTCTTTTTTTGAAAACTGCCTGTCTGTCTTTGTGCTCTTGAAGCTGGCATGATTCTACGTGGGTGTTTTGTTGTTGTTTTTTTGACAAATTGAAATGTTTTGGTTTCAGCTGGAAAATGCCATTTCTGTGCGGAGTTTAGGGAAGGGACTGATGTACAGTGTAGGCATAACTTGGCATAAATTATCGTAGCCCTCAGACAGTTCCACACCATTAACAGCTGATGATAAAAGTTACAACCTGCTGTGACCTTTCTTCATTTTCTTTATGTATGATAAGAATATGGTACAAAGTCCTGGCAGATTTTTTTATTTTTTAACAAATTATTCAAGTACTGCACAATTTTTTTTTTTTTTTCCTCTTTGCTTTGTGAGCAGTGTTAATGTCACTTTTTGGTATACATGCAAATGTGTGGAGATGTCATTGAAAGACACAACTAAAAACATACCAGCTAGACTTTTTGATCCATTGCCCTCATATCTTTGTAAATGGATCTTTTAACGTGGTGGGGTTTTTTTAGACTTTGTGAACTAGATTTCTCTGATCAGAAATAACTTCTGCCCTCCTCTTTGGATGATTTGAAATAATTCTGCTAGTGCTTTTCTGTGCTGATACTTCAAATTTTTTCCTAACAAATCTCCACTACTACGTTTGTGTAATGTRAAAATGCAATTGAAGGTCCAAACAATGGGTAGAAAGATTTTAATGTACTAAAGTCAGAAATACTAAAACTGTGTGGATATTTAATGCTATTTATCTCATTGCCTTTAAAATCAAGCAATCTAGCAATAACATGTTGAAGTGAACATTTCCATGTTGTTTACACGCAAGTCAAAAGTAAACAAGAAGTTCCATAGTGTAGTTTCTTCTACAAAGCTGGCTTTAAAATAAAGTTCCTAGAAATACTAAACCAGCTTAAAGCACAAAAGTAATCGGAAAATAACACTTTAATCCTGGTTAATCCACATTATTGACCTATGTGCTCTAAAAAATAAATAAATAAATAAAATTATGTAGTCCTTTAATCATCTGTGTGGAGCTAGTTATTCATGAGAGCGATCTGATCCAAAGATTAGCTACTGTGCTGTGTTTTGCCATTTCTGAGGACAGGTTAAATGGATTTATGTTTTATTTTTGTGAGGAGACTGCCTACTTCTTAACCTGTTTTGTTTGTTTTTCGGTTTTAGATCCCCTTCCTAAGACTGAGGTAGATCAGAAGGTGGTAGTAATATAATGGAATTAACAGTGTAAACCAAAAGTAGTATTTCACGGAGTTATGGAGGCAGAGATATTTTGTTTGTTTTATTGAATAATTTGTTAAGATTGCTTTTGGATCTAAGTTTTCCCTTTTTTTTAAGTATATATTCAGAACCTTTGTGTAACAATTTTAGGTATGTTTATAAACTTGTTACTACACAAAATGCAAACAGAGAGTTTATACTTCTTTTTAGAGGAAAACAAAATATGCTGTGTTCAGAAAAACTCTGCAAGCATGTATCAGAAATGCAAAAGCAGCAGTGGATGTAACATAAGGTTTTACACTCAGAATTGACATTATATAGATTGTCACAATGACATAAGATTGCCAGGCTGCTGTCTAGAAAAACTTCCAGAAAAATGCGGGGAGGGGAGCTTTTTGAGCCAGACTATTTGTAAGCCTTGTCTTAAGTGTGTCTGACAGAAGCTTAGATATGATGATTTAACTTTCTGCATCAAGTGTATTGGTGCCTGTATGTCACACAGACACATATAAGCTGTGTATCAGTGTATCTGTGTAACTGTGTGTGTGGTTTATGTTTTAAATTAATTCTGCTTAACTTTGTTTCAGAGTTGAGTGGGGGCTTCCATGCCTCTGGGAGGATGGTAGCACTTAAGTAGGAAATGATGATTATGTTGGAGAAGATGTCTTGTAATTATGTCATATAAAACTTACCTTAAATGAGCGTTCTGTCCTATGCATTAATTCTTCTCCCACAAAGTATTAACTCAGCTTTCTGGTACTTTCAGAGTTTCTAGAACATGTGACAAAAAAAGTTCTTAATAACTAACATGAATGTGGTAGGTAGCTGCCCACACATGAAGGCTAGTTATTGGGATGAGGGATCACAGTGCATACCACAGCAGTTAGTGGGACAAAGATGTAAGTGGCCCTTATATGGGTAGTGTGCTGGTTTTGGCTGGGGTAGAGTTAATTTTCTTCATAGTAGCTAGTATGGGGCTGTGTTTTGGATTTGTGCTGGAAACAGTGTTGATAATACAGGGATGTTTTCATTATCGCTGAGCAGGGCTTACACAGAGTCAAGGCCTTTTCTGCTTCTCACACCACCCCAGCGAGTAGGCTGGGGCTGCACAAGAAGTTGGGAGGCGACACAGCTGGGACAGCTGACCCCAACTGACCAAAGGGATATTCCATACCATATGACGTCATGCTCAGCATATAAAGCTGGGGGAAGAAGAAGGAAGGGGGGACGTTCGGAGTGATGGTGTTTGTCTTCCCAAGTAACCGTTACACGTGATGGAGCCCTGCTTTCCTGGAGATGGCTGAACACCTGCCTGCCGATGGGAAGTAGGGAATGAATTCCTTGCTTTGCTTYGCTTGCGTGCATGGCTTTTGTTTTACCTATTAAACTGTCTTTATCTCAAGCCATGAGTTTTCTCACTTTTACCCTTCCGACTCTCTCCCCCATCCCACCTGGGGGGAGTGAGTGAGCGGCTGGGTAGTGCTTCATTGCCAGCTGGGGTTAAACCACGACAGGTAGACTGAGTGATTGATTCACAAATTTTTCTGTGGGGTTTTCCTCTCTTCTTCATTATGTAAAAATTATTTCTTGTTTAAACATACCTGAAATGCTATCAAGATAGAATAAAACACGGTGCTCCCTGGAATAGGAGAAATTATGAAGTTCAGTTTCTCAAGGACCTCCTTGAGGATTTCCTAGTCCTTCTACCCCACTACAAGAGCCTTGGCTATTTCTCTGTGTTATTCTAGTGGCCTCCCTTGCCTTCATTCCCAGTGACCAACCACAGCAATATTTGCCAATTGATTTGCTAGCAGGCCAAGAAGAACAGAGCACAATGGGTTTTTCCTTCAGCAGGGTCATTACTCCTGGTCTCTTTTTACTACCCAGCTGCAGATGATTATATTCTGTAAACATCTTCAAGTCTTCTATCTCTGCCAGTTTCAACCACATTTGACAATGTTTTCCTGCGTTATCAGGGACAGAAGATTGGTCATGTAAATCTAATTCCTTAGGAAACTAGCTTCAATTTGCATTATTTGTTTTCTAACATAATTTGCATTTATGTAGCAAGCTTCATATGCAATACTACACTATCAGCACCTCAATTTTTGACAGGCAAATAATTTTAATGCATGCTGGACCTACTGACATGCAAGTTACACCGTGTAACTGAGAGACTGAGCAGGCAGACCACACTGCAGATTTTTAAGTGCTAGGAAAATCTCTGTCCTCGTCAAAGTGGGCTTCAATGTGCTGTTTTCATTCTGGCCAGGATTGCCTTTAGAACCACACCATGAATAAAACAGGAGGAGGGGAGTCCTAATCTCATAGGTAAATGAGGATAGTGAAATAATCTTAATTTCATAGTGAAAAGTTGACTGTTATAATAAATATTTACCTTTTGAACAACACCTGAGCTTGTAATCTGAGATAGGTTTTATAGGTTAGTTGAACTAGTGACAAGAAAAGTTGCTCGTCAGCAGTACTCTGTGTGAGCTGTACTATTGTCTTCAACTGAGTTCGTTGTTGTTACTAATGTAAAAGCCTTTTACCACTCATCAGGAACTGAAGAGGTAAAGGCTTTTATTGTTTTGAGATTAAACTTTATCATCCTTCCAAGCAAAATAAGTAAATGCAGGAAGGATTGTGAAGACGACGACTGTCATATTCTCATCAAAGATAAAGAAGACGAAGTTAGGTAAGAGAAATAGAACAAATAAAGGCAAATAATGTGTCTTTATCTCCCTCCCCTGGAAAAGCAAAAAGGATCTAGTGGGAGACTATAACCATGGAAGAAAATGTAGCTTTCAAACTGCTGCTTCTTTTGCGCTTGTTGCGTATCAGACCATCCATATAGCAAAGTTGGACTGTGCTAAGTGTAAGACATCTTTCACTACCCAGGATGCAGATCTGAGAGTGAAGTGGAAAGAAGAAATTATATAAATTAACACTAAACTTCTCCAAACATCTAAAAATTTAAGGGACTTACTGTTTTATTCTTAACTTTAAAACAGTGTACTTATTCTATGGGATGATTGAGCTGGTCTAGATGACCATGACAATAACCTAACACTCGGTGATTATGTAAACAGTAAATCTAAAAAAAAGAGGTAATCAGCTTATAAAACTTTTATTTTTCAAAAAAGTAGATTAAATGGTTTACTTCCCCAGAAAAGTATGATTCACTTGGGCTTGGAAGGTTGCATTTGTTTTGATATGAAGAGGAGGGGCTTAACTGAGAGATAAAGTGAATGACAGGAAGATTTAAAGGTTCTCTAGGAATGTCAAGAACTGCGACTTAATGCATGTAGAGACTGGCCTATGGCATCTAATCTATGCCTTCCAGGCAGTTTTGCAGATTTTGTTTTTAAGGACAATGTTCATGATAAATGCTAACATATAATAGCTATGCTGGGGGGTTATCTGCAGAACAGTATCAGTTGAACAAAGGAAGAGTAGTGCATAGTTTTGAGGTTCTCCCTGAGGCATGGGCACACATGCCCAGATAAGCACGATTGCTGGGTCAGAAGACTTAGAGGACATACACTTCTCTTGTATAGCTTTTGTTTTCAACTTCTTTCTTATAAAATGATTGAACATGTCACAAGCCCTTACTTGGATCTGTACTATGTTGGTTGCTTCAGTACTAAGGATGTATTGAGTAGCTGATAAGTCACATCACCTGCTCATTCTGATAGCAAAACAAGGTAAGAAAGGTGTGGCAGCATCCAGGGTAATGAAATCTAGAATGGGATTTCCAAACAGCAAAATGGAAAAGTGAGATCTACTGAAAGATATGCTGTGGTGAAGGGGTTCAGTGTTTTTGTGGGCTACTTAGAAAGGCTGGTATATGCATATAATGGAGGGGAAAGTACTTGCATGGATGTATCACACCAGTAAAACAGAATGAGATTGAACCTCAGCATTTCTTTATGTTTGACATGGAAGTATTGTAAGTTAAAACCAAAGTAAAATAAAATTTAATCATAGGGGATCCTGGCTCATGGATGAATGAATTCTACAGCTTTCTTTGAACGTGACTGTAGACCTGGAGGTAACAAATAGTAGAGGGATAGATATAACTGAGAGCCAAGAGAGGCTGTGCAATCTCCATCTTTGGAGACTTTCAGAATTCAGCTGGACAAGCACCTGAGGAACATAGTTTAACTTTGAAGTTAGCCCTGTGCTGAACTGGAGGTTGGACTAGTGTGACCTCCAGGGATTCCTTCCAGCCAAAATTTTGCTATGAATCTTTGGCTTTTGATTCATCAGCTTTCTGAAAGAGTTGGCCACCTCTTAAAAGAAAGCCGTATAAATGGAGGTTGGGAGAGTGGCAATGATTTACCCTCAGTGAAGTGGTTGGGGATGGAGTTGGATTTAAACTCTAAGGGTTCTTTGTTTTAGGATCCAGGAAAGCTTTGAAAGAAGTCAAACTTTTAAGAAGTTGGAAATACAAAAAAGCACAGAAATAAAAAGCTTTTTGCAAACTTAAAAGTATGTAGATCTGAGATACTGAAACTCAACAGGAGCCTCTAATCCTCTCATATTGTTTTTCTGTTGCCATCTTCCTAAAAGTTTTCGTTTGGGGAAAAAAAAGTTTCTGTAGGGGAGTTCTTAATCTGTGGTTTTGCTGTGATCTTGATAGTGGGATGTGGGTTGAGAAGACCCTGACAGAATTGTTTAGGAAAATGGAGACTCTACATTAAGATCACCTGCAGAAGGATGGGATACCAAAATGAAACTGGGTGGCAATTTGGAGTGCCACTCCCATAATCTTCAGCGGCATGTGCTGTAGTTGGATTTGCTGTTCCTCTTAACTGGGAAAGGACTGAACCTTGTTGCTTCATGTCTGTAAATGCAAAAACATTCAAGATAATGTTTACCTTGTTACAGTTTCCCCCCCTCCCTTTTACAAGTTTGAAGAAATTAGTCTTTCAGGCTTCTCATTCTGCAAGGTTTATACAGATTTTTGTCATGGTTCGTCAGGATAATTAGAGAAGATACTRGTAAGTTTTACTTCTGGTCAAAGATTTATTTGTAGGACCCCTTAATATCCAGCTATAAAAACACTGTTGAAACTCAATAGAAGGCTGCCAAAGACTTACTATGTGCCTGCTTAGGCTAACACAGACCTCTGCCTTAGCATGGGCTTACACAGACTTCCTTCTCATTCACCCTTATGCAGCATAAACTCTTAAACTCTTGTTTTGCTGGAAGTTGCAGCTGTGGAGAATCTTTTTGCTGATATATTGGATTTTTAGGGGGTATTATTAGCTTGTTGAAATGAAACTGCTGTTGATACGAAAAGCTTTAATATGAAACCAGGATGAGGTGACCTGAAACTAGGATGACTTCATTGTTTTGCCAACTATACATATTCTTACAAGGCTATTATGTCTTGGCCACGTGCACATGGAAGCTAATGAAGATTAATGTGTAGATTTTATAGCATTAATGCTAGACAGAATGGTAGTCCCACTTTAAGAAAAGAGAAGAACCGCCTATCTATCAATGTCCCATCTCTCTCATTGAAGAGGGCAGCACCTGGCCAGTGCGTTATTTGATTTAGATGGATCATTGAGCGGTCTGTTAATCACCAATAGGAAGTGTCAAATCGCTTACAGTTTATTATAATTTGCTATAATTGTGTACAGTACATTTGGGGGGGGTTGGACTAGATAATCTTTAAAGGTCCGTTCCAACCCGAACTGTTGGGTGATTCTATGCTCATTAGCAAAGATTTCTAAAGGTCTTCCTTCTGTCTTCTGTTAATTGTCCTGATCCCATAAAACCAGCACAGTTTTGTGTTCTGGATACTGCCATCAGTGTTCCTTGGTACTGCCCCACTGCAGTCCTCAGCTCACTCATTGGGCAGGAAGGGGCTGGTAAACATATTTGACTGATATTCTGGACTGGCAGCTCAGCACTCTTCTTTGGTACTAAACGTATCTATGGACTCTTCTTGAAAGGAACCGGGCGACTGAGATGAGGCTTGAGGATGGAAATGGCAGTGAGGAGAACAGCAGCCACTTGACATCCATTGCTGATTGCCCGTCTGCTGTATGCACAAAGAAAGGAAAAGAACTTTTTACTAATAAGCTTGCAGTGGTGCTGGAAGCAAATGGAAGCTGTGAGACCCAGGCAGTGGGTGCTGGAGAAACAAGCAGGGCTGGGGAGAGACTGAGTGGAAGCACATTTCCTCCCTGCTGAAGGAGCAGGAGGCTATTTAAATGAGGCTGAGAGAAGAGCAGGACTCAGAAAAGTGATACTATCCCTTTACACAGAAGTGGGATTGTAGGGAGTCCTGAGACTCAGATGTTCAGAGGGGAGAGGGAATTACAGTACTTCTTCAGTACCTCCCTAGATTGAAAGCGCTGCCACTATCGATGGACTGAAGCCTGAAGTTCTGTTAGTTTATTCTGGAGCAGGGTGACTTAAAATTGGTGTGTCTGGCCTGTCTTTCTTCCTTATCTCAGGGAGAGAGGGGAAGATTTATGAGTAAGAAAGAGGGGCAAGAAACTGCAGTAAAACCTTGATGCTTCCACAGAGTCAGCCTCTCCTGTTTTCAGATCCTACTAATCCTCTCTTAAAACTTTTTGTCTTTCTGCTTCTGAGTAGAAGACAGAATACTCTTTGTTCTTGCCATTTCTATGCAGGATAAAGAAGATAATGTCAGGCAACAAAGAGTTAAGCAACTAACTAAAGTATAATGGGAAATAGCTGTCTTTCTTTTGAAGCTGAAGGTGACGTTTGAAAATCTATGTATTTGGTAGCTAGTTACTGCTTGCTGTGTTGCACATGTTTCACTGTCTTACAGGATTCTTGCACAGACCAAGACAAATGGCAATCTAAGTTACAGAAGACTCTAAATTATACTTACAATTGGTTTTAATTTTTTAAACTGAGGGTGGGATAGACTTTTAAATGCTGTCTGTTGATCAAGAGACTATACAGCTTGAGGATAAGAAAATGCTGGAAGAGGAAAGAGTATAAATAGAAACCCCACTTCCTTGTTGAGTAGAAGCCAAACTTGTGGTTGAACCTTTCTATAGGAGAGTTCACTGAGGTCCAGATAGGCAGCTGAATGCAGATTTCTGAAGAAACCAAAAATTCTGAGGTCTGAGGGGGGATGTACATAGTACATACTGAAGACTGGACTGGGTATTTCTTCCCTGTGCAACACCTGGCTGCAGTTCTTGGAAAAGGAAGATACCAGTGGAACTCGGAGAATGTTGGTGCAACTCCAGCACCAGCTTGGTGAAAAGAGAAATGTATGTCTGACCTTTGAGTGCATTGCCATTTGTTTGGGCCTGGAAGAGGCTTAATGTAACTTAAAAACAGCCTCTCAAGACTGAGGATTTGAAATATGGGCACATCTGGACAGTAGGATAAATATGTCTACTGCTCTCTTTTAAAACTTGAAAATATTTTTCCATTGATAAGTAAGGGAATATTTTACAGCAATAAGCATGATTGTTGTTTTCCTGATAAATTTTCCCAGTGATGTCCTGCATATCACAGATTATGCTGCTGATGTTTAAACCATATTACACTGCATGGAGCGCCCTTCATTTCTAATTCTTACAGTCTCTAAATAGTATATGACATTTTTAGATACATGACTTAGATTTTTTTTTTTTTTTTTTTCAATAGGAGTTTTGTAACTAAAACTTTGCATAATGCTTTTAAACCAAGGGATATATGAGCCAGAATCTAGTTGTTTTGTAAAATGAATAATTTTGTCTGTTATCTCTTAATTAAAATACAGCTTTAAACTTTCTCTAGTTCAAACAAATTAATTCAAGAAATCTTATGGTCTTTATTTATACAGGAGGTTAGGCTAGATGATTACAGTGGTCCCTCTGGCCTTATCTATGAACATACTTACAGTTCAGTTCTGATGAAAGACTTTTTTGGGGAGTGGTGGTGGGGAGTTGGTAGTCCTGCCTACTAAGGTCATGTGTTTGTGATTTTTTCAGAGCCAGATTTCAGTTGCTTAGTTTGGCAAAATTGTAATTGTATACCTATTTACATCAGGATTGTGTAAGGGGAATTGTTTGGGTTTGGGATTTTTTCTGGGGTCTTTGGCGGCTGGGAGGGGGCGGGGGTGCCTCAGTCAAAAACTATCAACCAGAATGTGTGAAGTGCTCAAAAGAACCCACATTAGTTCCTGCTCCCAAAGGTCTGTGCTATCATGGGGTGTCTGTCTATTTGGTGTTTACCTTCATCCACCTTCCTAACATGTAGGTAGACAGGAAGAGGAGATTGCAGGGTTGCAGTGGAGAAGAGGAAAAGCCAGATCAGAGGGAAGCATTTGAAAGGCTGAGCCTGAAGAGGGAAGAGAAGCTATGACTTCTAGTTAAGGGAAGAGATTAGAATTGAGGTCAATGGGAAACCAAGGCAAGCTGAACAAAAAAAATTTGGGGGTAGCTAAACAAGGTGGGTCAGCTATGGCAAGCTTGATAAGGTTGGGAACTGGTGGAGCTGGGGAGGTATGTGAGAGTTAATTCATTATTTAGGCTAGTAGAAATAAGGATGACTAATCTGTTTGGATATTTGAGATAGGAACTGGTGAAAGAAGTACACCGAAAATCCTGATTTCTCTGGAAAGCTATTCTATCCTAGTGGACATCTTGGGCAGCTTGGTGTGCAGCTGCCTATAACTGTTTTAACTCCATTAACTCAAACAATAACAGTCTATACAAAGATTCATGGCTTATCCTTGCAGGACCATATGCCTGAAAATTTGGCAAGATGTTGGGGTTTTGCAGTTTTCCCATTTGCCTTTTTTTTTTTTTTTTTTTTTTTTTTTTTTTTTTTTATTCTTTTTTTTTTTTTTTTTTAGCAAAGAGCTCTGCATTAAAGTTCAGTTTACAAAGTCAATTTGAGTTGTGAAACACTATAGATATTGCTACATTTTGGCCTCCTTAAGAACTTATGACCTCTGGGAGTTGGATGTCAAAGTTCTAAGTCAAAAAATTTCATTTCCCTCCAGATGAGCTGTTCTTACTCTTCCTTTCCTGTGAACATTTTTACATTTTTGACCTTTTGGTCCTGATTTCAAACAAAGATTTCTTTTCATCTTAAGGAAAACTAATCACAGGAAAAAAGTATATTCTGGATAACATTAACACACATGAATTTGGTCTTTTGTTTTTTGCATATAAAAACTTCCGAGTGCTTTCTCAGGAACGGTATGTAAAGACAAGGAGTAAAAAGTTGGTTCCTGTGTTTCTTAAATCTCCTGTGTGTCTCTCATTCAGTATGTTTATGCATATACCCAACTTTACCCTATATGAGTCATCTCACTGACTTCAATTAGCTGTCCCTTTGCTACTGACTGGCTATGCAGCTCTTCCCTTACACACTTGATGAGTCTTTGTCCAGCTCGCTGCAGTCTACTTACATCTTCACAAGTCTCTGTGCAGCCAGCATAAGTTCCCTTGACAAATCCTGATTTTAGAGAGGGGTATCCTGTGGAGTCTTTCCTCCTGCATCCTTCATGGAATGTAGGACTAGAAGGGAACACAAAAGGTCATTCATCTTCCTTGTCTTGGCAGGATTGAAACCATTAATGACAGATGTTTCTTCAACCTATCTCTGAAATCTTTTGGAGATGGACCACTGTTTAGAGACTATTTCCTTAGGTTGTTTCAAGTGCTTAAGTAGCCTTACTCCTAGAGAAACTGATCTAGCCTAAATTTGGTACAATTTAAACTTGTTTGCGCTCTCATCCATAGCAAACGTACCAAAAATATGTCTTACTGTCCTCTTCATATATCTGTTAACCATTTTCACGCCTCCCCAAGTTTTTGCAATCTTTCATTGCAGAGTACATTTACAAGACCTCTAATAACTTTTCTTTGCAGGCCTCTCTACTTCATTACAAATGTAAACTAATGGTTTGACATAATTTATTTTCATGGCTACTACTTACCTCATTATCTTATAGGCACTTACAAATCTTGTTTTTCACAGTATTGTGGGGTGGAATTGAAGATGAACTGACTCCCCATCTCCTTTGGTCTCCGCTCCCCCCTTTTTTTTTTAAGAGATGGTGTGAATTCAAGTGCTTTGGAGTATTTTGTGTAGAGAATTACTAGTTTACTGAGAAGCATTTTTCAACTCCAGAAGAGATCTTGAAAAGTGTAGACATTAATGGAATTAATAGGCATTAATGACCTATGACAAAGATAATTTATTGATGATTCTCAAAATACACTGTTAGGAATAATACTTGGGTATTAAAAAGCATGCCCGATGACTAAATATTACTGCTTGTTTTCAGAAGATACTTTACCAGATATTGCATTGTACCCGGAGGACCTGACCAGTCAGTTCTCAGGGGCCGATGGCAGTGTGGACCTGGGTGTCATTGGCTTCCAGGCTAACTGGGCATGGGCAAAAGCTGGCTGCTGTTCCCGACGGCTTCTGCTGGGTGCATCGGCTCTAACTAAACCTCTGGAGAAAATGGAACAGGACAGCCAAAAACACAGGCTTAGCAAAGGAGTTAAACTACAGTAACTTTAACCCTTTCATTTAGAATTGTTGCTGCAGGACTCTCTAAGGATACAGACTTTCAAAATACTCCATTACAGAAAGCAGTATCAGTTCAAATAAAAATAAAACCAGAATTATGTGACTAAATCTTTCATCTTTCTAAGTTGTCTCCTCTTACAAACTATTTACTGAGTAGCACTAACAGCAGAAGGAGATAATCCACAAAATCTTTACAACTTCTTGTACACCCTTCCACCGACAAAGAAGATTGGAGAAGATAGGCTAGGTGGAAATTTGTTTTATGATATCTGAGAAACAAATGCTGCTTTTTTTGTTTTACTGCCTCTACCTTTTTAATAAAATTCATAATGTACCTTCTGTCTTTAAAATCAATTCAAATACTCTCTCTCTAGTTTATTGCTGTGATCTGCCCATCTTAGATTGGTATCAGCTGCAGCTTTTAAGATAAACTGAGTCATATCTCCTCAGTAAAATCCTGGGCAGAGGTAGCCACGTCTATGCAATGGGAGGAGGTTAGTGCCCAGCCTGCCAAGTAGTCATTGTCTCGGTACCGCCAAAACCGGGCAATTTCTCTCAGTATGTTGCGTCTCTCTTTCAGCACTCATGCACAGATATCCTCTGTAGGGAAACAAGGTTACAAATGAGCATAGAGTAACGGTGCACATGTCCTCCTAGCGTGATATGGGATTGGGACATGATGGATGTGTGCACCTGGTATCGCTTTTGCACCAGATACTCGTACTGCTATGTCTCCTTTGTTTGACACTTTGCCATTATTAGAACTTAACGGTCCTAAAGTGTGCAAAAATAGGGGCCCTGCTTTTTTTCTTACTCTCTTTTTTTTCCTCTGGATTTTTCCCTTTAACTAATTGACACAGATTTATTCCCAGGTTTTGCAGATCACTTCTCAATGTTTTTCTCTTTCCTCGTGTTCAAAACTGTAAAATATAAATGTGGCAACAGAGTTCCCCCTTTCCCAGGGAATTGTATAATTTGATTTTAGGAAGACTCAAGAGTTTTTCTTATTCCATATATAATATGAAGGATTTCAGTGATTTAATAGGTATTTTTTTACTTTGCTAGGTGACACAATTGATGATCAAAGTAGAGAGTCAAAGGATAAAGCTTCATTTCCGGAGACCAGACCAATGTACAACCAACCTCCACAGGTAAGAGACTATTTCCTTATGCACACATGATGAAACTTCCATAGCAGCTCATTTAAGAAGCATGAATGTCCTGCAGGAGAAGGTTTCAACACATTCACATCTTCTGCAGACTGAGTGCCTACTCAGCCTTCCTTGTCATCTATCATAAACGAAGCATTGCTAGTAATTAGATGGCAATATTATCAAGGCCACCGATACTGATTTGAAAAAGAAATAGTAAGAAGACTGGGCTGTATGGTATTGCCAAGTATCTTATTTTTATACTTGAGATGTGCAAGCATGAAACTGTAGCTAGAATGTTAATGAATTGCATAGAAACATTAGCGTGGTGAGTAGTGATGGAAAATGTCAAACATTTACATAAGTCATTTATTTCCACAGCTACCATTATAAGTAACATGTTGTGAATGTGTGAGTATAGTAGACTGTCTTCATTGTGTGTTTGCTTTCTGTTTCAGTACTGTGTGGCTGTAAATCTGGACTTCTTTCTCTTCATCTGGTTTATTTAATATTTAATCCATGTATACTAAAGAGGGCTTTTCAGAATATTTCTGCATATGATGTACGCATATTTTCTTCTCTACCTCCTCTGAAAATGTTTTTGCAATGAGTATGAACCTGTTTTCCATTGCCATATAGTTTTAGATATTTACAAGATAACCATGAGACATTTTACTTGGACTTTTAGTGTTTTTGTGATGTTCTTTTTTGCTTAACCTATACTTTCTCTCTCTCTTTCTCATATCTAGCCTTGGAACTAACTGTGTGTCTGTCTGTCTCTCTCTTCTCAATGCCATTTTAATATTTATTATTGCTAAGTGCCTTGGTATATCAAAGGTGTGTGTGATAATGTTGCATCTTTAAGAGTGGTCAACGTGTGCGTGATCTGTAGTCTCCTTTTTTAATTTCAAATTAAAAACTGTGTCTGATACAGAAGTCTTTAATTCATCATAAGTAATGAGTGGTTTGCCTTCTGATAACATGGCAGTATGAATTAGTTACAGTTAATTGCAAAATTTTAGTCTGACTTCTGGATCCATGCCCATCTGAGCCAGGGTGTTTTGCAACTGAAGTCCTGCAATTTTGAGGCAGTATAATGCATTGGTGTTGTGGTTACCTGCTGCACAGACATAGTTTCCCTTAATATGATGTTCTTGCTAGGTATTGTAAGCTGCCAGTTATTGTAGTGTCAGAGGTTTGTTCAGTTCTGTGGAATTTCAGTAAAATAGGAACTTGTGTAGATTTTAAGTGTTTATGTTAGAGGAAAGAAGCAAAGTTTTCAAAATAAAATAGCAGATATTACAGTGAAAATAAAACAAAGATTTATTTTAATCTTTAAAAGACTTAGTATGTCACAAAAATACTTGTATGAACTGTCTTGAGACAACATCGATTAAATTAAGATACAGCATTTGGTAGTATCCAAGTTACTAATTTCAGTCTCTGGATTTGGGTGTTTGGACTTCACATTTACTCGAAGGAGTTCTCCATTTCTCAGAATAATAGAGTAACTGAGGATCATGGAAATGAAATGGATAATTCTGGCCATTAGGGAAGCAATATTCCTATTTGCAGTAGCAAGTATGTTTTTATAAATTTGTGGCAAAAATCTACCGATTTAGCAAAATTGGAAAAGCATTGTATTATATATTCAGTATGTCATTGAGAAATAGAACATTAATTGAAATAATAAACTTGTTAGCATTAAAACAAGAATACTTCGTAAACATAGTACAGTATGTTAAAAGATACCTGTTAAACTGCAAAGTAGTATCAGATATTTGTCATACAGAGTTGAACAGAAGAGCGTTTAGTTCTTCAACTGCATCTTTCAATTGCTGGAAACTTGCTTTTATTTTTATATATAATCTATTTTACAATTTAATAGATGTAGAGTTTGTGGAACATGGAAAGTGCTTTTAGAAATGTGATTTAAAGAAGCATGAAGTAATACTTTGTTCATCAGTCACGTCCTTATTTGAAAGGGAACTGAGGTTGAGTTTGATTTTTTTGAAGAAAGTATCTTCTGGAGTATTTTTTGGTAACTGTTGTCATCTTTGGAATTTCCCATTTACTTAGGTACTATTGGATTTGTTTTCTGTACAATTACTGAYTTCTCAAATACGTATTTCTGTATAAACTTGCACAATTTATTTAAACTAATGCACAAATAAAAGCTTACACCAAGATCATCTTGCTGCAACTAGCAACACGTAACAGAAGCTCTCGTAACAACTGCAGTACCTGCAGTCTGCGTTATTTTAAGAGGTTTTGATATTGCATGCATGTTAGAGGAACTGCAGATACTTAGAAACTTGCTGAGGAAGGGTGTTCTCAAAGGCCAACTTTAGTCCAAACGTTTCGTCTTCTGCAGAGAGTGGGAACAGAAGCTCCTGCTTTGAACAGTCCCATGTGGAGTATCCTCTCCATCTCCATGAGTACAGATGGAGGTTTGGGAGGGTCACCTCCCGATGCCGAGTCAGTCCTAGGGAGGTGCGTTGTCCGGCAGGGTAATGAGTGCTCTGGGCCTAATCAAGCATGGACGATCCCACTGAAGTTGCTTCAGGCTCATGAACTAAAAGTCATAACCGCATTTAAGTGCTTTTCTGGACTGGGACTTAGCACTCTGCAGGGCCGAGAACTTAAATTAGTCTCTTTATGACACTGAAATACAAAGCTTCTAATTTTAACTGCAAAACCATCATAATAGAAAGAGATACTATGGCTTTATTTTTTCATGCTTGCGAATTTTCCATTATTATAGTACAATTTCCAGATAATTCAGTCTTTATCTGCTTTCACTGGGAATTTAAGGTTATAGAAAATAACAGAATGGAAAGGTTAGTTTTGATATATCAAGAACGCTAGAAACCCTAGTAATATGGTGGGGTTATTTTTGATAATGAGCTATTCCATTGGTAAAGCAAATTAGTGCAACCATGTATTTTTGTCCTACTGTGAGAGCAATTATGTAGCATATCTATTAGGAGACATAAAAAATATTTTTGACAGATGGTATGGCTGTGAATTAGGATTTATGAAGATTATTGTATGTCTGGTGTCCAGGACACCTGGGATTGTTAAATTGATGTAAGAAACAACGACAAAAAAAATTACATTTCTAGTAATAGCTGCAGTGTTTTGTATCTCCCTACTGTCACCTTAAGAAGCAGCTCGTGTTTATTTGATATTGCACTTCTTGATAATCCAACCTGTGCTTTTTAGCCAACAGATGTCAGCAGATTTAATGGGTGAAAACTGTACCAGTAAGTGTATTAAAATAAACCACCAAAAATGAGAGCTGTCTTTAGATTGTAAATTAAGATTTTTCTCTTGCTGTGTTCTTTTTTTGTTGTTTTTCTTTATAGTCCTATTTCTCCCTCAAATACTTAATAGCTATTGCCTTCTATCTAAGGAGCTTGTTATACGTTTTCTAGGGCAAGAGAGAATCCCCCAAGGGATTGCTTAATCCATAATTATCTAATTTATATGTTGTTGTTATAGCCACTCTTAATTATATACCTTGCTGTGATACTTATCATCATAGGACGTAGTTTTCTTTATGAATTGCAATAGTTCTGTTATGGTTCTTTTGCCCTTTCTTTTCATAATTTGCTACTATAAACTGAGAATGTAGCAGATAGAAAGCCCATGTTTCCTGAAGTAAATTTAAAATCGTCTATGGTTTTCTGCATATAGATACTGGTGTGCACTGTTTTGGGCAAGTATCTAAATAAATTAGAAAAAATATTTTTATATCTAAATTGGCAGATAATATCCTCATTAAACTGATCCTTTGTAAAGCTGCTATGTAAGGATTCTGAATAGATGTAAATAACAGTTTCCTAGGCATCTGGTTAGGGGTCATATTAGTCAATTGGAAAGACGGAAATACTATGAGATATAAAATATCAAGGAAGAGATAATGGGAGTTGTGAGTGCACAGAGTAGGGGAAAAAATGAATTTAATTTTCTTTTTACTCATCTAGAGAAATTAGCAAGTATTGCTGAAGTTGATAGACTTTTAAGATATCCTTTTGAGCAGAGCACCTGATATAATTCCAGGGCATGAATAATGCTAATGTTATCTTTTTTCCTTTTTTTTAAAAAAAAAAAAAAAAAAAAAAAAAAAATTAATTGGTTCTTCCAGACCTATTAGTGCCCAGTTTTTACTAAAGCTTGGCTCTCTGGATTATTTTTACAAGTTACTGGAAAAGGAGCTATTAGTGATCGTGTCTTTGCTCAGTCACCCAACTCTTAGTTTATAGTTCAGAGGGTCCCATATTTAAAATCTCAAGAAGGGTATTGTGGGCTAGATTTACTGCATCATTTTAAATTCTGTACATTTGCTTTAGAGAAGGTAGTTTATATTTCAAAATTATTGGCCAATGTTTGTGATCAGTTTGCTTCATTTTGACAAAATATAGCGTCTATAGAAAATGTTGCTGCTTAGATTGGCTTTTTTTTTTTTTTTTAAGCATTCATAAGCTAGAATTCTAGTCATGGCCTGGTTAGATTAATTGCTTGTCATATGTCATAGTAACTCCAAGATCTTCTCTTTCACCTGTAAAGCCCTTAAAGCATGTTGGTCCATATTTTCTCTCTTCTTAATTGGGTATGTAAGCAATAATCACTTAATGAAATTACCCACTCTTGGAAGGGACTGGAATAAGTCTGCAGCAGGTCATCAAGCATGTACTTTTCTCTGAATGCTGGTACCGTCAGAAGAAAGATCTTATGTTTCACTCAACTATTGTGTATGATCATAAGCTATAGGAAGTGAAGTTTTAACATTACCTTTAAAGAAGGATGACTAGTTTTCAGTGTTGGCGGCTGCAATGCACATCATCTTTCTTAGCTCCCTCCATCCTTTGCATGTATAGTAAATAGCTGGCAGTTCTTCGGGGGATCTGTGTGCAGCCACAGATCGAAAGTGCGTACCAAATAGAGCTGCCATATGATAAGAAGGGCACAGTATATGGTTGTGATCTTACCGAGAACAAAGGTAAATAGCTAAAAAAATCAACTATTACATATTACAACTATTACTATGCAATAGCATATTTAGTTTATAAAGCTTGATTATATTGTAATGTTCATATTGCTATCTGTTTGATAATTGACCAAAATATTTAAGAGGTCTTTTCATATTAGGAAGACCTCCAGAATGTATGGACCAGTGGACTTCTGTCTGCCCTCAACAGTTGGGCAACTTGGTGGGGAGGGGAGGGTGCATGTACATATTATATATAAATATATTAGGTATACATACATACACACGTGCTTCTGGACGTCACGAAGGATAAGTTGCTATGGCCTCACAAACAACATTTTATAAACTCTGATTTGTGCAATCTATTGACCCAGGGTCAACCATTAAGACCTGGGGGTGTCTTGTAAGACTATCACTTTGTAGGGTTTTTCTCAACTCTAAAAGTGAATAGTTAGACATTTTATCTGTGTAACATGATACACAGCTGGGGTTATTTCAGATACTTAGTAATCATAGTAATGTCAAGAATGCTATGTCACTTGTCTTTTTCTTAAAGGGAAGTATTATATTTTTAGTTACAGGGAACTGGAGTGGGAATTGAGAGATGTGAATTAACGTGGTTGTCACCAACTTCCTCTCTGAACTTAGAAAACAGTTCATTTTCAAAAAAGTAATGCAGCTTTCTCTTACAAAGTGTTTTTCTATAGCACTTTGCAAGTGTGAAATACTGTTAAACCCTTTGTTTAACTTCAGTTGAGTTTTCATTACAAGAAGAACTGAGGAAGCCTTACAGTCTTTTAAGATGGGACTTGAACGTTCTGTCTGGCCAGCAAATACACGTAAACACAACAAATAGATTCGAGCATCCCTCCCTCCCACAGCCCTGCCTGCAGAGTCCGGAGTCAGTGCTGTGGTTGATCTGTACGATTGGTGAGGTTTGAGCAACAGAAGACAAAACCACCTCCTGTAGAGAAAGAATAGCACACAAGCATGGTATATTTTCGTCATTTAGTGCCTATAAATAGCAATGTACATACCCGCATGTAAAAAGTTCATAAAATAGTAAAATTGGCCTGATTGGCAGCCTCTTCATTTTGAGAGCGAGGCTCTAGTAAAGTAACGTATACACCAAATAGTGACCAAGGCACATGTATCCAGAAGCACAATTTTTATACCTCCCTATTTAGTTTGGGCAGAGACTCACTATACACTTGACTTAATTGCATGCTTATTCAGTTACATTGGATGTTTTTTTGTAGCAGGAGATGCTCAAATTGCGTGCCCAGATGTTCCCATCACATTTTTTAGCCTTTCTCTAATTTTGGGATCTTCTGACTAGCTTAATCCCCAGATAAAACTACTGATTATCCTGTATCTCTTGCCCAAACACATGCAGTTGGACTAAAAGCCAGTAATGCTGGTTCACTAATGCTGCTGTCAACAAATTGATTGGTCAGTCATCCTGCCTCTGGGAGCAACCCTTCTGGGCTTTCCAAATATTAAAATTGATCTAAAATGCCATGTAGATCATACATCACTTGATGAGACTGAGTACTAACACAGCCTGATATATTTACAACATGATGCATTAGTGTAAAATGGTGGCTGAAAGACTAGTATAGGGCAGCTTATTAATAATTACTCTAAACACCAAGTAAGGAAAATAACAATGTCTTTAGGTTAGTTTCACTGCCATTTTCAGGGGAAAAAATCCCCAAAACCACAGACAGCAGTGGGCAGTCCATCTTAATGGAAAGGAGATATGACATGAAAACTGTCTCGTTTCAGTCCAAAGTGCTAATATTGATAAGACAGGAATATGTTTTTCTGTACTTTCCATCAGGGTGGTTTGATCCTTTCACCATAATGTGCTACTGCTGTAATTTCTGCCTTAAAAAAAAATGCAAAACTTCACTACTCCTCAGTTGTATCAGGCTTGTGAAAGACTGTGCATTGGGTAGCATATAGTCAAATTTTGTTCTAAAGCACTTCTTAAAAATACAAGATAAAATTGAAATTATTTGTTTGCAAAATTCTTTTCTTTGCTTCCACAATATTACAAATTTTAAGAATACTTTTCTAGTGTTGTAATGCAATTAGTAGACCTGCTTGATAAAAATAAAACCATTTTAAAAGCCAAAAAAGTACCCTTCTTCCTTTTCATTATGTTCCAATTATCTTCCTTCCATAGAGAACCAGGAGGCTGAAAGAGGCCACCTTGATTGAATGAGATGACCAATATTTGTTTCCTTTTATTTATTTAATTAATTATTTGGTCCTTTACTGCTTTAAGAGTCATCGTGCTTTTATTCCTGCATCTCAAAAGCCTAAGCAGTAGGTGCTGAGGACAACTCAGTCTTGTTACTGTTTGTAGATTGAAGCTTTACAGACTCTGGCTCCTGGTAAGCTGTTTGCTGAAGGTGCTGTTGACAAGTGTTCCAGCTACACACTGTGTATGGAGGAACTTAAAGTCAAATATCCATCCTTCCTTTCTCTTATTGACTTGAATCTCTATGGAGAGAGCAGGTGGAAATTTATGTTAGGAGATACTTGCCTAATTCACTTTTTCAGCATTAGAATATTTTAAATTTGTAAATAGGACATATTGCTAGTCTTGCCACATGCTTGGATTTTAAGCAGCATGATAAAAACCTCAGAATAAAGCACTTAGTACAGCAATTTTTATTCACACATCTGCCTGAGAATCCATTTATGTTCTTCAAAACTGAGGAGAGCGTTAGAAAGATCCAGGGGTTTAGTTACCTAACAAAACTTCTGAAAGCACGGCTGAGGACGTTGTTTGCAGGTATTGCTGGAGGAAGCCTCACCTGGGTTCAGACTAGTAATTCTTTTCTGTTCACTCTACTTAATTAGCTTTTTTCTGAAAACCAAATCCAAGATCATTTCCTTTTCCTTTCCTCTTATTGTAGATGGAAATTGTTATCCCTCTGTCTTTTTCCTCTCACTGATATTAACGTTCTAGGGAGACATTTCACGGATGTTGCTGCCTACCTCAATTACTCAAGGAGAGATTTCCTTTTCTTCTCGAAACAATAAGTTCTGATTTACGCAACTTTGTCCAGTTGTTCCAATTTGCTGAAAAATTTATTGACTTTTTTTTGTGAAACAATGTGTGCTAAATATTTTCTTACTAGTCTTTTATGTTTAATTGTCTAAGTTCTTTTCTTAAGTAGACAGCTTCCTTTCCCATTCAAGTCCTTGGAATTTCATACGCTTAGTAGAATAATGAGAGAATGCGGTATTATCCCTCTTTTTTAGAGGTTCTGCTCCATGGACATCTACCATCTCAGAGAAACTGTCATCTTTTTCCTGCCATAGGAGGTTACCATGTTGGAGCTTCTACAATAGCAGAGGTAGAGACATGGAGGCAGAGACCCAGTTTGTCTAAGCTCCTCCTATTCAGGACATCAGCTTCCCAAAAAGTCTTCAGGATATTTTTTTGCTTGGAGCAGTAGAGAGAAACTCAGATCCTGTTGTCACTAACTACATTGACCAAATGTAGCTGCTAAATTAAAACAGATTATTTAAATACTGTTTATTTCAATATGCAATTGAAGTTTTATAGAAAATTAATTTCTTATAATATTCTCTGGCTATATTGAAAAGTTAAAATATAGCCTTTCCTCCCAATTCGAGCTCTGTTAAAAGAGTATTTTCTGGGGGGGGTGTAACATTTGCATCCTAGTTATTTAAAAATTATTGCCCCACATACAAAGAACATACTCATGGTTCAAAGTTGCTTCAATAGATAACTGAATTTTAATAGTTAATATCTGAGTTTTGTATTACATCAGGAATGAAGGTAGCAGCAAAATAAATGTGAGTACTTTGTGCTTTTGGATGACACTGAAGTTACAGAACAAATCCATTATCAGCATTTATCAGACTTCTCTGTTCATTTTGCAATATATTGACTTGTCCTTCACTTCTGATTTGTGGCTGTGGAATGCGCTGCTGGATGTCTAGAGCTGCCTGCATTTTCAATTACAGTTCTTCTGGCTTGCAGTTTACTTACTATTGTAATTTTCATGAACTTTTTAATCTTTCAGCATACATGCTACAGAAAAAAGGAAAAAAAAAGATCTGGCCTAGTTAGTAACATTTCCTGGCACTGGCAGAAGCACAACGTGATGAATATTGTTCATGTTGCTTATTATAATGTAGGAGACCTTTGCTGTGAATAGCTTGCATATTACTTTGAAGGAACAGAGGAACTAGATAAACTGTTCCTTACTTGAACCCACATCTCTCTCTCTCTTCCAAGATAATTCTTATCACAATATTCATGTTGCAGAGGGGAACATTGTCCAAAATTCACCTGTTAGGACAGTGCCCTAAGCTCAGGGGCCTCCAGAGAGGCACAGGGAGGCAGCAAGAACAGGAACAGTGCTACTGAGGGGGCATAAATGCTGATACAGCTCTTCAGTTATCAGATTCAAAAGTGCTAAAATTGGTTGGGATAGAAGGAAAGATGAAAGAATGATTATTTTCGTTATGGTGGGAAATTAAGACTTAGCTTTTTAATAAAGATTAGAATCCTTTTCTGTATCCTTCTTATTTCTGCAGTCTTTCTTCATGTTGCATCTTATCCCTGTTTGTTCACAATTTTATAGTTTCTCATTATAGATGCCCACATTTGAGATGTTACAGTTCTGTGTCTTTAAACAATTATTGAATGAAATAATTAAATAATAGGAATTAGGAATAAAGGAATAAAAATAGGAATTAGGAATAAAAATATCATTATACAATTTCGGTTATATTAAGTTCAATATATTTGCTAAATTCATCACCAACCCCCCTCCAAATATTTTCTGTGCCCAATTATTATTATAGGGGATTGAGTAAAAACAGAACCTTAGACTTGTTCTGGTTTGAATTTGCGAAATTGTTAACGAAGAAAACCAATTTTTTTCTTCTAGGATGAACAAATTAGATAGTTGGTTTAGACACTAGATATGCAGTCTTTTGTGGTACTTAAGAATACTTTTCAGGGTAGAATTGCATTTTACAAGTGTTTCATAAATGAAACTCACAGGCATCTCTAGTATTTACTAGGATAATTAAACTAACACACTTTAACCGTGGAACATTCAGAGTACCCAGAGTTCAAATGGCAACCTTGCAATTCTTCCCCTCTGCAGAGATTAACCGTTTTAGCTGTTTGAGAGAGCAGGGAGCATGTACTAATTACAGAAAGTTCATTCTGCATTTAAACTATCAAATTGTTCCTACATTAGAGAAAAAGCTAGTTCTGAATAATTACACTATTCTAATTGCTTTAATGTCAATAAGGATGTACAAATGTGCATTGTTATTGATACTGAAAGTGTGGTTTAGCAAAGATTCCCCTACTGTTCTTTGCAGGCCAGGATACTCTGTGGGGAGCTTTGCTATAATAACAAAAAAGTGTAGAATGTCACAGGTACTTTTCACTGTTTCTTTAGAATTTTTTTTATTTAAGATTTCAGCAACATTAACCTGACCTTGATTCCGTTCTAGTCTAAGGAATGGCTGAAAAGCATGCTTTAAAGTGGAAAATGAAAAAAAAAAAATCTAAAATGTATGTCACAAATCAGTAAAAATATACTTAAATGCTTATTTTAAAATCTGGTTCTGTTTTACTCTGAACAGCAATAGTGATAAATGGAGAAAAAACATGCTGCCTACTAATCACACAAAATTTGTACAGGTAGCAGGAACTCTTTTAAGAAAGACAAATCACTGCTGTATTACAGAATGAGAGTCATAAGAAGCTGGAAAACAAGAGCCCAAAGCAAATGGGAAAGCTGATTTCCATTGACAGCCATTGTTGCTTCTAAGAGTGTCTCCAAGGACTCGATCTTAGCCCGAAGCTTTCAGCGTGGAAGTCTGCCCTGTTGCAACCACTGACAACACCAATCTTAGGCTAGTATTACAATCCCATTCACTGCATTTCTGTTAAGAAAGAAATAAAGCAACCAGAAGCCATGTGGATACGGCAGTGAGCTACTGCAAGGTCTCCAGCACTACTTCTTCCATCTACTTTTGTTCTCCCAGATAGAAATAACTTTTTTCTTGAGTCCCTGGAGGGGATGCTGACTAAACTTTTGAGTGAGCCTTGAAAGAATAGCAGCTCTCATGATTCACGTGAGATTTTCTGAACCATCTCGGGGGCATCTGTATTGTGCTTGTCCGGGTGGGTTTCTTCCCTTCTTAGAGTTCTGTGAGGATGTAGGTCACATACTTATTGGTGTGGGGGTGTTTTGTTGTTGATGTTTTGGGTTGGGTTTTTTGTGACATTTAAAAACTATCATGTCATGTACACTTTTCGCCCTTCCAGCAAGGTTTTACTGATCCTTTTCTCCTAGCTTAAATTTTTGAATACAAAGTGCTAAACATTCAGAGCGCCTTGTGAGTAATTTTTCTTTTCCCCTCTGTTCCTCTTTGCCATTACTGTTCTTATTTGAAAAGTGAGTCATTGTCATCAATGGAGATGCTCACTCTGGAATTCCTACAAATTTTCTAAAAAGGCCCAGTGAATACCCTAAAAAGCATCAATTGAAACACAATTGGAAGAACAATCCCCTAAGACAATTTCCATTTCTAGATACGTCAGAAATAACTGCATAATGCTACATAAATTCTGAGATACATTATGATACACTATTTGCTGTAATACCACAAAATTGCCTGAAATAAAGATAATATTTCTATATCACCAGTAATGTTGTAGGTCTCTGTCATAATTATGATATTGCTGGATATTTACTAAATATTCTAGAAGAGTGAACATACTGTTTGTTTCTTAAGGCTGTCTTTTTAAGGAAAATGGGTCTGCTTCTGGAAAGAAAAACCTTTTTTTTTTTTTTTACAGAAAGTACAAATTTCTTAAAATGAATCACTTTTTGCTAGAAAACCTTGTTCAATAATTTAGATGATAGTAATGCTAGCACTGATCTTTGATTCTTCTTCAGAGCACTGTAAATCCAGCTTCTCAGTACATTGTAAACTATGAATTTTTTCTTCCTTACGAGACTCTTGGCGGACTTTATGGTTAGCACACAGAGATGCAGCAAATTAGATGTTTTTAAAGGCAGCTGAGAAACATTTAAAAAAAAAAAAAAAGAACAAAAAGGAAGAATTTACTTTAGAGGATAATTTTATACTTTGTTAAGAACACCCTTGCTGTCAGAGTGCAATTAGTATCTGGTGGCCAGCTACCATATATCTTTACATACTGTTTCTTTTATCCCTGTTCATTTGGATTGCAAACCAAGAATGAAGAAAACACCTTGCTTATTTGAATTAAATTTGATTACCATACCTTCTGTAATTTTAACTGCTTTTTGACTCCCTGGTGTTTGGTGAAATGTAAATTGTTTGGTGATCTTCTAAGTGCATTCAATTAATATTTCTCATAGCAGGATTGTGTGTCATAGCATTTGGCAGTGCTTTGTTTAGCTAATGTCCAGAGAATATGCTCTGAATAGATTGTATTCTGGATAAATAAGTTAGGCATTTAAGTAGAAACCAGTGTGACTAATGTGGGATATCAAATTCTCTAGGACTTGCAGTTCTATATATGCTTGAAGAATGCATGCATGAAAACATAAGCCATTTCATAACCTTGACTTTGATTGCATCACATAGCTTTGTACTGGTGTTTGCATTGTAACCAGCTTGGGTGATCTCAGCACTGATGGGTGGTTGATGTTCTCTACTAGAGTGTCCAGTTCTTCATTACATTACTACAGTCGCTATAAAAGCCTGCTGGTCAGGTTGGCTTCATCAAGGTCTTTTCACTGATGTGGATTCTCCAGCATATGAGTGAAATATGTCTTAGCCCATTTAAAGGATGTCTTTATGATTTGGAAGCACAAAAATATGCCTAGCTTGATAAGATCTTGCACATGAGGCCAATATCTAAATATCGCTGCAAGAGTGCTCAGAAACAATTCTGCATAGCAAAGGGCAATGATTGCCTGTAATGACTGCACTAGGCAGAATTGAAAAATTACTTCTTGCAACCTGAATTGTTCAGGACAGGAACTTTTTTCTTTGTATGTAGATACCTAATAGATAATATAATATATGCCATAACGCATATGACACACTGTGTGCTAGATAAAGGGATGGGCTCCACAGTATTCAAGGAATTAAACTGCAAATGTGACAGAGTTTTCCAGCAGCCTATCTTCAGTTAACTTTCCAGGTTAACTTTGGGCAGCTTTTTTCTACCATGTTCGGGTTTTGCATACTGCATTAAAGAACCATCCTCCCCAGGTTTTGTATTTTTCCCATTGCATAATTTGTTGGGATGTCATTCCAGTAATAGTAACATAAAATGTGACTTGCTATAAATGAAAAAGTGAATGTGAACATTTTAAGATAGTGAAAAATGGCCATTTTCATGGGAGAGACAGTAGTGGTTTACGTGTGAAACTGAAATAGGAAATCTCAAGTCCTTTTCTCATTTATGCTGTAAACTGATCCTGTCATATTGGACCCAAGACCTTCTAATGAGGGGCTGGTAGACTAGGACCCAAAGACCATTGGATCCGAGATCAGATTATGGCATTTGTTATACTGACCTGACACTTTTCTTTGTTCCTGACTTATCTGTACTATGTTGCTCCCAGCCATTTCGGGCTTTATTTATGATACTGTTTTGACTATTCAAATAGTATCAGAATCTATAGACTATTAAGAACCTCGCTGACAGTATGCAGAGATTGAGTATGGTAAAATGATGTTTAACAGCAGAATAATTCTGATGTAATTCATCCTTCCTTACTGCAGTCTTGCTTTGAAACATGGAGTGGGACTTGAGAGTAAGAAAAGCTGGTTCTTGCTCTATCATTGTCAACACACAGTATCTGCTGTGTGCAGAAAGGGTTTTAATTTCTGGGGCTGCCCATTTGGCACCCTTCTAACAAATGTAAGGTTTCTGGAGGGAAAAAGAGATCCAAGATGCTTTGTGCTCTCTCCAATTTTTTTTTTTTCCCTCTTTGAAGTTAGTTTTGCCACGTGATAGTCTAATTTGCATTGTAAATTGAGTTCATCCAGCTTGTGGGACAATTAAGATATAAACAGGTGTTCATAAAAGTATAATTTGCCAAAAAAAAAACCCATTACATTCTAGGGATTTCTGATTATCATCTGAGCTATGGGAATAGGACAGCGAGTGAGGGATCATTTTTCCCTGGAACGTGAGAGTGGGGGGAGGCAGAAGGGTCTTTGAAGATCTTGTTTAATTGATTCCTAGATGTAACCTTTTCCTGTTTTTCATTTGGGGCTTTCTGGCTCTGCTCTCCCCTTCAGAATATGGGACTGATGTAGTACAAGCAAATACCAGCACCTCAATAAATGCTCCACAGGTTATTTCTTTCAAGAGGGAATGTAACAAATTTGTGCAGAGTAGAAATTAAGGGAAGTTTTTAAGTTTACAGCAACTACAAATTTAAGTACTTATTTGAAGCATTGTGGGGGTTTTTTTTCAGATAAATATCATTAACATAAATAAACGTTCTGTGTGTTTGGCAGTGTTCTTAGCAAGAGAATATGTCTGTAGCAGATGTTCATTAATTTTGTTATGATGCACACCTTGAGCCTATTTAGCCATGACAAGAAGGAAGGCTTCCCTCTAAGTCTTATCAATTAGCAGCTATAGAAGCTAAGATCCCTTTTAAAGTGAGAGCTACTGATCTTCAACTTGAAGGTAACTGTGCTGATTAGAACAGACAAGTACAAGAGGTTTTAGGGTTTTTCCCTGAACTTACAGACTTAGGTACTATTGCCCGTGGCTTTTGCTCAGAGCTTGGAAAGCTGCAGTAGGAGAACTATGCAGGCTATCCTCCTGACTTCTCTGCTAGCTTTCCTATTTTCCCTGCCCTATAAAGATAGCAGAATCAGTAAGGAAAGCCAAAAGAAATCTTCTTTATCAACTCTCGCCTCTGCTGTTGCGTGTAGCTTTCTGAAGAGCTGTTAGCTACTCCTAAGAATAGAGAACTGAGAAAAGGAAAGCTAGGGAAAATAACAAGAAGAAACATCTGTAAACTGTAGCTGTAGGAATTATGTAATACAGACATCTCAGTATTACAATAGCTTAGAGAATATTGTTAAAGCAGGAGAAACCCAGTGACATACCCTGTCTGTCTCCAGAAGGCTCTGAAGTGGCCTAGAAGAATAGACAAAGATGGGACTACTCTTTCCTTTTTGATGCCTATAAAATAAAATGTTTTATAGCAATTAGCCAGAAGGTGATCTGAAAGAGAAGGGGAAAATTCAAATAGGATTTGTACTGGGAAGTGAATCCCAGCAGCTCAGTAGGAAGGTGCTTTCCTCACTTGCCTCCTTTGGAGCTCACTTGCTCCTCTTTTGTACTGGATCATAATCAGTAAGGTTAGTAGTTATATCTAGCAGTCATTCCTTTTAATAAAGCTTCTTAACCTTAAGAAATTTTACATTATTATCCTGTGACATAATAGTAACGGATCTTGGGAAGTTTATCTTAAGCTTTAGGTTTCTAGTCATCATGAGTATAAACAAAAGCTTCCAAATGAGGGTCCGTTCCAGAGCACGCAGCACCACTAACCCCTTCCGTCACAGTAGCTTATGGAGCAGCGAGCTTCCTCCATCACCCAAGACAAGTACTGACTCTGAACTGACTTAGACTGGCAAGATTATCTATTTCATTGTTGACAGTGTAATAGAAGGTTTAATGTTTGTTTATCTGTCCTACTAGATGAAATGTTGGGTTGTGTAAGGAATGCCTAGTGCTCAGGTTGCGTTCAAGTCAAATCCAGTCCTTCCTTTGAGAAGGAGATAGAGTGTCTTTTACCTGGCTAAATGCTTAGCTGTGTTACATACTCGCAGGCTAGAAAACAAACCACCCCACCGCCACCCCACTGCCCAAACTGTCCTTCTGTCAAACAGCCACAACCTCAGGTTCTCTGTAACAACCATGATCTGTAACATTCAACTCCAGCACAGGTCAGATCTTGAGCAGCACAACTCCCCTAAAAATCACGGAATAATTTAGGATGAAAGCGACCTCCATACAACTAGATCCATTTAACTCTTATGATCAGTTGAACACCAAATTAGTGTTTAAAGCTTCTGGTGTTCTCCCTTCCCTAATAACAGTGTAAGCTTTGGGTTTTTCTGGCTGTGTGCTGAGTATGGACGGTTGAAAGGAAGAAGTCAGGACTGCAATCAGAAATTCATGTCTAATGTTCTTGGCTCTGACATGACTTGTTAAGCACTTTTGAGCAAATTACTGAATATTTCTGTATGTGTGCTTATACAAAATGGAAATCCATATAGCAAACATCTTACTCCTAGAGATKACATGAGAGCTATCAGTTTGCATAGCATTTTATTGCTATAAATAGTAAAACAAGTTAGATTTGATTTCTAGAGGCAGAGTAAATAGTCTTTTCTTTGTTTTTAAAACAGTAGAAGTTTAGGATAGACACTTAATAAGATCATATTGGTAGGCCAATATCAAAGCTTGCAAGTCTGTTGGGTCCAGCATCCTATCTGCTGGCATTTTCTGTAAATTATATTGACGACTTCTACATGGCAAGGTTTTTTTACTTCATTGTTGGTTTTGGCTCAGGGGTATTTGTTGGTTTTTTTAAGTTTTGTTAACTGTGTTTTTCTGTAAAGCATGTATTTGGCAATGCATACATTGCCATATATAATAGACCTCACCAGCCAGTCATGCAATTCCATTTCAAATTAGAAAGCAACATCAGTAATACTTTGAAATAACTGGAGTGGTTTTTAATCATCAAAGTCATGCCTTTGTTGGACAACTTCTGAAAAGGCACAAGCGTAACAAAAGATGGAGCTTCATCAGTTTATGAAAGGAATTCTATGAAGTAATTTCCCCTAAACAAGACTGGACACAATGACAAAAAGTTTCACCAGCCTTATGGGTTTCATAAATGCAGAGTAACATTAGGGGGAGCAATCCCACTAATTGTTCAAAAAAATCTGTTGTTGTTTTAGCCTTCATTCAAGTCAACCTGACCCAAAGAATTATATCAACGTATATTAAGAATTGCTATTTTAGATCTGCCTGAACCAAACTCTGAAACTGATTTTATGTATTATTTTATTTTTTGTTTTCATTTATCAGTAGGTCATGATGGTTCTAAGTACAAAGCCTTAGCTGCCTGATTTGTAGTGTCTAAATTTCTGTTCTTCTGTTCTCTTTAGATAAATACAGGGCACCGATCGCAGTTGACTGTATCAAGTGCAGAGGTGGGAAATGAAAGGAGTCAAAATTTGGAAAGCAGCCCTTTCATGTCAGATCTTCTGAGTGACRTACCCTTTGCCCTAGCACCACATGTGTTAGCAGTACAGGGCACCCATAATGATGTTCCTGACCGATTGCTCACCTACGACATCAATGATAATTTATCAAGATTTTGGTATGACTTTACACTTGAAAATTCAGTGCTTTGTGATCCGTAATGTTTTCTTTATTTTTTCTGTCTGTGTCAAGGAACAAATCTTAAGGCGAAGATAAAGACTTATTTTAATTGACTTAATATTTTGGGGGCCTGCCAGTGGTATATCAGATGCATTGCATCAAAAAGATTATTATTCACAACTGTGTTATATTTCTTAGCTTTAAGTGAACTGCAACTTAGTATATTAAATATTCTGTTTATCTCCAAAGAAATCAAGCAAAACTGTTTCAGCCTGAGTAGGAGACTGGCTGTTGGTATCTACTTCCAGTAGGTAGGCTGCAGATACAAACATTTCATAACTTTTAAGATGAAGTCTACGCAGTCTGCACTGTTTTGTTATTTCACTCAGATACTAAACACATAGATCCTGTTACACGTGTTTATTTAAGATCACCTCTGATTTTCCACAAATAGAAACCAGTATTAATGCTAAAGCAACACTGCTTTGCACTACTGGACAGACAGCTTTTCAGTTAAACCAAGTTTTAAAACTCAGAGTTAATTATGAGTACTTAAATAATTCTGAAGACTTAATAGAATTGGTTAAACTTACCAATTTCAAAGTGAAAATCAGTTGCTCCGCTCCCTTTCCAGTAGATGGTATTTTTGTCCATCTCATTTTGTGCCTGGAGAAGTCCTCCCCGCCTGCCTGTTGGCTGCTGTTTGTTCTCATTACCACATGTGTTCCTGATTTATACACAGATCAGCTTTTCCATTTTAACCTCTTTGCCCCCTGAAGAAGGAAATCTCAGGACACGTACTTTTAATGGTCACACCCTTCTTTTTTTAATTTGTGTGCCAGAGATACAGATGGCAATGTTTAACAACAGGAAAACATTACATTGTTTCTTAGCCAGCTAAATTAAATGGCTAAGTACCTAAACATGCATTCTCACAGACCACTGTGTCCCCTGCTCACAAGTTTTGAGCATGTTTTTCCCGACTAAAACCAGAGCTGCTGTTGCATGAGCAACAGCTCTCTGATGTAACATCATGATTTGTGATGAATAATGATCTGTGTCACACAAAAGACTACAGTTGTTTTCTCTCTTGAGGTGGAATATTTATATTGTGCCAAATGTTAGTGGATATTTTCATATATTTTCTATGCTCTGTGATAGCTTAAAATACATATATTTTCAGACTTGCATCCTCTTACAGTATTTGAGATAAATACTGTAAATGATGGGAAATTACATTGTGAATACGTCTTAGGTTGTTAAATATTCATGTTTTAGATTTTTTTAAATGTATGTATTTCGTATTTTTGACAGCTATGTTCATAAATGTTTTGAAGTTATTGTTTCAGGGAAAGTATGTGTGCTGCACTCCAATTAAAAAAATGCTAAATAATAGTGAGTTATTTTTTATGTGTGAGAGTTATTACTTGGCTTCACCTCTATTGTTTACTATAGCTGTGACCATTCAGACTTCATGGGAGCTTGAACTTGGAAATTCAATTTGGAAATCTTTTCAGTGTGATTTAAAAATCGGGGTCCTTCTAATCAAATATATCACACTTTCATCTGACATATTCTGTGTGCTTATATTGGTGACTTGCGGTGGTTTAGGTGGCATCCATGACACTGCTCTGAGGTTAGTACAGCTGTGAGCTGGGAAGTATTCAGACCTCTTAGAAGGAAGAATTAATTTTACCAAGTTGTTTAGAACTGTTTTGTGTGCTGAGTTTTCTAGTTAACATATACCTGAAGCACTAAATTTAATTTTCATGATTGTTTTATATTTAATCGTTAAAAAATTAATCATTCTGCAAATAGCATGTTTCCATTCAAGTTGTCCATTTCGAATCTGAAATGTTTCTGCAGCTCAGCTGGTCTAGAAGCAGAACTGCAAAACACTGTTGAAGACCGAACAAACTCACAATACTTGTTCTTTCTTTGCTAGCTGACTTGGAGTATAATTTTTTGCATTCATTTTTTGCTTAAAGTTAGATAATTTATCTAAAATAATTACATCTTGTCAGAGTTGCGCTCTGTTACACTCATAAGCATCCTTTCGAAAGAAAAGGAGAGGTGAAGGAGAGTAGGCAGGAGGTTGTATTCAACCATGATGAGAAATGTGGACGGTAGGTTAAACATTTGGCCTTCATCCTTAATCGTGTTCCGTAAAGGGTAAAATTTACTCCTAGCCAGAGTACTAGTAATGAGCAAGGGTACTGGGAATGTGTCTTCTGACTGCCCTCTCTTTAGCCCTCTCCAGCAAGGGCTGGAGCTCAAGCCTGTCCGTTGCTTGACATCATCCATAAAAAGTGGATTGAAGCCTAATGGTATCCAGACAGCAGAGGTGAATTTCTTCCCACTGGGATAAGAAAAAAAATACACTTAAACTGTTATAAATTAGTAAGATTTATGGATATTACTCTTTGCCCACTAATAACATGAAGATGGCACAAAATCTTCAGAAAATTAAAGATTTCAGAGAGTCTTAGTTCATATAAAAATGTGAACTGCTTGTGTGAGATGTGTTTAACATCATACGCTAAGTGATTATTGCACAGAATATATGTGAATATATGTGTATCTGTCACTGTCAACCAATACTGGATGGTTCTATATGTTGTCCTTCAAACATTTGACCACCGATGAAGGAATATAGTTCATTTTTTAAAATTTAAAAACTATTAAAATATAATCAATATTGATATCAAAATAGTAAACCGCCCTGGCTGTCCTTTCTGTATATTCTGTATATAATAATGAGAACTTGAATAGAACTGTTTGCTTTGTGTTATGCATGTATATGTAAATTGTTTAGACAGAACTGAAAGATATTTCATAGCTGATGTCATTAACGTCAGAATTAAGACAGGTTGCCAACTCCAGAACTAATAATGAAAGACTGAGGTGTGATCCTGGGCCAGTGAAGTGCTGTAAATGGGACCTTTGTCACTGCCATTAGCGGACATATTACTAGGCCTGCACTCCTTTATTAAATAGTTTATTTAGAGTTACTTTAGTTCATGGGAGATTTTGAGTTTCATTTGCAGTTCTCTACATTTTCCCTGCAAGAGATGTACTCTGCATTGTGTGATAGCTTCCTTATGGAACTTTCTAATAAATCAAACATAACAAGATGCTTCTTATTTCCTCTGGAAAAGTTGTAAATACAGGCTCTGGAAAAGTCTAATTTTAAACGTAGAAAAAGGGGAGCAAAGCCCACATGTTCAAAGGTAAATCAAAGAATAATTGCATCCAGAGCAGCCCGACAGAAGGCTGATCAGGAGCTGGTCCCTACAGACAGCTCCCTGGTGACAAGCTCAGAAGTGGAATCAGACAATGCTGTGTCCGGCAGGTCAGTCAAGGAGGTGGTTACAGATCCAGTTTCTGATGTTTTCTGTAAAGTATGATGCAAACCCTGATACTACAGTACTGCAGCTGGCAAATATACACTTGTGTGGTCACAGATGAGAGGTTTTGACCCTAGAGCAAATAAAGGAAAAAGGCAAAGAGCATATTCACTACGGTAATTACAGTATCTCAAAATAACACACAGTTAAGTGCATTTTTAGCTGGAGAACCTGTTATGTTCACAAAAGCGCTAAAGCAGCCTCCTGGGCAAGATGAGTGGGTTGTTCTGAACAATGGCATAAAACTTGCGCTTGAGAAACCGCTCTCCTCTCCTCCCCACAACCACCCTCTTGTTATGACACAATAATTTATCTTGCTTTGGGTTTTCTCTGCTCAGCCTAGTGAGTATGGACAGGAACCAGAAGTGCAACTCTTAGGGGTAAGTCCTTCCCTTCTTAGGTAACTGCAACTCTTCTACTGATGACAGGGCAATTCCAGATTAACCAGATTTCCTTTCAAAGCCGGAGAGTGTCTGTTACAGTAACAGAGGCAGAAAATCCTCCTTAAATTCCAAAGGTAGGCTCCTATTTGGTGCTGTAGGAAGAAGGTTTAATAAGCCAAGTTGGGTTTGTTCAGCCCACCGGCTGTGCTGCAGCTCTTCATCAGTGTTAAGCTTGGCATTCTGTAACGAGCTTGCAAACTTAGAAAGAGGTATGTTAGGCCTGATGTCTTCCCATCAATATGTCAAATTCCTTCAACTAAGGAAAATTATTGATCTCCCTGTATCCTCCATTGAGACCATGTTCTTTCTTTACCAATTAGATAGTTACGTCCTTTGAGTCTCCTAGAGAACTACCTCTTTCTTTTCAACATCCTCCACAGAGATGAGACTGTTTTCTGAAAAGAGACCTGGGCTTCATTCTGCAAAAGGGATCCGTTCCCATAGACACTTTCTTAGCTTTCCTTCTGTCTGAATCACAGCCATCCAAAAGAAGAAATGTAAGTATTCATGCTTACTGGAAAGGGAGAAAAGTCGCTACCTTGTTCCCATTGTGTTGACAGTCAGTTAACTTGGAAGCATTACTGCCGATAGAATGAAACCGAGATTTTTGTCAATTCGGAATTTCATCATTTTCAGATGCCAGGAGTGTAAGAAGTAAACTTGATCTTCTAGGCATGGCATCTCACTGTCTGTGTAGTTCTGGAGCACACATTTTAGGTTCTATGTACAGGGTGAAGTTTTTCTTTGCAGTATACGATGCTAATGAGTAAGACTGTTTTCATTCTCCTGCGCATGCTGCCGGGCCAGCTGAATCATCTAAAAAGCAGTAAGATCCAAAGCACTACCTTGACCTCTGTGGATGCAGCCCTCGTAAGACAACTCTGTGTGGAGAATTTTTTTCCCTCTATGTATAAATGGTTTTAAGCATTCAGTAGAACTCCTAGAAAATAACGCTTTATTTTCTGAAACATATTAATGGAAAGCTTTTCCACCTTTATGGTGAGTGCAGTAGATCTTGACTAAGCCTGACTATTCTACATGCAATTACTTTGAGGCCATTAAAAATTACTAGTTTTTTACAGATGTCTACCTACTATGAAATGGCAAGGTTCTCATGTGTTCGTTACTTCTTTTAGTAGTATAGAAGGAAAAATACGTAGTAAAATTACATCAAACTAAGGAAGGGGAGGGGGAAAGGACATGTAAAGCAGTTTTCATTGAACATTATTTCTGTGGTAGCTAACATTGGCTGTAATGAAAATATGGAAACTAAATGAAGTGCAGGTGGTGAGAATATGATGACACTATCATATAGGTGATCTGAATCAGGAAGTAAATCAGTATTATGCCCCAGAGCCTTTTTTTGTGTAGATGCAGTAGATAGCACAATGGTCCCTAATGCTAATGCCTCTGTACATTAACATAAATAATGGGAGAGTAACAATGGATCACATACTCCTTTCAACATCTCAGAGCAGATACTTCTTTTTAGTCTGCAGCTTTCCATRCAGTAGTCTTTCTAGACCGTGTTTTACTCCAAAAGAAGTCAGTGAATATTCTATGAAAGTTTACTTTCTGATGAGGTATCAGGGTAGCTCAAAGAGCTTTGCTGTATCACAGCTCAGTGGTTTGTCAAATACATCCCCTCTACAGAAGCAAAACAGTCTGAGCACGTTGCATGGTTCGTATAATAAACCAGGAGTTGTAAAGCTTTCAGTGTTGTACTGCAGGTTATGATGAGATGTTGGAGAAGCCTTTTTTTAATTCTGTAGCAAAAGAGAGTATCTAGCAGTGGAAGTGGAAGTTATGATGACCCCAAAAGGATGCAGCAGCTGTAGAACAGAGACAAGAGAGGGCTTAGTTCTGCCAGCCAATTCAATTCACTTTTCCTTGCTGCAAAGATAAAATAAACTCTTGAGATCAAAGATCTCATTTACAAGGCTGTCCTCTTAAGTCAGTCGACACATGTACTTCAATAACAGAACATAAAAGAAACTGCTCACAAGCAAACAAAAAAAAGATGAGCCTCAATTATAAACATTCCTCATCCAACTGTTTGTGGATATCAGCATTATGGTTAGAGTAGCCACTCACATCCAAATGTTCCATGTAACTGTTCCAGGAGGTCAGCTTTGGGCATCCATCTAAATCTCACTGGAAAAGAAGTCTGAAGCAGATGGGCTCAGAAAACAAAGACTCAGGTGAAATGGACCATCATGGTGGGAAGGGAGTTACTTATTTAAAGCAACTGATACTTGTTAGAACTGAAAAAGACTTTGGGACTTTAGTCTGACCACTGTGTCACCCTTTTTATGAAGAGATATGCTATTTGTCTATTTTCCGTAAGAAAATTAAGCAATGTGTGATGTTTTGGAAACTGTACTGTAATTTCCTTTTTCAGCTGTTTTTAGAAACTACTGGTGCATCTGCTTGGCTTATTCTGCTCTTAAAGACATTTTTAGATTCCTGTAACTCCGATTCTGTCCATTGTATGTTTAGATAGGGCTTTTGTCAAAGACTTAATATTTATCTTACCAATTGATCTTTTTGTTGTTATTTGACTTCTATGTCTTTTGTAGTTTGGTTAGTTCTCCTTCAGTTGTCTCAAATAAAAAACATTTACACTTCTCCCTCTACTTGATAGGGTGGAATAGAACATATGCATTAAATTTATCCCAGAAAGGACTGCCAAATTTTATTTCAAATAGTACTACAGTACTTTGAGATTTTACATATCAATCTTAGTATAATTATAGCTAAAATTGGACACATAGGGTTAACATATTCTTTATCTTTTGATGTAGTTCAACTCATGTTGTAATTTAACTCATGTTTTGGGGGCAGGCAAAGTAGGATGGTGTCATATTGGCAATTGATACTGGATTAATAGAGGGATTTAAAATTACTTCCTTTTTGTATGTTTACTGCATGTAGTGTGCAGTATATGCATCCACTCAATGATGAAGTTAAAATAACTGCTTCAAAGCTAGAAGTTGCCATCAACTTTTTAAATGTCATCAAATAAGAGGCTGTTGACTGAGAAATGGAAATGTAGTGTTTTGCTGTAGATCACTCAAATGCTTTACAGTAGAAACCAGTATTAAGATTCATCTTGAATCTTAATATCAGAAATTAAATTGAAGACAAATTTTAAATCTTAGGACAGCTGTAAAAAATAGAGTGAATGAACAAAGATGGCTGATGTATTTTTGTTTACTTAGAGGCTAGCTAGCAAAATTATCTCTATTCATGTTGCAATTATATCCATAAAAAATTTTGTATGGCAGACTGTTGTTCCAGCTATTGATTTGTACAAATCTGAGAGAATCTCTGGGAATAAAGCCATTTTCCAGGATGATAGGTTTTGTCCAAAACTGTTCACCTTCATATTTAAGACCTCTAAGTCTTCTTAAACTAGCCTTCTTCACCACCACCTCCAATGACTGTCTCTCCTTCAGAAGAAAGTTGCGCCCTATTTTAGAAACATCAGTCCCATGCCTCCTGGGGGATAATCTACTGCATCCAGCTGGGTCTGGACAGATGGTTTGTTTCTGGGATGGGGCGTATCCTGGTAGACAGGCTTCTCAAGGGTGATAGTCCTTAAAGAAAGGGATGTTGCACATCGATACCTTGTGGGTAAAAGCAATGCAGACTTGACCAACTTCCATTCCTATCTCCTACATGACTAGCCACGCAATGACAGAGACCTGACACAATTCCTCTAAGCATGCAAGGTGGTGCTGAAGTCCCACTCTGTCTTCTTGGAAAACAACTTATCTTTAAAAACTTTGAACTGAGCAAGATCATCTTCTGGTGATCCACCAATCTTAGCAGATTGCCTGAGCCATTTCACCCTGCTTAGACCAAAAAGGGAGATTTAGGCCAAGATGCGAAAGGCTATCTCCTAGAAGAGGAAGTCATCCCAAGACTGATCTGTTCACCACAGACATAAAAAAGAAGTCAGATAAGACTTGCTCTGCAAGGATCTCCTGTAGCAACAGAAGTCTCTGGCTATTTATAAGAACATGTGCACAGTGACTAAAAAAACCATTTTTTGGTATTAGATGGGTTTGTATATCCTTGTCTTCATGGCACAGAGTAGGAAAAGTGTTCCTAGTGTGTCCACTGCAACAGCAACCTAGCTGTACAGAGATTATTTTCTCCAAAATAAAAATAATTGTTAGTTAGGAAGAATAAAAGCCAACTAGTACACCCTTCTTAAACAGATGAAGTAATTCAAGTGAAGGATAAAATMTTACTTGGAAAATTGCAAATAGATTATTGTGCTTTTAGATAAATTGCAATTAACTGAACAAGGCCTTTCTGGCACCTACTGCCTCATCTTGCTTCAAAGAGTTATTTTAGCTCGTACATAAACTAATATTCTGCTTCCCCAAAGAAACAAACTATGAAAAAGTTCTCCTTTGAAATACCGTTCACTTCTGATATATCACTTTAGTCTGGAAATCATGACCCAGTAATTTGTCAGTCTCCAAGAGAACAGTCCACTCTCTTTTAGGACTTAGTCTGAAACCGGTATCAGAACAGGTAATCTGTGCAAAACCATCTCGGCAAACTGGATCAGCGTAGGCATTGCTGGAGCGTTAGAAGACAAGAGAAGGCATCCCCACAATGGGATCTAATGTAGAGCACTGGTGATGACATCAGAAATTAGAATATCCTATGCTTTTCATCAGGAAAAAAAAAAAAAGAAAAAAAAGAGAGGTGGCAGCTTGGCACTTTGCTCTTATTTTTAAAAATACTGAGGGTCTACTTTGTAATAGCTGACAGATGTTTTTGAAAACGTGGTAACTCAGCAACACTTGGCTTACTCTGTTTACCTTTTCTCCCTGTATATATCTATTGATCTTAAACTCCTCTGACCTAGAGAAAGCCTCTTCTACAGTGTTTATTTCATTATTAAGATGATGAAATTTGGGGTAAACAGAGAAGAGGGACGATTCTTACCTGAGAATTTCCTCCCGTGAACCTTTTGTCCCAGATAGATACATCCAACCTGGACTTGTAGGTGCCTCTCCTAAGTGCCTGATGTTATGCTGGCTCAGGCCAGGCCAGAAGATCCAAACGGGGGATTTCTCAGATACAAACCTTCTCTCTTCTCTGCTTCCTCCATGCTGATGTGCTTAATTACAATCCCAGTCATCCTAGTTTCCATCTGCTCGCAGGAGAGGAGGGAAAGAGGAGCTCTTCGGCCAACGTTAAGATGAGAATCATCCTCTGGCTTGTCCTCTCTTCCTTTGGCTGTCTACGCAGGGAGCCAAGTGTGACTGCTGCTGCCAGAGATGGCTCCAGCAAAGTGCCTGGAAACGGGATGAATTTATCTATCATCTCAGCCTTTTTGTCCTACTTCTCTCCTGATGAATTATTTCTGCACAGATCAAACCTGTCATTAGCAGTGGAAGGCTGTATTACAAATGGGAATTCATTTACTTTTAAATATGTATTTTGATTCGTTCAGAGTGTTTAAGTCCTGACAATGTGGTCTGGGAAAGGTTCAGTGGGCTGTTTCTTTGCTCCAAATATAATAAAAGAGCTGGTCTGTTGCCAGCCATGGAGGGAGGAGGAGGAAATTAGAATATGCAGCATTTAAGGAAAAAGTCAGATAAAAATAAAACTTCGTTCTCTAGATGCAGTTTTAGTTATGAAGTGAACAGCAGTTCAAAGTAGAGAGATGTAGAGGAAGTTAATTTATAACGACGACTTCCTGAAATGGATTGAGGTGGAACGCAGAATATACTGCTTAGTTGTAGGGCAGCAACCAGCGTTTTTCAGTCTGCTGCTTTCTCCAAATGTGTGAGGAAATGGCCTTGTGAGTTCACGTAACTTTCACGAAGCTCAGTTGCCAGTTGGTGCCGGCATCTTGACCTCAGCATAGAGATATTTTACGCACACAAAAAAGCAGTTCTGAAAGGAAAAAGAGATTTTTGCACACATTTGGGTTTCAGCAAAGTTGTTATAATTTCCATCGTCATAACTGAGAACAGGATTTGTCCTAAAGATTATAGCAGAATTAATGTAAAAAGTTTGGGCAACAGAAATGTGTCATAACCTGAGATACGTATATAGAGAATGTAGATATATATTATGTATCTGTGTATATATGTAGGTATAGATAGATAGATACATACATAAAATAATTATTCACTAAGAGATGCCTCGTGTGAGATTGGTCTTCAGTTTTTCCAGAAGAATTTTCTTATGATGTCCTTTAATTCACGTCAGATGCTTCACTTGACTCTACTGGCTGGAAACCTGTGTCTTTTTTCCATATCTGCTGTTAATAATGCAGTGACCAGTTAGTCCACGTGTAGAAGAAAAAAGATTTTTTTTTTTTTAATGCCCAATAAAAAATAGTACTTGAAATTTTCCCGTTTGTAACTTGTGTGAAGGGGCTAAGTATAAGTGGCTATATGCATAGATGAAGTTGCAGTTTCTAGACCTGAATCTTTGCTGGTTTCATGTGAACCATGTGCCTTTAAGAACTACTCTCTATCCTTGTAATTCCTTATTATAGGAAATTGCAGTTGGCAGCAATCAGGTTAAGTATTTAAATATTTTACATTTAATTGAGGGGATTAAATTCACATTTCCAATTTAAAATGTTTTCCCATCTTAACTACAAAACCTGGTTGTATGTTTTAAAGCTTTTTTAAAATGTTAATACTGACTTAGTATGAAAATACTTGACTTCATGAACACAAAAGAAAACACAGTATTATCTTTTTCTTGTCATTTAAAGAAGGACACATTCTCTAGCAGGAGCCAATTTGTTTATTATCTTGCTTGCTGCCTTCCCTTCACTCCCCTTCTCCATCCCTCTTCCAGTGGTTGATTTTAAGTGTCAAATGTGGAGAAAATCCTCATCATGAAAGAGCCAGCAGAATCTGGTCTAGAGCAGTGATCCCTCTTGGTAAGGGATCACGTCCAGCTCATTTTTTGTAGTCTACATTTTCCTACTTTTTTTCTGAGTCTAAGTGACTTAGATATTTCCAAGAATGAGGCTCGGGGAAAAGGAATTGTGGTGACCTCTTCTTTGAAGTACGATTAAAAAAAGGACAGGGAGAAAGTCTATTAAAATGTGGCTGCCTTCCATGCTTTTTAAAAATGTGCTGTTTGTGTGTGCAATGCCTGCCAAGGAGCCCGTCTGCATCTTGTGTGTTCCAGTCAACAGCGCTCACCCTGCAACTGCATCTCATCTCCATCTTTAGGCAACTCTGTCTCACCTTTTCTCTGCTCTTAGCAAATATCTGAGAAATTCGCCGGTGCAGTCTTCTGTACTTTTTTCATGATGGTTTCAACTATCAGGCTGGTGAGAGAGTTGAACCCCAGTGCTGTTGATAGCCCAGGTGGGCAGCAGTTCGAGCCAACATGATGGAATTCGGGGCAAGAGCTGGGTTCCTGTTGTCCTAGGGTTGTTTTTCTTTTTTAAATCTAGACAATTTCAGCCATTTAATTCTAATCTAAAAGAGCATTAAGATTGCAAAGCTAAGCATGGGAATTCTGCTGCTTTGAGGGGAACAGTCTGCATCTGGAGTATTTCCAGAAACTCAACAAAGTGGCTGTTACCGCAGGGTTCCTAAAAGGCGGCTGACGTAGAAGCTGTGCTTTGTAGGACAGCACGTTCAGCTAATTGCCTGTCTCACTGACATAGATTGGAGCCTGCAGCCCCTTGCTGGGTTCACCTGCTGTTCCTGGAGACAGAGTGATCATTGATCTCAGTGGAAGCAAGGAGATCAATTGGGAGCCAGGAGCTTTTTTTTCTTACGAAGGCAAAATTTTGCTCCTGTGACTGGTTTTTGCTCCCATTTCCAAGCTCCTGCTGGATCTGAACCCTGCTTCTCGTGGACGCAGACTCCTACTTCACAGTTGCTAGTAATTATACATCTAATTCAGAGGTCAGAAAGACTTACTTCTTGCCTCAGATACACACCCAAATTGTATCCTGGGTGCACATCAAGACGAGGCCGTGGCGTCTGCTATTTTTCCCCATGTTGCCTTCATTTGGAAAGAATGTGTGTGGGTAGAGGAGGAGCTGTGGTGCATTTCAGCAGATCCCCATCTGGACCATCAGAGATCCAGGCCTGCAGGACACAGCATCCCACATCCCAGAGCATCCCTTCCCAAAGTTCACATTCAGCAGCAGTCTGCTGGCTTTCATGAGGGGCTCTTGACCCTCAGGGTTAAATCCTTGCCTTCCTCCTCTGTTTCAAGCAGAAGGGTATGTGTTCTACCTTTAGAGASTGGCTATAACTAACAGAAGGTTTTAAGAAAAACAATGCAAGAAGGATCATTTGAGTAGTCTGTTCATAGCCAAAATAAAATATCATTGGAAAACAAATGTTTCCAGGTGTTGCTCAGAGTGAAGGATGAACTAAGCCTGATGTCATGGGCAAACAAGTTCTACATGCTTGGGTTCACCACAGCAACGCTGTGGCTCCCTCAGTGCCTCAGGCGGACCAGCGCGATCTCTGCACGCTGTGGAAGTACCGCTCCTCGGCGGGAGGTGCTCGGGCAAAAACTCCCATACTGCCAGGACCAACTCCATTAGGCACTTTGAAAGCCAGCAGAGCCAACTTAAAATCAATCTGCCGCTTACTACGGCAACTTGTAAGCTGTCTCAGGGCCGACACGGTGTAATCGCAGTTTTTTAACCCGCTGAGCGAGGATGCAGTGGGAGCAGCCAGTAATGGAATAGCTGGGTTTGATACGCATACAGGATGGTCGCATCTGTGCAGGACAGGAGGTTTTCAGAAAATCCTGAGCCCTATCCATCCTCTTAAACAGACATTGGTTTAAGATGATACTCTGGGTACTATGCTTTGTTAATACCCACAGTAGTAACACTTCTCTTTAGCCTTGTCCATACTACAGCAAGTAGTGCAGCCCAAGAGGAGTGGATCTGTAGAGTGAAAAAAAAAAACCAAGGCTGAGGGTTTAACACCCGCTCCTTACAAGCATTTCCAGTTTAGACTACTGTTGCTCTTGTCCTACGGGCTGAACGTCCCCTGGATTCCAAAGCACATCTTCTGGTTTAGTTCCATTCTGGAGGAAACCAGCTTGCTCTGAGATGGCTCCGTGATTCAAATGGAAACACGGTAAGTTGGGATGATCCAGAGACGGACTCCCAAGCTGAAATGCTAACATATATGCACCCCTTGTATTTAAATAGGACTTCACTGCAAGAGCTCGGCAAGCACAGGTTTGAGCTGAAGAGATGCTGAATGTTCTTGTGAAGTCACAAAACAGGGATTTGTTACAGCAATTATATAATTATTATATAATTGTTACAAAAGTGGGATTTGTCATAAAATCAGCTATCCTCTTATCCTCTTGATGCAGATCAGATAACTATATTTTTAGTCCAGAATATCATCCAGTTTCCTAGATCCATTCACTCTCTGGTTATACTAAAACACTAGAATAAATTATTCTGAAATGGCTCTTAGTTCTCCATGCTTTGCCTTTTATACACGTAACTGTTGGGGAGACAGATTTTGTATTTTTTGGAAGATTTTTAAAAATTATTACTCCCAATTGAAAGAAAAAAACTCATCATGGAGTGAAACATAAAACAGGTCACTTCTGGGTTTGCATTACTTAAAACTGTAAAATAATGTAAAAAATCTTTTCCACTTTTAATATAACTCTTGGCAAAGTAATTTTGAAAACAAACTAGAACAAAACATTGAAATAGATATAAATGGAAAATTCTTTTTTTCCTTCCAAGTAGAAAGTTGCCAGAATACTAAAGCATGTGAAGAGTTTAAATTTTGATGACTATTGACTTTCTAGTGGAAAATATTCTCAGTAAAACTGATTAGTTGCTTCTTTAAAAGTAAGGAGGAAGATAAACAATGCTTAGTCAGAAAATGTCTTAATCTATCCAAAAGCAAAAGCAACTATAAGATTTTGAAACCTCCTCCAGGTTCTTCATAATCATTATCTGAGATAGCCTTCGAATTATGATTGCCACCGTTAGTGAGCTTCGTGATGAGGGTTTTTTAACTGGAAAAAGAAATCGGAATGTGAATTGTGCTTTGTGCATGGTGCACATGCTTTCACAACTTTTTCTTAATCACACCATGAGCTGTAACACGGCCTGGTAGTGCCTACTAAGAGTTTTAGTCAAAAGAAGAAGCACTTTTCACTATACAGCCTTTGGATGTAGCTTTATATGACTCCTGTATTTATATGACTCGTTTATATGACTTCCATATTGAGGAGCTTTATATTTCTCTTCCAAACACAGTCATCTTCCCTAATCCATACTGTATCAAACAATTTGAAAATAACATTATTAATGGGAAGGTAGTCACCCACAGAAAGCATAATCACATTTGATTTTAGAAAATATTAATAAATTGAACATGCTGCCTGGATCTCATTTGCCTATTTGCCTTTTACAAAAGGATATATGGGCTATGGATAATTCATAAACAAGTAGTATTATATTATTGATCACTGATCTCCATGGTTACCGGGCTCCTCCAGTTTCATCTTGGCTTCTATGTAATTAAACCTTGTTGTGCAGGTACAGCAGTGCAAACTAGATTAGGCTAGAAACACAGGAATCGTTACAAGGGACAAAGAAGGAAATTTCCTTTATTTTTCATCACAGCATAACTGGCAAAGCTGTTTTGTCTCTACGTATGGAACTGGTGAAGAGAAAGCAACATTGTGCTCAAACACCAGAAACCAAGTGCTTGCGAGTAACAGTGCACTGAAGTTAATGCTGTGCTGATCAGATTTAGGTCCTGATCTTTGTCCATAGATTTGTTATAGACCTTTTTGGCACTTTCCACCTCTTGCCATACTGGGATCTGCAAGAATACCCTCAGCTTGAGAGTCGCTCTGTTCTAACGTGATTATAAAGTAGCGGTAAGTACTCAGTTAATTTTTTAAACATTTTTTTCTTCCTTCTTGCTGTATGAAAGACCCAGACAATCAATGGGAGTGTTATTATTATTATTAAAAAAAAAAAAAGGCAACATGAATATACCTATACACACAATATTAAGTAGCATAACATTGAGCTTTCTCCCTCCCTCTGTGTTTCAGTTACAGTAATCTTGGACAGTTCTTGGAGCAACAGTATGGGAAAGTTTAAAGTACACTTCAGTGAAGTTTACTTTGTTAACAAACATGTTTTGAATACTCTTCTATGTCACCTTTGAACTGACCTGAAGCAGGTTAGTCCTCTTCTAGATACCCTGAGTCCAAGATACCTAACTACTTTAAAATGCAAATAGGAAATAGTGGAGGATGCTTTTGCATCTTGAAATAACTTTAAAAAATCTCTCTTTTAGTCTCCATGCACTGATTATTCTTTCACTTTTCCTTATCAGTCTGCTTTCCATTTAATTTTACTTTCCCTGTTTCTGGATTCAATTTCCCCTAGCTTCATCTTTGTGGCATATTTATCCTGCCGCAAGCTGTTCCCCAAGGTTGTGGATATCTGCTTTCCAATCTAACTGCAGAGGTAACTACTCTGAAGGGCACAGTCACCTTTACCGTGGCAGCTACCAGAGGGCTCAATGACTGCTCCTTCTTGCATTTCTGCGTATTCTCAAACAGTAAGGTACTACTTGTTAGCCTTGTCAGTATTTTCATACTCTGCTGCCTCTCTCCTGCCTGTCTATTTCTTAAAGGCCACAGATTCCTTCCCAAATAAAGCACGTTAATGATTTTTTTTTTCTTGTTCCACTGTAGGTTCACTCCCAAATATGGTGGTACTTTCGGCATCTGTCGTATCTCTTGAGGGCTCCCAATGGAGTGGATACTCACAGCTAGCATCAGCTATTAAAAACAAAAATGGGATTTACAAAGAAGTTTTACAGAATGTTCTTCCACATAATCCATTTCAGAAAAAGTAGCAGAAATGAAAGGGTTTAAATACACAAAAACCAGAAAGAGGTACTACTGCAGTCACAGAAGGACCATAAGCAACAAAGAAATCCATTTTTAAAACACCAAGTATATACAAGAGTATAGAATACAAAACATTTGGCGTATGGAAAGAGGATTTGTGGATGTTTTTGAGTAGATCAAATCCCAAAAGTTGACAATAGGAGTCCTTCCAGAACTGCATTTACGTGACACTTTCATAAAAAACAGTGAAGCAACAATGTAATTCTATCTACGTTTCTGCACAATTGCATCATCCTCCCCACACAAGTGTCTACTTCCCCCAAACTTTTCCCTGTCTTCAAAAGGAAAACAGTGGCCAAGAAGTGAGCCCAAATGAGCCCACTAGTGAGGCCTGAAAATAGGGGTTTGCAAAGTGGAGTCTATGGAAAATTACCATGAGATATATATATTAAAAATTATTTAAAATGGCTTCAGAAATCAGAGAGAGTAGTTTGGTCTTCACTTCTTTCTAAACAAGAATAACAAATTGCAAAATATGCGAGGCTGGATCACATTAGAGATTCTCATAAACTATATATTACATAGTTAGACATTAAACTGTTAATACAGGAAAGCTTCAGAGTTGGGTTTCCAATTTCCACTTTATGCATTTTTGTCAGCACAGCTTCCTGTGGTCAGATGACGTATCCTGTCAGTGCCAGGCTTTTTTCCCCAAAATACTTAATTGAATTTTAACATCGCACAGACACTCACACACCGGTGTTTGGTTGAAAGGCAGTGCTAGAGACCATTCTGATATTTTGCTCCTGATTGTACCTTTGTGTTTTCTTACTATACTAATTCTTGTAAGCACATCAAATTTTCTCACTGAAGACTTAGCCACGTGAGCCTTAATTAAACACATTAGTAGTCATGGAACAATTAAAGTAAGTCTTCATCAGAAAGAATTGGTCTGCAGGGAAGAGGAGCTGTACAGTAAGCGTACTGTGTTCTAGCACTTTATTTACAGAGGCCACGCTGAGAAAACCCAAGATCAAATCAATAACAGTTTGCCTAAAGAAGAAACTATCATGCCTCATGGATTGAGACACTAAAGTCTTCTTCTTGCCTATTATTCTTAATACACAGCCACTGTCATGGAGCTTAATCGGAATTCATGAAGCTGCTAAACCCAAGGAAGATTATTGATCTTATTAAAGATGTAGCAGCACCAGACTGAGAAGACGGGGCCTCCAGAGGAAGGAGAAGACAGGAGCCTCTGGGGGAAGCCGAAGCAGCTATACGTCACTCGGGGTTTAGYTGGCAGGTTCACCGCCGCAAGAAACCAGAAGCATTTTTCTTCCGTAGATCAGGAGCTTGAAAGCCTGGGCACAACTGCCCCATGTTGAGCATCTAAATCTCTTTTACCTATAGCTTCTAAGTATGCCTTCCTGGTCATCATCAACAATGTTTTAATTAACTTTGAAGACTCGATTCCTTCTTCAGTTAATCCTATCATCTAATGCCACTGAAAACAAAGGAGTGGTATAGGTGTAGCTGGATGGGAATTTAAAAATTGTAGATTACAAGGATGTTGCAGATGGCCTAATTCTACTGACACAGCTGGTACTAACAGAGAGAGAAATCATCTAGGTGTACTTTTGTATCCTTGGGTTTTTTTGCTGTACTAACTCTTTTTAGAGTGCAAATTAATTGCTATATTTATAGAAACTGTTGAGTGATAACAGTGGAACTAGAACTGTGCAAATGATTATTTTGGATCAGTTGCCAAACTGAAAAATTAAGTAAAATTTTTTTAGGCYGGCCCAAAATAAAATTTTTCCATTTTTCCTGATGAAAATAAAACCCGAAAAACTCCCCTTTGAATAAGTTGTTCCATTTGACAGGAAGTTAGCTATTTATTTAGAGGTAGCTAGAACAAGAGGAATCAAAGGGCTCAATTCACAGAAATTTGGAGTTGGGGGTTCCTCCTGCTGAACACTCAGCGGGATGCAAGAACCCGGGTTAAATTTGGAGGGATCCTCCAGCCTCGGGAGACAGGACACTTGGAGCTGAATCTCCCTCAGTCTCTCCTGCTGCAACTCTTCCATTCTACTTCTATATAAAATGCATAATAAATATTAGGTCAGTCGGAGAGCATGCCATCTCTGTAAGACACAAACTCCTTACTTGTGGCCCTCACATTTTTTTTCCTCTGCCAAAGGAGCAAAGAGATGGAAAGAAGGATGGCAGAGAAGGAGAGGCACTGGCTCTTGCCTCCCTTCCCCAGCCAAGGAGGGCAGAAGAGCCTGCAGCTGGACACCTTCAGGGTGATGACCTGGAGCTCCTCCTAACCTTCCCCCTGCCCTGCCAAGGTGCTGCTCCACCCTGGATGTTTAATTACATACACAAAATACACCAGTATCAGGAGCAGGGATTGAGAACCCCACCCAGGAAAAGCTAATAACATGATAATTAGAGGACTAATTTAGGTAGGAAATTAAAAATCTGAATTCAAATAATCTCATGAAGAGGAAGGTCTTGAATATACAGCACCCATGTTCTGCATCATTCAAGTGCCAGCCATTGCATCAAAGGAGGCACAAGCCTTTCCTTTTCCTTTTCCAGCTTTATTTATCTAGGGAAAAAAGTCAGCTGAAACTATTTGGCAAATCTGATCCAGATTAAAGTGGGGGGGGGGAACTAAAACCAGTACTTTTGATAATTACTGTAGTCATCTAAAACATTCACCCAGCTGAACACCACAGTGGTATTCTTACAGCACACCTGTGCAGGCAGGATCGTCAAGCTAAACTGGAACTCATTCTATCTCTCCACAGCAGGTGAAAATTAAAACTTAAAACCAGAAGGAAGTAACACAGGTCCCTTAGCCAGCAACCACTCTCTTGATAACAGGTGACATGCAGCTGCTCTTATCGGGGTRAAAGCTACTGCCAGAGAGGTAGGAAAGAATTTTTGGGTTCATTCCCATTGCAAAAGGTGGCAGGTCAGCGCTATGTCGGCAGGAACTGCGGGATGAGCTGTGCCACTGGGAGGAATCCTTTCTGGCTCCCTACTCTTTCCAGAAATCATAGAACCATAGAATCATTTAGGTTGGAAAAGACCCTTAAGATCATTGAGTTCAACTGAAAACCTAACACTGCCAAGTCCACCACTAAACCATGTCCCTAAGCACCACATCTACACGTCTTTTAGATACCTCCAGGAACGGTGACTCAACCACTTCCCTGGGCAGCCTGTTCCAATGCTTGACAACCCTTTCGGTGAAGAAATTTTTCCTAATGTCCAATCTAAACCTCCCCTGGTGCAACTTGAGGCCATTTCCTCTCGTCCTATCGCTAGTTGCTTGGCAGAAGAGACCAACACCCACCTCGCTGCAACCTCCTTTCAGGTAGTTGTAGAGCACGGTAAGGTCTCTCCTCAGCCTCCTTTCCTCCAGACTAAACAACCCCACTTAAGGGTGAATAAGATATGTGGATATAAAACTTAACTGGTAATTCTGACTCTCATCTTCCAATTAATTTATTGTGGAAGTTTCTTCCTTAAATAAGCTACGGACTGTATCAGATCACCCTTATTATGTTGTTATTCTATCGATGTACCATTACTATTTTGATAACAGTAGATCAAAATCAAGGTTTCTCTTTCCAAACTGCTGATATATAACAATAACTTCCTTGGTTTTCTTAAAATTCTATCATTTAATTACTATAAGCATTCCCTTTTCTTTCTGAATCTATATGAATTCATAATAGTGTACTTTTATAAACAATGTTTTTCTTCTAAAGATTCAGGTTTCCTTGTTCTCCAGAATCCTTTTAATTAAAGCATGCCCATAAAAGCTGGAATGTTGGAGGACGATGTTTTTTGGAGCTGCTGCKGTGTGCTCATGAGTATGCTGCGCATCTTGAAACAAAATGTTGGTTTCAAGAAAAACCTAAATATCTTATAACAGCTTGTTCTGTACTATTAATTTATGCTACTTTTTGAACATGTTAAGTTTTCATTTATACGTAGGCTCAGCCCAGTACTTTTCTACCAAGAGTGTAAGGCTGCTGCGGGGAGTGATGCACTACAAGCTATAATTTAGGGGCAGGTGGGAACTGCCTGAAATACTTGTATCTTCATAAGTTATTCCTAAAATGCTATTATTACCTGAACTCTCTCTAGTTTCAGAACTAAATATCCTTTCCTTCTCTCTGCACTGGAGTAGAAAGGCGGTGGGAGGGAAGCAGAGTTATTTTTCATTTCCGTGGCTGTGGAGCTGTTATCGCTGCCGGTGGCTCCAAGGGCCCACACTGGCTGAGGGATACAGCTGGGCTGCCAAGGGCTGTGCTAGCTCTGGGCAAAGCAGGGATTTCTCAAACACTAAGACATCCTCAGAAAGATGGTGTTGGACTACGGGCACACTTAACAAAGCTGATACACAAATACAAAAGGCCTACCCGCCTATGATAAACTTTTAAAAGTGAGAGGCGCTCAGATGTCACAGCGATGTCCATTCGATGCATCCCAATGCCTGGATCAAAGGATCAAAGTGATCACGCTACTGTGTGTATTACAATTTCTAAATACATTACAGTCGTGGTTTAACCCTGGCCAGCACCTAAACACCACGCAGCCGCTCGCTCACCCCCCCGCTCCGGTGGGATGGGGGAGAGAATCGGGAGGGCACGAGTAGGAAAACTCGCGGGTTGAGATAAAAACAGTTTAATAATTGAAATAAAACAAAGTAGAACAGTAATAATAACAGTGGTAACAACAACAACAATAGAATATACAAAGCAGGCGAAGCACAATGCAACTGCTCACCACCCGCCGAGCCGACGCATGCCCAAAAAATGCGCGAGCCCGTCGCAGCACCCAGAGCCCCCCCACACCCTTAGTTTTTATACTGAGCATGACGTCGCATGGTATGGAATACCCCATTGGCCAGCTGGGTCAACCACCCCGGCTACGCTCTCCCCGCCAGCTTCCCATGCACCTGGCAGGGCATGGGACGCCGAAAAGTGCCCGGTGCAAGCACCACCCAGCACCACCCAAAACATCAATGGGCCATCCACCCCCCTATTATACCAAACCCAAAACCCCCACAGCACACACCCCCAGCTACTGGGAAGAAAGTTAACTCTGTCCCAGCCGGAACCAGGACAACTACTTAAAATGCTATTGCAAAAGCTAAACCAATGGGATCTTTGTTTTCATAAATTTTATCGTTATTCTTTACATAGTGGCTTGTACGTAAGACTCTTGTACAGCTATTCAAGTTCTTGAGTGTTTCTACGAAACTAATACCAATTAAAATTCTTCACTTGCATATAATAAAGTGGGATATTTTTAGTGTTATTTAGCATAGCTAACTTGTATATATGGAAAATAGCAATAAAATACTGAAATCTAAATTTAATCAACTGGTCAGTGGAAATTTGTAAATGAGAACTTTCTTTGGAAAGTTTACCACTTGAAAGAAGAAAAGCTGTTTTACTTGGGAACTTAAAACTTCCACTGGATGGAATATTCCAGCTTTTCAGACTATTGGATGGACAAGCCGAGCTTCTAAATCTTTTCTACCCCCGTGCGTCTGATCACTGTCACTGCTAAAATTAAGCAGCAAGAAGCTTAATTTATAGATACGTAAGAATAATAAGCAGATACACGAAAAGACGTTTACACAGCCGTTATGGTTTCCGGGCYGTTGAAGAAGCAGGGAAATGCCTGGGAGCTGGCAAAACACTAACAGCAAAAGTGGACTTCCACTTGCATAAAACATAGGAATAGGACTTTTTTATTTTTTAATTTTTTTTTAAATATCTTCGTGTTAACTCAAATGTTAATATATACTAGGGAGTAACATGTTTGAAAATGTCATCTTGTTTTCATCTACACAGACACATATTTCCTGAGTGGCAGAAGACACAAATTGGCGCTCTGATAGTTACTTGAAAAATAATCAGTTCCCACATAAATTCATGATAATATTTAAACTTTTTGTCACCATCCGAGGATCTTAGTATTATTTATACTTCAGACATGAGATTGGAAGAAGTTTTTTACTTTTTACACATTTGTCACATTGATTCAAATTAAATAATGACTTCTCCATGTTTATAATCTAAAAATATATTTGCTTTGTAAAATACAAACATTTAATTTAAATAATGCTCTCCTGAAATCAACTTCACACACCTCTGCCATCTTCGTATCCGTGTTATCAGTTCTTTCTTTTTCAAGAGAAGATCTAATGAACAAATCCACATTCTTTCTCCTTTCATCCACTCTCCCACTTTTTCCTCTCTCTCCCAATCCCTTATCCTGGCAATTCTAATCAGATTTTCATTTTACCCCTCCTCCTTTACTAGTAATCCTGTGATTTTCTATTTGTTTGGGGTTTTTTTCCTTGTTCTTTGTTTTTCTTAAGTCTTCATGGCCATCCCAACATACATAGAAGGATGTCTGTCTCATCTAGGCTTTTTAAAATCCTACATTTGACCTCATTTTGCTCTAGCATTTCTGCTGTTTTCCTCCTGTCCGTAACTTCTAAAATAAAATAATGCATTGCCTGAAACAATTACCTCAGATGGCTTTCTGCCAACTTCACCTTTTCCCAAGTTGTCTTTAATTTCGGCTGTGTACACTCCACTCAGCTCTTCTGAGGTCACTGTTAATGATGTGACTGAATCTCAGGACTCCTTCCACCTCCACAGCCTGTGACATTGTTGATCATACTGTGACTCTGGAATCTTGTCCTCTCTTGACTCTCCATCTTTTCTTGTTTTCTTTTCCAAATCATTGCCAATTCCTTAACCTTTCTTTCAGCCGTGGGAGATCTCCATCCTAGCTTTCTCTTTCAACAGATATCTCTCCAGGCTCTATTTTTACCTCTTACTATTCTACTTGTGTGTTTTCTTAGGTGATTTCTTGTGATTGCATCAATGCAACTGTCATCTCTACAATGCAAATTCTCCACTTTTCATTACACATACCTGGTTTCCCCTTGAGCCTAAAACACTGAAGTCAAGATGACCTTTCTGAATTCTTTCTATGATTTTATCAGCCTGTCTTTGTATCCTTTCCTGGCATTCCCCTTTACTGCCATTTTGAATACAAGTTAGGGGCATCCATTGCACACTCAGCTATAATCTTATCTTGTGTCTTACTGTGCAGTTTGTTGTTCCAAGATGACGATGCCATTTTCAGTTGCCCATACATCTCTTTCTCTCAGAAGTTCTTTCATACACGTCTTTCAGGCTTTCTTCTAGAAAACTATCCCCAAAATAGACTGTAAAAAAAAGCTACGCAGCCTCCCTTCAAAGTTATCTCAAATCCCACTACTTTCACAATGCATTCAGGAAACTGAGAATTGGTATTGGTCTGCGGCATTTTCAGTGGGGAGTGCTCTTTTTAATTTATTTGTAGATTTGTAAATATGTTGTGTGCTACATTTCACAGTGTAAATATCTAGTCTATGCTAAATACACACTCTAACTTCACTCTCGCTCCCTTCTTGTTTTTCACTTCAGTTTCTCTTATAAATATCAGAAGCTCTTTCGCTTTAAGAACTGCCTTTCTGGGTATGCACAGTAACCAGTACAACATCCCATGACACAACAAAAAATACTAATTTATTTTTTTTAGCTCTACTCACATGACACTGATGAGATTTCCAAAAACACTTATTCTCCCCAGACACCTGTAGCAGCATATACACAACAATAAGACTCAGCGCTAAATAATGGGATGGCAAAAAAGTAATTAAGTTCAAAGATGTCAGATGGTTTGAGGCATTAATATTGTGGCATGTCAGCCCATTTCATTGCATTAAAATAATGCAAAAATACAGTTTKAAAACCAAAGCTATGCAGTATTGCACACTTCAGTCCAATCAAAATCTTTTCGCAATCAGGATTTCACCCCTATTTTTAGGGTAGTGAGGCAGATGATAGAGATTCCCACTGCTGCCAGTCAGAGTTGTATATATCATGAGAGGAAAAGGGGATGGAGAAGTACTTATGTTCCATGTATATACAATGCCAGACATAACAGGATCACGATTAACCACTAGGTCACTCAGGTGCTATGACAGTAAACAGGAAAAACAGTTGAATTAAAGTTGGTTAGGGAATATTTTGAATTTAATTTCTTAAAGGTGTGAGAATCCCAGGCCATTTCAGATCAGCATATTCTCATTTTATATAAAACCAAAAAACCCAAAAAATATAAAAGTCAAGCCCACTGGATTGCATAACTTATAAATCACTTCAAGAGTGTTCAGTGTGAAAGGTGATATGAAAGTGCAAGTTGTTAACCACCGTCGCAGCTGACTGAGCGTTTTGTTTATTCTCTAACCAGATTCTGCTTCAGGAGTCTGTACCACAACTAATTAACCATAATGCTTTATAATTGTATAAACAGAATATATAATAGATCTGTATGATATATAATTAATTCTGCCCTTAAGGAAAGCTTTTGTAAGTCAAACCATGTGCTGTTTGAGACCTGCCTCTTTATGTTCTCGTTTATAAGGCAGGCATGTTTCACTGCCAGCAGAGCTCGGGGAACATTCTAGAAAATAATGTTCGTTAAGGCTGGCCAGATGTTTTCTTGCAGGACTGACTACTGGGACCCCCATCTCCGAAGCTGACATGGTTGCAGGTGCCTCTGCTCCTTCCTTTATGCAACCCGCAGTGAGGAAAGGGACTTCTGTACAGAAATTTGTCTGGTTTTAAAAAAATCAAGCTCACTTGCTGTTGTCCTGCAGTGGTTATTTGTTTAATCTTGGGTTTTGTCGGCCTCACTTTTCTGTATTTTTGTGTGTATTAAATTCTAGGCTCAACTCCATTATTGCTATTGGACCTGCAAGACCAGAACAAAACCCCAAACAAACATGAATATTTTGTTTCTGGATTATGACCCATAAATAAGCACAGCCCGATGTGGTTAGAGGATCGCCATTTTCCCATCTGGTGTTTGACGCCCTTGTCCTTCCCGTGAAAAAAAAAAAGGACATGCAGGAGTTCAGAAGACCTGGGGGATCAGACACTGATTTCATTAGATGAGGGCCTGCTTCCTTGAAGTGACAGAACAGGCAACATCCATCTTTAAGACCCATTCAAGCAAAAGTGTGGAAGTGCCACATCACCCTTACATGGGGACCAGAGCTTTGTGTGTCCCAGGCTGTGGCTGGTAGAGAAGTCTTGAAACACCAGGCTTAGCAGAGCTGATTCAGTCTGGTGAAAGACTCCACTAGACTGTTTTCAGAGAAAACCTACCTTTGTAAGATGCTAATCAGAGCCAGCAGCCATCCAAGCACCCCAAGATGGGAAACTCCCATCTACCCAGTACTCTGCTGATGGTCTAGTTGGAGATCCATTTCCAACGACCACTGTGCCCTGGGGCATTGGTTCACGCTTTGGACATCTTAAACATACATGATAAAAGATGTTAATATGAAGATAAGTTGTTTGCTGAAAGAAAGGAAGAAAAAAGAAAGAAAGAGAAGAAAAGAAAGAAAGAGTGAGCAAAGAGCAGAAGCCTCCTTGATCTAGCCACCACTCAGCTGAACAGGAGGCACAGGTTCACATTACACTCCTCTGGAATGATAATCACGCCCTTCCTCAAGCCTGACACACCACTGGGCGGATTATCTTTGCACGGCAGCCTAGATCCTTCTCACTGATAAAGCTACTGGATCTGAGAAGTATTTGGCAGAACTGTCGCCATATACACAAACAGAGGAGCTGACTCCCCTAACCTCAGAGGCTTGGTATGGGGAGTAGTCTGTGTCAGCTCTTGTGCCCTCCAGATCAACTCTACAGATCACCTATGTAACTTGTAGAACAAAACACACAATTTCCTTGGGGAGCTTTGCGGTGGTTTTATTAATTGGCTTCCAAACCTTTTGAGGTAACATTTTTAAGGTAACAAGCTTTTTCTTCTTCCATTCTTTCCCACCCACATCCACTTCTGAATTCAGAGCTGTCTTCTGTCCCCTTGTGAGCTAAGAAGTCACAAAAAATTTCTTTTTTTCCCTCTTCTCCTTTCCAAAATTAAGCAATACAGCATCTTCTACCCTTGCATGATCAACTGCACTTCTTACTCCCTTTCTCTATACTTCTTATGATGAGTTATCTCACATACCGTTCTTTTTCAAAATACACTTTCTGTTTAACATTCCCTCTCACGTAACAGAGATACACTGTCTGCTTGAAGAGCCAAACCTGTAACTCAGTACTATAGGAGAAGGTCTTCCCCTTGAGACACTTCATCCTGGTCTTATAATAACTGAACAATTACATCAAAGAGTTCAATTTCTGCATAATGACACTGATTTCAGCGTCATTATTTGAATGTAGTAGTTATATCTCCACCAATAGTGGCTACATACATCTCAAGCATCAGGGAAATTATGTGTGCCCACGTCTACCTGGCTGGTCAGTCCAAGTTTGCACATGACAAACTTGGAAAGAATTTCTTCAAGTAATGTGTGGGCTTTTTGTCATTTAAGACTATGAAGAATCTGAAGACGTACTTCACTGGAACTGTCCTGATCTCTCAAAGAAAGAACTCTCTTCCTGGGCAAATAACACAGATAGATAGATTTGCCAAATAATGCTTTTCTGTCCAAGGACCCATAAATTTCAGATTACTCTTGAGTAATAAATGTTGCAATAATGCTGTTCTTGATTACAAGCAAGACTGTAACAGCTCTGACTGGTAGTGATTCCATAATTATGTTTGATTACAGCCATACTCCTACTGTACCGATGCAAAGGGGTTATTTGTTGCCTTCTGTCAGTCTCCTGGATTCTACTGGAGACCAAGAGCACGCCATGCCAGCATACACAGCTTCCTCAGCTGCCTTCCTCAGAGCTCAGTCACTGCAGTGTAGCATTTAATAGCAGGACCTGTGATAGTCGGGCGTGCAAAACCTTTTATGGAACTGTAATTAAAACACTATGTAACTACATCAGTGATGGCCACTTTCTAAGAGGATCCTGAATTTCAGCAACTCTTGAAGGCTCGATCTGGCAAACAAAGTTTTAATTCACAGTGCAGGGGCTAAAGTTACTCATGCCTTTACTATATTACCATTACAGCAAGAACCAAAAAGACAATGAGAAATAAAGAAAAACTATATCCATAACATTGTCCATGCTTTCTACTACCACAGAACTTAAAAAAGGAAAAGCTCCATTAAGAGCCCTCCCTCTGCCAATGAACAACAACAACAAAAATTATGCCTTACAATTTATTCTCCAGTGCTTTGTTTATTTGGTATTAAATGACTCATGGAATAAGGTTTCCAGCTCTCCCCGTGGGAGATTATCCCAGCTGCTGAGACCTACTAGCAGTTCCCTTTCCTTTGTCTCTCTTTTAATGATGTCTAAGTTTTGCATTCTATTTTAGTTTGGGATGTAAAAGCTAAAAAGGAAATTCACATCCCCAAACCTGCTTTTAAATGCAATTAAGGCCATGACATGAACCCACAAACCCAAGGAAACATGCAGTTAAAACAGAAATGCATCATATATTTCACTTAAATACTGTGCCACCTCAGTGGTACACTTTTAAGCTAACTGCACGCTTCCTTGTTTTTACAGGTTTGTTCCTTAGTGTTATGCAAATGCACTTTTATTGTATGTAAATTAGCATTAGGTGAACTGTTAAAGCCCGTTTTATAGCTGTCACACCAACAAACCACATTTACAAGTAAATATTTGTTCTACAGGCCAATATATTACCTGCCTGGAAATACTAATTATTTCCAGCATTTCGTCTCAGTGCTGTGACTCTGCTCTGGCCCCATAACCTGTTGTATGCACAGAAGCTCTCAAAATGGAACATCCGTATTAAGAGTACGTCGCTTACGGAGTAGCAAACCCCAAAATTCTTTAAACAATATGGCGCTCTAATACATTTTATTCTTACTCTTCTTACCAGGCTGCTAAATCTATTTAACAAGAAAATACTCTCCTGCTTTGAAGATGCAGAGGCAGCATGTTTACTTCCCAGTAGTGGTTGTGGAGTCCACTGTGTCACTCAACAGCATCCCATTTGGCTGGTAAAGGAATAGTGGTGACAAGCTCCAAATAAAGTTCGGTGCTGTTTGCTGTGCCTAGGAAGAAAGATGGTGGTGAACAAGGCTTTATTTGTCAGAAGAAGTAAAGTAGGATAAATAGACAGGTGGAAGAAATCCAGAGAAGGACTCTCTGAAATGGAGGTTGGAGTTCCCAAACCCTCAGATTTGCCTTTTAAAGCAGTATTGTCAAAATGCACCCTTATTAACACCAGCACAAACCCGACAGCTAGGGCACCAGTAGGGGCATTCACGGTTAATGCAGTTCAAAAAGAATAACAAAAAACCAGATATAGACCAAATCAAGAAATCTTAATGGAAAGATGTCAGGGACTCTACTATCAGACACTTATAACTGTTTTAATGGATCATAATGGCTTCAAATCTACCTCGTTAAGTGGATGCTGCTCATTTAAAAAGTAAAATGCCATATAAATCAAAGTACTATACAGCACATTTGTGCTTTCCTAATATCCTTAGCAAGGTAACTGCTCACATGAAATGGTGCCTTTCCTTTCATTTATTATATTTGGTATGATTAGTAATAAATATAACAATATAAATATATTCAAATTGCTACTGGTATTTGCTGTTTCTATCTTTTCCATTCAAGGTACTGTTGCTGTACATACTTAACATAGAGTACCTAAGCTACCCTGAAAACATAATGTTTCCTCACAAACGGTTTTAAGATGTAGCATGAGCATGTTTTTCAAATATGAAGATTTTTATGATATCCTTGCAAAATGAAGTGTTGCATTATTTAGCTATTATTATTGATATTTTACAGATAAGACACTGGCAAGAGAAATTAAGGTAAAAAACGCTAGAAGTGTCCATTACTTTTTGACACCTCAGGTTATCAGAATACTTGGCATTTTATACTGTTTCATTAATTTAATGCACCGTATCAATCAGCTTCACTTTGGTGTTCAGCAACCCCACAAATTTGGCCTCAAGTGTCCTCATAGCCATCGCCTAGAAATGGAATAAAGGGAAAACAAACCTGCAAAAGCCCTCAACTGCTCCTGTGAAAGGACTTGGGCTTAGTCCCAGCTGTGACAATCGTATTTTTTTTTGCAGATGATGAACTGGGGAATGGAGATGGAGACGCTGACTGAGTTAAGTGACTAAACTCGAAACAGTAACACAGGGCAGGGTTGCAGGCTGGAGGAAACAGCTTCTCATGGGGTATGGTCTGACAAGGTTAACTTGTTAGCTAAAGGAAAGTGTTGAATGGAATTACCTGTACCAATGGATAGAAAGAAAAACTTCAGACTGAATGAGGAGCCTGGAAAGAAGAAGGATTGGTGATTTTAGCTGTGAGTTGACTGTTTGCCTTTATGTTAAACCAAATGCCTAAGGAATACATAATTCAAAAGTCCCAAGTGGTTGGCCTATTTTCCTGAAGAAGAGAAGAGGATGTAGCAGTAAGTCTGATTCCAGATGAGATAAGATTTTGTTATAACAAAAGTAATGGTTAATGGGCATGTTCTGGTTTAAGTGAGTTATTCAGTATCACAAAAAAGCTTCTGGCAGACAGGAAAAAAAGACAATTATCCAAAATGGTATTCAATTTTCTTAAGGGAAAATCTTACAGTTCTTATTCTGTAGTTTCCTGGGTTGCTTATTATGCAGTCCTTACTCATAGTGACAATCCTGTGCACTGAATGAAATACAGTAACAAGTAGTATTTGACTAAAAAGACAGCACTATAATACCTTTTTGCTGAAATTCGATGCTAAACTTAATTCTGAAATTTTCCAGTTTGTGAGTATTCATAAATACTAATTTGACCTAGTATAAATACTGTTTGATTCCATAGGTCTAACATTCCTTTACTTAATGCCTTTTCCCCATCTCCAGGAAAACAAAGACATGAGGAAAGGAAATCTAACACTTGGCCACGTGTTTGGCCCTAAATTGGATGATGTGGAGGTAAGTCCTCAGTAGTGGGTTTCCTTTTGTTGTTGGAAGATAACTTCAGCATGTAGAGACCTGAAAGTCATCGCGAGTTGGAAGAGCTGTAAGTGGCACTGAATGGGGAGACAGAAGTTTTGCCTGCCTCCACCTGCCCCATTTTGGCTCCTGCTCTCCTTTATTCTCTGTGCCTGAATCCTGGCCCTCCTACCCCATTCCCAAATGCTTTCCTTCTTTTTTATATTTTTTTTTTTTGTTTAATGTCTTGTCCCATTTCTCACTCCTCTGCATTTCACCCAGACTTCTCAACTCTAACCTCTTCCCTGGTGAGTGTCAACAAAACCAGCAGTGGGGATAATGACTTTGTATCAGCAGCCCTGGAGAATTCAAGGGCACAACTGCAAGGTAAGTCCCAAGAAGCCTGTGGACAGAGAGTGCTCAGCTGATCTGAGGAGATCATACCTGTGCCATCGAACATTTTGGAGCTGTGAGAAGATGGAGCGCACTTGACAAAGGCAGTGTCCAGCTGTCAAAAAACCTTGTAGTAAAAAATTCCATGTATTTTTTTTCCCATGACTGACTTGTTCTAGCTAGAACTTTTATTAAAGGCAAAACAGGCCAAAAACTAAACCAACACCCCCGCAGCTTGAGGCAGATATTTTCTAGGAGAATTTGCAACTCCTGCTTCAGCAGAGCTACTCAGCGGCAGAAAGCAGCATTTCACACAGGGGCCCTAAGTACAGGCGGCGCTCCCGTTCCTGCCTAGGGATGCTGCAGGCGCACAGTGGCAAGCTTATTTTAGACCCAATTTTATCATTTGAGAGCTGCACTTCGGGTTGTTCAGGGTTGTTCTAGTCTTCGGCAGCAGCTCATGCTTTCTGGTTGTCTCTTCCAGAATATTACTAGGATGTAAGTACTTCATCTTGTTATTTCTCTCTTCCCAACTGTAATATTTCCAATTGTATATTAATTACAAATAAGTGAAATACAGGGAATGGATCCAAAGATACGTGAAGATAAATGCACCCTTTTTCATTACTATTTTGTGTTAGGTGCTGTGTGAAAACCTCAGAGACAGTCACAAAGGACTTGTTTCTAAGTGGAATGGGCAAAGGGCAGCAAAGAAAACATAGACAGAGGGAGATAAGAGAGAAATAAAAATAATGAAACAAGCAGGTAGATACACTGGGAGCAGAGTATTGATGGCCTTACGCCCAGGTAAGTGCCTAGAAACAAAAGATATGTCCAGATTTGAAGAGTTTTTCCTCTCTCAAACCTTCAAGTAGGAACAAACTCAGGATTACGATTGCACCATGTCTAGTGACTGCCCAAACCGTCTCAGTTTCCATGGCTCATGGCACTCAAGTAAACCTGTTTCTGCCCCCGAGAGATGAACCCATTAGTAATTGATAATAGTAGGAGAGATGTGTGTAGCTTTGCTCCACACTTGCCTGTCGTTGCCCCACTCCTTGAGTTCATTCCCTTGCTCCCACGCTCTTGCTGTGATGTATAATGTTCACTGCTTTCAGGATGCCTCTCCCAGAAGCTGTGCTAAGGACGCCCGTGTCTCCAAAAGGATTTAAGTTTCAGAAATACCCGTTACCTCCAGTGTAAACTCCCTTAAGCACATGCCATCTGACAAGTTAGTTTCTAAAATGGAAATGAGAAGCAAGAAACACCTCTTATGTGGCTTTTGAAAAGTTGTCTCAAGGTATTTAAGGCAAACATGGGTTTTTTTGAAAGATACGAAGATTCTGACAGGAGCTCAGTTTTTGTTTCACTTGCCCTTCTGCTGAATATTACAGGGCAATGGTATTCCCTGAGGGAAGTACTCTGAAACCAAGACCAAGAACATAATGAAAAATTCAGCAGTTGGCATACCACTTTGAAATAAGGAAGAATACTTTCTTCATCTCTTCCGAAATCACTGTTTCCTGGGCACGTGGCATGGTGTTGTTATACTATGTATGCTAATTCTAGTTAAGAAAGGGATGAAGATGGAAATAACTTTTGGGGAGCAAAGTCTCCCCTGTACAGCTGTTGATGTCTGGTAACAGTTTGACTGGAAGCGGTCCCAGCGGATCTTTTCTTCTTTGCTTGCTTTGAAGGCTATGCAGGCCATGTGTCGGTTCAGTTTGGACTGTAAGGTTACAGCATGGTCTCTGTTTGGAAAGGAAGATTTGCTGCTGGTATTTTACACTGCCGTGTCCTATGGACTGGGGGGTTGCTTTTGTTTTGGGGCTTGTGGGATTTTCTGTGTGTCACGTTTACCTTGTCTTTATGCATCTATTCTTCCTGTTCAAATATCTCACTTGTTTTGATGGGAAAGAACATGATGGAAGCATTTGCAGGGATTGTAGAATAGCGTCTAAACAGCTAAATTCAAGAGTTATACTAGTTCATCTTTATTTTAATCTGATGTAACCCTGAGCACTGGCAATAGCTGCAACGTATCAGCTATTGTTCTAGTCAAAGATGCACCTCCTCTCTCAGCTGACACCAAACGATTTTCGGTCTATAAGACATTACTGTATCAGCAATGTTATCTGACAAAGTTACAGATATAGGAAAATGTGCTTACTGTTTAAAACACTACTGATATTAGTGTGGGCAGACTACGTCTACAGGTGAATGCTTGCCAGCCATTTTGATCCCAGTGCAGTGAAGCAGAAAAAATAAACTAGATGATAGACTTCGTAAGCTGTGATTAAGCACAGTGCAAAATCCTTTGGGGAAAAGTCTCTACGCCACAGTTATACAAACAAATTTGGCTCATGCTAGCAGAAAAAAAAAGACTGGACTAATGGAAAAATACATGGTTGCTGATCTTTCTTAGAATTAATTTATACAAGTGGCTTTGTTGCCCGAGCACATGTTCCTGTGGATGTGAGGTGTATTATTCCAACCCTTTCTGTAACATAGCCGCGGTGACTGCATCACATGGTGCTAGTGCAAACAAAGTCTCATTAACAGCCCATGAATAGATGCATTTTCCTAGAACACAGTTTCTCATTGGGACTATCGACTGGTTCCTGGGCTACCAGGGGATAAGGATAGGGGTATGGACAGCTTCAGAAGTATAGAGTAAGTGTAGTAACCTGCAGTGTGCTACAAGACAATTATGAGTGTTTATCATATAACCAAAAAGAGTACAAGGGATATAGTTAATTCTGTGACACTTTTGCTTGATTACTGATTGACTTGAAGGCAGTATAGCTTATACAGTAGAATATAGCTTGTTAAACACCAACCATTCTACTTCCATCTGTATTCTATGTCCTTTTTGTTCTCTTAAAGCCTGCACTTTCAATCTGAGAGGCCATCACACTGAGCCAGCTTCCTCCACAAAGCAAGACTCACTGAATTTTTCCTTCACCTCCATTAGCATCCTATTCGCATCAGATCCAACATAAACACTGCTCTCTTGATGGACTCAGCTCAACTTCTCTTTCTGATTTTATAGCCATTTATTTTCTTAGCTATTAAGAAACTCATCTTAATCTTTATTTTTCTGGCCCATTGTCTCATGTTATCAATTCATCTAGTGGGAGCTCTTTCTCCTAGAACAAAAGCACTTTTCTTAGCGTCACTGTAAAACTTATTTTCCTCAACATTCTCTGAAAAGTGTTTTTGGACACACATTAGGAAAAAATTCATGTAAATTCCATATACACTTACATGAAATGATGAAACTACACTTAATTAGAATTTGAAGAACATCATCTTTTAGCAGAAGGAAAATTATTGTAAAGGCTTGACACCACATATGATGGATACGAATGAACTTCGTTGCAGGTGATTTTGGCTCTGTTTCTGAGCCTCCCCTGCATGGGAGTGGAGGAAGTGGGTTAGAGGTAGAGAGTCTTCTGGGATTAGGGGTAGTGCAAGACTTGGTTCAGAGTACCTGCTCTCTTTAGTTAGTATTAACTCAGCATCTTCGTACAGTCAACTTTAAACTCAAGAGCGCACCTTGGTACCTTACCAAACAGGCCCCCCGGGGGCCGCTCTTCTCGCTTTCCACCGATTGCCAATACAGCCCAGTACTCCCAATTCACACAACCCTGCGGGCTCGGGCATCCCACCGCAGCGTCTCCTGGAAGCCCCCCCCCGGCCGGGCATCCCCCGCGCCCGGCCTTGCCGGCGGGCGGCAGGGAACCAGGGGAGGAGGCCATCTTTACCGGCCGCTTCCGCACCCCCGCGCTGGGCGGCCCGGGCGGAGGCAGCTTTGCGGGGGGAAATCGGCCGTTGCCCTGAGGGAGAAGCTTGATGAGCACAGCGGCCCCGGGCCGGCCGGGCCGCCTCCGACGGCTCCGAACGCCAACGGCCGAGCCCCGGGACGGCTCCTCTTCCCCCGCACCGGCCCGCCGCCTCCGCAGGCCGGCCGCAGCCCGACAGCACCCGGGCCACGTGCCGGCGGGGGCAGCCGTGCCCGCCTTCAACACCCCGAAGCGCCCGCGCCTCCCCCGCCGGGCCGCACGCCGCTGGCCCCCGGCCGCCTCCCCGCCCCTCCCGCGGCTGCCACATCCCACTTCCCTCAGCCCGCCTCCCCCGCCGGCGGGCCCGCCCCACCGCGCCGCCCCGCCCCCCGCCGCGCGGCACCGCCCTCTCATTGGTTGAGAACTGAGAGCGACGGCGCCGCTGGGCAATGGAACCCGAGCTGGCGCGGCGGCGGCGCCCAATAGGCGCGCGGGCCTGCCGCCCCTGCCCGTCGCGGCCGGGCGTCGGGGCTGCGCGTTGCCATTCGGAGGCAGGGCGGCGTGGGGAGCGGATGGTGGCGGCTGCGGCTCCCGGGCGCTGGCGGGGGCAGGAGCAGGAGCTGGCTGCGAGCGCCTACCCCCCTCCCCATCCTACCCCCTCCGGCTGCGTGCGCCCTCGTCGCGCCCCGCCGCCGACCGCCTTGAGCCGGCAGCGCTGTACGATGTGAGCGGCCGCGGGGCTCGGCAGCGCCCCCGGTGCTCACGACGCTGGGGCGGGCAGCGATGGCCAGAGCCTGGCGTGGGAGCAGCCGCCGTCGCCGATAGGAAGCGCCGGGGGCAGCTGGGCAGGCGGCGCGGAGACTCCCTCGGGCCGTGAAGCGCTTGTCCCGTCTTGCCCCGCCCCCTCCCTCCTTCCTCCCCCCTCCTCCCCCCCCCGCGGCCGGTGCATGCGGGGCGCCGGGGGCCGAGCTCGGGCCCCCTGCAGCCGCCGGAGCGAGTGACCCGCCGGGTCCTGCGCATCCCCGCCATGTCCTCCTCGTCCAGCTCTTCGCAGACCCCCCCGTCCCACCACCAGCCCCCGCCGCAGAGGATGAGGCGCGGCGCCGCTGGGTCCCCCACTGCCGGCGGCGGCACGGCCGGGGGCACCGGTAACGGCACTGGGGGAGGCGCGGCGGGGACCAGCCGGCTGCTCCAGCCCATCCGAGCGACGGTCCCGTACCAGCTCCTGCGGGGCAACCAGCACAGCCCGACCCGGTCCCCCTCTGCCTCGGTGGGCAGCAATACCGGGCCGGGGGGCGGCGGCGGGGGTCGCGGCGGAGGCAGCCCGCCGCCGCCTAGCGCGACGCCGCCGTTGGCGGCGGGAGGCGGCGCGGCGGAGCCGGGCAGGGTGAAGGGCAGGCAGCGGCGCTCGCCGGAGAGCGGCGGCGGCAGCAGGAGGAGCAGCTCACCTGAGAGACGGAGCCCCAGCTCCCCGGTGTACAGAGGTAAAGCACCGGGACAAAGCCGGCGTCCTGCTTCCCTACCCCCCGGGGGTGCTGGCTGGGCCGGGGCCGCCCTGCCYGCAGGCACCCCCGGTCCCCCCCTCCCCAGCTCCCCGGTGCGGGGGGTGCGCCCTGCTCTCCTCCCGGGCCAGCGGGCGTGGGAGCCCGGGGAACTGCCGGCGCGGCCCGGCGGGAGCAGCCCCGCTGGMGTCTCCGAGAGCGGGCGGGGGGGAGGTGAGGGTGAGCCCTAAAACAGCCCCCGCCCCCCCGGGAGCGGGGCAGGTGCCGTGCCCGGGTTTGCCCTGCGAGGACAGCAACCGAGAGGGGGAAAGCACCTCGTCCCGCCGCCTCCCCCCGAGGAGGGGGGCGAGCCCTTAAATGTCATCCTCCTCCTCCTCGGGCGAGGTGGAGATCTAGCTTGGGAAAAACACCCCCGTCCTCCCCCCCCGCGCCGCCTGCCTCGGGAGGAAGTGCCTCCCCGGCGGAGCGGAGCGGGGACGAGCCCCGCCGCCCTCGGGGGGCCGCCGGCGGCTCCCCCCGCCCCAGCCCGGCCCCTCGGCGGAGAGGAGCAGCCAGGGGCTCCAGCGACAGTGCTCCTGCTCCCTCCTGCCCTTGGGCACGGGCTCTGGGAGTGGATGTGTGCGGTAGAGGGACGAGTCTAAAATTAACCCGCTTCCCTGTCTACAGGTGTAATTATTTAGTACGGGTTGTTAATGGATTAGATTTATATCTAGGGTGTCACAACCCAGTTCTTAAGTTAAAACCAAGCCTCAAACGCTCTTCCTTTCTGCAGAGCATGGTTTCTTAAAGGCTTGCATTTTTATAACATCTTGGGTTGAAATATGTAATGTTTTCAAGCACAGACTCCAAAACAGAAAGGAAATTCCCATGCTGAGAGGCTTAAAAACAAATAACACAGTCTGCCTCCTTGTGATATTTAATACTGAATCCTTGAGACTGTAAAAAAAAAAAAACAAAACCCAGCGTAGCCAAAATAGGCATGTAAAGTTTAAAATGTAAAATTGATTCCCAGCAAGTCCAACTTAACCTGCGTCAGGTTGTCTTAAATTATTGAATGTGTTAAAGTGGCAGTGGCCATCTTACCTCCCCCTCTCCCTCCCCCCTTCCCCATCACTTTAGCAGTTGAATGAATCAGACTAAATGCACTTTTTATGTTATCCTGCTGCAGCTATCGGGTATCACGCATCATCTCTTTCTGGGAACACTTTATGTGGTTCAATACCCCTTGCTTGTTCCTGTCCCTTCCTTAAGTCTTAGTGTGTTTCGTTTCTGTGGCAAATTGTGGTCTGTGTTGGTTGCCAATGTGTTTTGTAGCAGTGGAATCTGTTACCTTCTCTCTACCCCCCCCCTTCCAGTTTTAATGTGTAGTAAAACCTTACAATCTGTAGTATTTGTAACTTCAGCAAATCTATCATCAGAACGGTCCTAGGACATGGGCAGCATTTTGCAAATGAGAAAATGTCACTGCCAGTTACGCATGGAGTTAATTTACCTTAGACAGTATTTGTGCTTGTGCAGATGACCAAATTTGTTGTATTATAATCTGAACAGAGATACTTCATAACTTCTTTCTCAAAAAGATCATCTATTTATGCAGAAGTTTTTGCATGCTTGAAAATGGAACTGGGCTTCAGTGGTTTTGCTTCATTCAAGCTCTATTTAAAATTTTAAAGATCGTATTTTTCCCACTGTATGAAAAACTAAATGTAGATTTCATTTTTTCCTCTTTCTTTAACCTTTGGAAAATGCTAATGGGAAACTAGGCAAAACAAAAAAAATTGGTGCATATGAATAATGATGGTGCTGATGACGAATACTGTAAATTATTTAACTATGGGAACCCGGAGGAAAACATTGTAGTGGTGCAGTGTATAAAGGTCTACGCTTAAGGTGTATTGAAGAGGGAGGAATGTGGGCAGTTACCTGCAAGCAAGGAAGAATACTGCAAAGCTGTGAAGTATTTCATTATTACATATGAATTTTTTGTTGGAGGGGAAATTTTAATTTTAGAAAAGTGGTTTCAGTCGTCTTCATCTGTGGGCTATTTTAGCCTTAATAAATCAGACTATAAATTAGTACCGAATGACTTTTCCGTCATTAAACTTGTTTGAGCTTGCCTCACAGTGAACCACGTTAGCAGCATACACGGCTTGATTCAGTTTAATGAGTGCAATGTATAAAATCATAAATGGTCCATCAAGAAATGCACCCTGTAATCTGTATGCGCTGCAAGGAATTTGTTCCCCCTCCTCCAGGTCAAGCCAGCTGCTGCTGCAGAAGCTGACATCCTCTAGCAAATCCTGAATGAATGAATGAAAACAACGTGATCGCCCTAATAATGACCACAATTGCACACGTCAACAGCTTTATTTTACTGAAATACAGGCACCATTTTCTAGCAAGCGGGGGTAATAAGATACCCTATTTCTTCAGTCTTGCGAATGAAAAAAGGTTACCAAAAAACCCCCCCAAAACCTAGAGCTGTTTTTACACAATTTGGAATATAGTTGCATGCCATGGGGCAGGATTTTGTCTTTGTTTCCCTGCTTGTTCTCAGCATTTTAGTACATGATGTATGGATACTAAAAACAATGTTTGTAATCTATACGGTGAGAGTAGTATATAGAAAATTGATTGCTGAACCGGAGGACTGCTGCAGTAATAATGGAGGACTTTGGGGGGGGGGGAATGTTCTGTTTTCAAACATGGACCATCTTGCTGCGGCTTGTTAAACAATGTGCTACTCCAGCTATTTATAGTTGTTATCAGTATGCAAGTCTTGGGGAAGCAACTTGATTAAGTTTTTTTTGTTAGTTTTTCAAAACCATTTCCCACTGCTGTAAAATGTGAGCTTAGGCTCTATGTATAATCCTGTTGTTTTCCTCATCAGTGCAGGAGATCTGTTTGTCTTTGGCTCTGCAGTCTGACTTGGATTGTTTCACGAGTATGCTCGTGCTGGAGACTGCTTATGATTCTGATGGACAGATGTTTTTCTCTTCTTAAGACACCTGCCCCTTCCCCACCTCAGCCTTTTCCAGTATAGATTCCTTGAATTGGCTATCCTACTAAGCTATTTTGTTGTGGATATTTTAGTGATTTGCTAGAGGTTCCTTTTATGAAGAAGATTTCTGTGAAAACACTCCAGCTTTGAGCCTCCACAGGTCAGAGCAACTACCATTGCAGGCRTTGACATCACTACTACATGAATGAAAGCAGCATGCTCTGTTTCTTCTCCCATCATCATCTTTTCTCTCCCTTCTTTCTAGGATGCTGTAAATATTTTTGTTCTGCAGCAAAACCCTGTGTGGTTAGAACTGAAACTTTAAGAATTTGATGATATTTTCTTTAAGCAAATTTGGGGATTTGTAGTTGTTAGGAAACCATTGATGCCAGTATTTGTATTTGGTTAGTATTGATACTGAATGGGTGAGAAATCATGAACGCTACATACTAATTTCAAGGTGCTAAAAAAGGAAAAAAGAGGGGAAAAAACTTATGATACTGTAGGATAAACCTGCAGATATCCTAATCGTAGGATAAACCTCTGCAAAAGGAGTCTATTCCTTTCTTCTTTTTTAAACATGTTTATTCCTTACTAGTAGGTATGTTTTTATAGCCCGTATTCATGTTTTGGAGAGTTGGCAATGTAAAAACTGTCTGGTTGAATGTAACAACACATGGTTTTCTTAGAGGGAATATATCTGATACATCTCTGATTGCATAAATGTAACATCAACAGAATGTGAAGCTGCGTGGTTTATGACAAAGGACATCCCAATAATAGTCCAAAAAAACCCCTTGGACAGGTCAAACAAAACGTATTAATTGCTTGTGAACACTTATGTTTTACAGAAAAAAAGCAAGTTGTTTTCTTTCTTGCCTTACCTGGATAAAATCAGTAGTTTCTGTTACTATGTCAAGTAGCTTGTATAAATATGAGAGTGGGTTTCCTGTTTAGTTTGTTTTTTTCACATGGTATGTGATGTTTTGTATACAAGGAGGGTGTAAATGACTTCTGTATGATTCAAGCTCAATATTGCTTTCATCAAATGCTTTGATTTGTTTAGTGTTAACTCTGGTGGCACTGTAATATTAACCTTCATATTTTTCTAACTTTCACTTACATAGTTTATAGTACAAACTTTTTTCCAGATCAAATTTTGGAGGCAAAGGTTAGTTTTAAGGACATCTGAAAGATATTGTAATCAATTTGGCTGTTAAGGGTTCCCAATATCTTTTACTTCCCGAAATAACTCCTGAAGGGTTGCCAACATTAGTAAGAGAAAGGAATTAAAAAAGATGCAAAAATACTGCATAACCCAGTTCTGAGTAATAAGTATGTGTATCTGTTATGCTAGGAGATAAAAGGCTAGTGGAGTGCGGAGTGGAGTAAGACAGACAATATTGCTGATCTCTAGACTTGTAAGGGATAGCAGTATTTAAAAAAACAAAATTCAGACTTCAAAAGGCAGAACTATTTTAATATCCTGGATTCAAGCCATCCAATATTTTGGCATCATAAGCATTTATACCAGAGATCAAGAAGATCTTTCCTTTATTTCTAACAAATGTAGGTAAGGAAGTAATTTTTGTGACGCTTCCTATTTCCTGATGCCTGAATACTAGCAGTATTCCCATAATTGTATGGCGAAAACAGTTTTGCTCCAGCTTTGTCCCTCTCTCTTCCCAAAATAGCTTTCATTGGAATATAATATGGTGAAATAAAAGACACTGGCTAAATTTGAACCAGTTGTCTTGAACTCAAAAGGCTTTTTAGTTACATGTTTTAACATCACTTTAAATGAGAATAGTGTATTAGATGTCCTTAATAAATATGTTTCATAAGACAAATTAATTGAGCTTCTTTCAGGTGTTAAAACAACTGCAGGAAAAAAAAAATAGAAAGGTATTTTCTCCATTGAACTTGAATGATATTGTGGCAAGGCATTAGGTATTAAGAAAGCACACCCCTACCCCATGGAAAAAATAACTTACAAAGTATATGTATATATCTATTTTAAATCACTACCTGACCTTTAATTCTTATCCTTTGGATGTAAGCAAGTATTAGCGTGTTATATATGGCCAAACTGGTTACTTGCCAATATCCATTCATAGTAAAACAGTGGCTAATACTGAAATTTGTTTTCTGAAACTCATGGTTCCTGTTTTTTGTCCTTTTCTTTCCCATGGTGGTGGGGTGAATGGAGGTTCTTAAAATGCAGGGAGGGTAGATCAAGGGACTGCATCTTAAAATCTTACAAAAAAGTCAATGTTTGCCAAGTATAGACTGACACATAATGAGTTGTTGAGCTTTGCTATATTGCTAAAATTCACAGTGGAAAGCTAGTTATTTTTAAAATGGGGTTTATGCTACTACTCTAGATATCATCATGGAAAAAAAAAAGATAACTGATGCAGTAATTCTGAAATTTCAGTTCAACCTGGGCTTGAAAGCAATAGTTGTAACAATGCAAAACCTATCGGAAATAAAGTATATGCTCAATGTTTCAGTTTAAGTGAATATTTGAAATACTTTTTTAATGGGACTTCATCAGTTGAGTAATTATCTTCATCTGAAGAAGGTAATAGTTTTTTTTCCCCACAGTGAAAAATGAAAGTTCCTGTTTAAATCGGTTGGCAATATCTTCAGTAGAGAAAAGCATTGCCAACACTTGACACAATGGTTAGTTCTCCATGCATATGTTCAAGCAAAGTTGTTAATATAGAAGGGTTTAAACATTGACTAGCATTTTTTTGAAAAGTATCATTTATTGATGGGAAAAAAAGGACCCTGTAGTAAAGATACATAACTGGAAAATTTTGCTCACGACTCGAGATAGTTAACTGTGTTAATGATCACAATCTTGCTTTAATGTTAATATTTAAATGCATTGAGTTCTCTCTCTTTCAATGCTGCCTCCCATGTAAACCTGTAGTGCCTAAACAATGGCTTAAGGCATTTTCAAGCAAGTAAAATAATATTTACATCTCATCGTTGGAAGGGATACATCCACAGCAACTTGTCAGCCTGAGATTATCCCCTTTTCCTTTGTGTCACCATTTTTAAAGTGTGGGCAATTGCAAAATGAAGAGAATTGGAGATTAGAGTGAAGGAAAATGGGTGTTTGTACTTAATAATCTAATTCTTACATTTTGCGTGTGTATTTACTACTTCCCCAAAATTATTGTTCTTCAGTTATGCTTTAATTTTTCCCCTCTTAATTTGGCTCTGAAGTTCACCACCACTAATTTGTATTATGGCTATTTTTGAATCGGAAATTAAATCCTAAAGCTTGAAAATAGCTGATGGGTACTGAAAGGGATCACAAGTTGAGACTTCTGCAGTATGGATACCACACAGAGTATCATGATACAGTGTGTAATATCAATCCTTTTGAATGGTGAGTCAGTCTCTCCAACTCTTATTTTTCCAAAGCTAGGATCTCATCCATGGAAACACTCACCCATGGTTGAAACTGAAATACATGCTCTCTTGGGAACCCTTTCCTGCTCTCCCAGCTGTGTGAATATGGACTTAGGACCAGAGCTGTTCCCTTACATGGTCCCCTTGGACTTTCTGGTGATGACTCTGCTTAGACTACATCTTCTGCTGCTAGTAAGACAGAAGAGGGCATGTAGCTGCTGGAAGCTTAGCTTGGGGAAGGAAACCCAGCCAGGCCAAGTGGGGCCATGCTGGGGAGTGCCCTCAGCCTGCTGTATCTGGCCTTGTAATATTGCCTCTGCCCTGGTTCTGTTCATTTCTCTTCTGCACCTTCCCTGCTCCTTTGGTATCTGCACCACTTCTTATTAGCTGCTGCTGCTGTGTCCTACCAAACTATTGACTATCACTCAGTTAAAACCAGGTTAGCTTTCTCTGGCGGGGGGGTGGAAAAACCCAGAAGGTGTGGGTGTCTACACTCAAGCAATAACTGTCTTCTGCACAAACAATTTGTAAATAGGGATTAACCTAACCAGTTGGTGTTGGGTCAATGGAAGATGGTTTTGATGGAAAGTTTTCATTTTTCGTAGTAGTAGATCTCTTAATTAGCTTTCCATATTGGATATTGCTGCTTTGGAGACAATATATACTTCCCAGTATACTTCCCAAATGAGCTTGGGTTTTGAAACCTTGATGCAAGATACTGTATTGGTTAGACCTTCTTACTTAGTGTTGTGTGTTGCCCTAACAATAAATGGTGACACAGATGTTGGTATTTATAAGGATTTAACTTTCACTGCTGCTAGTGTTAAATTGAGGAGTAGCTATTTGCAATGGATATTATTCTCTGAATCAAATACAAATGAGTGATAATATTCCACTTGTTTTGCACAACCTGAAACTAGTTTTACCCAAACTACACACTTTGTTTCCTCTTTAGGAAGAATGTGTCTCGTATTTTGCTCATAAGAGTGGTGACTAAGAACAGTACAATAGCAGTTCCATCATGGTTTTTGAATAATCTAAAATCCACTGTAGAATATTTTCTTCTCACTCTGCCTTGAGATAGTCTAAACTGGAATAATAATTTAAGCATCCCATTCCTTGAACAGTGCAAGTCACCTGTTTGAACAAGATTAGCTTCATCGTCCTTTCCTGCACTCTCACTACCAGGCATTAAGCAAGAAGCTTAGTTGTAGACACATTTTATGAATTTCAGGAATTAACACTCATGCCACGCTGGCTTGACTGGTCATTGCAAGATCACTGGCRTTCATACTACAAACTTGAAACTAATTTCTGTAGCTATAAGAATTTTAATATTGTTTTAGTAAGTATAAATCTGTCTTTTGGAAATGTTTTCTGTAACAGTAACCACTCTGTTGTGAACCAATTAAATRTATGGCAAAATAGGTATTGTTACATTGTGTGCCTTTTAATCTCTGGTATTTTGGTGTACAGTGCCTATTTTGGAGTTCTGATAGAAATACTTTGTGAAGATTGGCTAGCTGGATTACCTGTATATCTACATTTTTTAAAAAGGCTTCACAGTTAGAAAAAACTAAATGTTTTAATATAGGTGCTTAGGACGCAGTACTAAAAAAGAAAATCAAAACTCTAATAATTTGTTGACATCTTGTCAGCATTTGGAAACCAAACTGTGATTTGGAAATAATGTGTTCTTACCAGAAAACAAATTCTGGCTATTCAATACTCGATCACTAGCTAATTCTATTAATCCTAGTCTGCAGAAATTAGCCTGTAAATACAAAGCCCACTTCTTCAAAGTATGACATGCAGTCAGCCATTGGCTATTTGGGAGCAGATTACCTAAGTGCAGATATAAATGCCTAGGCTTGTGAACATATGGCTTCCAAGGATAACAGTACAGTTGCTTTCATTAGATGAAGCGCTGTACCCATGCTGGATCAGAAACGTTGCTGGATAAACCTTGAAAATTTTGCACTGTGTTCCCAGAACTCAGGCCACTGACACACAGCGTGGAGGAGCCAGTGAGCGGCTCTACCAGACCTGTGGGTCTCTGTAAGTATTTAACATGGTCTCACTACCGCTCCTTCTGCACATCACGGCAGAGCTCATTAGGCCAGTAGGACTAGAAGATGCTGATGATTATAGCAGGTATCAGTGTGGTGTGGTCTGTGCTCTGGAAGGGTTTGGTGAGTGCAGTTCTCTCACACAGAGTCAGATTAAATTCAGCACCACATGTCAGCTAATCAGTCTTACTAGAGTCTGGAGCGCTGGAGGGTACATTGCAAAACCCAAGTGGCTTTGCAGTGTTGACTCTGTGCAGTTAGGTGTTATACCTCTGTATCCAGTATGTCATATATAATTCAAAATCTTTCTGTAATACATGATGTCTTAACTTTCTGTTATTCAAAGTAATGTAGAGCTGACTTGCTCACTAAAAATTAAACCCAGATTTATGCTGAGTGTCCCGGAACAGGCTTTGAACAGTGTGACTCTCAAAATACCAGCTAACTGCTGAAGAATGCAGAATAAGACTTAGGTTTACACAGTAGTTGGGAAGCTGCCAGGTTAAAGGAGAAGTTGTCTTCACAGAAGTAAATTTTAGTTAAGGTCTTCAAATTCTCATTCTTAACTGATAGCAGTGCATACTTAATTGTGGCAATTGATAGTGAAATACCCTTACACATCCTTTCTCTCATACTCTGATTTCTCTGGTATTTCGCCTTCAGTGGCTTCTTTGTTGTACCTGATACCCTGCCTTGAATAATCATCTTTGCAGTGTTTTCGCCCCCCACGGAGAAACCAGAAAATATATTTGAATTAGTTGATGTTCTTTTCAAGGGGAACAAGAAAAAGTCCTAATCTGGTAGAGAAAAATCTCTCATGCACAAAAATGTAATTAACTTGTGCGTGTTCAAAAGTGATGTGTATTTGAGAAACGTCCATACAGTTTTCCATACAAGGAGATGACTGGAGACACATATTCAACTTAGGAAGTTGTCCATACTGAAGATCCAAATAACCTTTGGGCATTACTGTAGAGAGAGACTCATGCTTTCAAACCAAGTTGTGTATTGAAGTGTGCAGTCCATATATTGTTTAAAATAGTAATTTTGTGAAACTGTTGTATACATCTACCTTAATTTCTTCCAAAGAAGGAATTAGCCTATTAAGATTATTGGAGTCTCATGATTTTATTTACCGGTGTGTGTAATCTTCAATACAAAGTTGGAGGATGCGGGGAGATCTTTTGATTGCAAGAATTATAGTAGAAACTCAGTTTGGCTGCATTGAAGATAAGAATTGCCAGGTCTGACAACTCAAAGTCTGGGAGAAGCAGAAGAAATGGGTGTGATGGCACTGTATATACAATAAATGTTAGATGTTTTCTACAGCTAGGCCTTTTTTAATCATGCAAATTTAGATGCATATACAGCAAAACAAAATCCTACATAGAGGTATGTTCTAAAATTCATAAATCTGGAGTAAAGTTTCAGATTTCAGAAGGAAATAGTTTGAAAATTTGGCTAAACAGGGTTGCTCTGACTTAAATATGGAGAGAATCTGTTTTAATGAAAAATGTTGACACTATTGGAATCTTTCAAACATCAGAAAAACTCAAGGATGTGATCTGATTGCATGGACACATCTCAAAAAGGCCGCTAGGAATAAGCAGAGAGCCTGCAAGAAACAGCAGGAAGAACTGAGAAAAGAATGTCACATTATCAATCAAAAAGTGAATCTTAGCTGAGAATTGTTAAAACCCGAACAGACTTGGACTTTGCATGCTTTAAGACAGACAATAGAAACATGCAAATGGAAAAAGTAATCGCAGCCATTTGGTACCAAGAAAAAAGAGATTAAGGATGATCTGAGATTGTTTTGCTGGAATGTATGGTTTCAAAATCAACTCCAAGGAATAGTAGTAAAAATCTCAGAGGAAATAGCACAGATATTTATTCAATGCTTTGTGCTCACCAGGACAAAGTATAAGTAATCAACTTTCAGTAAGGACACTGATTTTTAACCCAGGAAGATTTAAAAAAAAAAAAAAAAAAAAAAAATTAAGGGAAAGAGTAATTTGGAATTAGGAATTACCAAGACTATGATAAATACAGATTGCAGATTTTAATAAAGTCAATTCAGTGATCTCCATTGCAGGATTCTAGAAAAGCCCACTCAGAAGTTCATGCCTGCCTTCAACTTTCTAAGGCAATCTTCTGAATAGGAGGTGACACCATTTGAGAATAGATACCTGAGTACAGCAGAGACGATGCTGATGTTTTTAAAATGTGAAAAATTTTGAGTCCAGTTCTAAAATGTAGAGATCTGTTGGTCTAACTTCAGCTATAGGTGAAACTTCAGAAGAAATTCTAAGGAATGGTGGAAAGCAGCGAGAAATGTTAAAGTGCAAAATGAGCTTTCCAAATTGTATCATGCTAACCTCATGGTTTTGATAAGAGAACTGATCTTCTAGACAGGAAGTAGATCTTATCTGCTTAGGCAAATTTTAAAATTAGGGTGATGAAACCGTTGATGAATTTTGAGAGGTTTAATTAGTATGCAGGAAGATTATGCAACAAGAGTTGAAGGACCTTGGGAATTGAAATAATAATTTTTGAAAGTGAGATTTAAAAGTAAAAATTGGAGGTTTATGTATGTGAAGTTGTACTTGAGCAGAATATCTTTTCCTCTAAGTGGGAACATGTAATTTGAAAATGCTGGAGGGTGGAGTTGGGTGACAGTAGGATCTCTAAACTGCCGACATGAAGTGACTGAAAAAGTACTGGGCACAGGTCAGGTCTTGCAGAAATGAGCGACCTGCTGCATAGGGGCCTGTTGAGACATCGTTTGGGATACTGCACACAGTTTTGGTGCTCTGCAATTTAAGAAAGGTAACATCAAACTGGAGTAGACTCAGAGAAGGACTACTAGGTTAGGAGTTTAACCATGTGATGATAAAAAAAAATCTACTCTGAATAAAAATACAGTTGCTTTCTCTGAATCCAAGTGAGCGGGGAAGGGGATGGAGAGGTGGGAAGGAAGAACTGTAAGTTAGTGCTAGGACATGAATGGGTGGATTGGTTTGACAATGTAAATTTTTATGTGGAAAACTATAAGGAGGCCTGAAACCATCAGAAAAAAAAAAATCTTCCTGGGACATTTTTCCAGTAGGAATCATGGGGGTGAAATACCAAGGTGCTGTAAGACTGAATTTGTAATCTGTTTTTAAGTGATTATATGTGTTTTGTCAGTGATCGTTGAGAACTGGGCTCCTGATTTAAGAAGTTGTTTCTAGTCCTTTCTTTCTATGACTGAACTTATAATGAAAAGATAATTTATTTAATCAGCAAAGTTGGGCAGCCTGATTTAAGCAGTCAGTTTTAGTCTGGTTTTACATTTCTATTTTTCAGTATTTTTTTTCAGAAAAAAGTATTATTCTTGTTTAGTATAATTAGCTCTAGCTAGGAGAATGCTTTCTATCTCTAATCAYTGGTGATCATTACGATGGCATTGTATAGCCTACCATGCATTGATTACAGTTCTTTGTGTATTTTGATTGTGAAAATGGTGAATCATGCCTTCTGATTTTTTAAGGTTTTTTATTCACAGTTATGTCCAGCTGCATTTTGATGGAAAGTGGAATTAGATTAAAGGTGTACCAAACCCTCACTTTTCTACAACATTTTGTTAAATTGTAAGTATTATCATTATAACAAAAAAAAATCCCTTCAGAGTCATCAAGTTTATTCAACAAAGGTCGTATTATCTTTAGTTACTGAATTAATTGCGTGTGTTTATAATTTCCTTCAAGATTTTAATTATTAATACACTGGAAGAAAAAAAAAAAACCAAAACAGTTTTAGTGCTCTTTTTGGTTCCCAGTTCATTTCTCAATATTGGATAAATTTATCACTCAACAGATCTAAATTAATGAACTAAAATGAAGAAAATTCTCTGTACCTGCAGAAGTGCACAACAGTTAATGGTTGGTTGTGTGTTTCAGTGTGCTCTTTTCCCAAGTACTTAGCTGCTGAGCTCCAATCAATTTTGTTTTAACTTTTTAAAGTAGGAACATTTTTGAGATACTTTATTAAATGATACTAAGTTTAGGTATTTGCATAGTGTTTTAAGTTTGAAGGGATAACCTGACAAAGAAAAATACATTCTAAAAATGTGAAATACATAAAAATCTGAAAGATTTGGAATTAGTGTTTTATCTACCTGGTGCCTTGTTAGAGTGCAAATGTGTAGGTTACATCTGTTGAACAAAGCAGGCTTTTGTGATATTAAATGCTTAGTCTTTTGTATACAGGTCCTATACATGCCAGCAGTAATCTTTGTTAGAAGAGTAACTTAGCTTTAGAGGGCTGAAATTTTCTTCCTTATAGTTTGTTTACTTTCTTACTGAGATTAGAGCGTTCTTTCTATGCTTGATCTCTAAGGATAATGTTGTTTTTAAACAGGGGAGTTTTGCTGTGAACAAAATCTGACTTCTGAAAGATACGTGTAGTCACATTTTACTTGACCTGTAGTTGGGTGGAATAGGGACATGAGGCAGAGACCATGTTTCAACATGTATGCATAGGCAACCAAGATTTTCAGAGTCAGCTGTAGGTCCAATGAAATTCATATGCCTACAGATTCATCCATCTGTCCCTCTTCCTCTGGGTATCTATAGCCTAGCTCTGAGCACTGTGCTTTCCTGTGCAGTTAGGTGAGTGGAGCTGTACGTCCTTGAAGAGTTGTGCATAAAATCTCCTTGATGGAAGGAAATGCCTTGATCTACTTGTCGGATTCAGTGACTAATGAGAAGACCTCTTCCCTTTCTAGGTGGCTTAGCCATGGCTATAAAAGATAACTCAATATGGTTGATTCCCAAGACCCTTACCGTGGGTCTTTGTCTACAATTTTCCTTTGAAAGAGCAAACTGGTTTTGTTTTGTTTTCCCAGTATTGGACTACCTCTTGCATTGATAGACTTGATGTTTCATGCAGTTCAGTTTGAATTCTCGTAAGCTTCGTCAGGTATAAAACCGAATTTGCCCTGACTACCAAACTGTAAAATGGCCTATGTGGAAGACTGGTTCCCCTCTTTTCTTCTTTCTTCCTCTCCTGAAGAATCTTGGATGTAGAAGGCACATCATTCATGGACTTGGATCTCTGAAAAGATCTCGGATCTCATGAAGCGGATTGCTTTCTGCTTGTTCAGTTTGGTTGTTGGAGCCTTGGTTAGATTATGGTGCTGTTCTGTGCCTTTTTTTTGGTCGGTTCAATGTTACGGATAATAAGAAGAAATTAGAGTGGATTATGTCAGTCTGTTCAGAGTAGTTACTTCAGAATGTCACCCCCCTTCATTTTTAGTCATCCTCTGTCTCAGTTTCTAAAAATGGAAACTTGGGAATAATTTCTGAAGTTGATATAACTGAATCAAAACCAATGTGGTACACATAATGAAGACAGAAGTTTTATGGAACTGAATGTACAGTATTTTTAGAGATGTATCAGAAGGTAACTTAAAATGATCATCTCTTGTTATGTCCTCTTAGAAATAGCCTTTTGGTAGCAAAACACTGTACTGCATTTTAAATGTTTGAAAAACCTAGTATTTTGCTTTGTTTTAAGCTATTAAAGAGATTAAGCTGTTTAATTTGAAATTATAGAAGGAAGACTGCAATAGCTTCATATTTTTTCCCTTGAATTACATATTAGGGTGTTGTGTTTTTTAAGTTGCTATTTAAAATCCTATTTTTTGTTATTTTGTATGAACAGTATGTGGCAAACAGTATGCTCTTTGTTGTTCTGCACCACTCCAAACCGTTAATGCAGTCGTTCAGCCAGTTTGCAGATTGGGTCAGAAACAAGTCTGTCAGTCGCTGGCAACTGGGAAATGTCTTTTAAGCTGATAGATCTATCCTGTGGAGTAAAACTTCTAGGGACTCCAAATCCCTCGTTAATCGTTTTCTTAAGAGATTCTGGCTCCGGTTACAAGAGAAGAGCCTTCTTGAGAATGAAGATTGAAATTTTTTTTTTGAGTGGCCTCTAAATCCCCATTATTCAATCTTTTTCCTCGCAATGTCATAGAGACAAATTCTGCAAATAAACATGCACCGGTTTGTCCATCTACCTATATAATCGGAGCAGGAAAGACCAATCAAATATACATTTGAAATCAGTACAGTATCACTATATACTCGCTTAAAAACCAAACAAAAAGGCAAAAAAAAACCCTTGACCAGACTCTTCAGAGAATGTTCCTCCTCTTGTATCTGAAAGTCTACTTTTGTAGTACTCAAGGAATCCTTGTCAAAGCAAGCAAGAGCAGAGGTATCCCTTTTCATGCTTGTAGAAGGTGTAACAGAAGAGGGGACTTCTGACTAGACATCTGTGGGGCAGTCAGCAGCAGGCGCTGCTGTGGTAACCATGACCTAAGCATTGGGCCATCATTCTTAGCAGTCACTGTGGGTCACCATTCCTTACTATTCAGCTTCCCATTTCTAGTTTATGATTTCTCATGCTGCGTTCCCACATACTTCATTATTTAAGAGGCATTCACACAGGCACTTCTGAATCATTAGTTTTGTAGATTGTTGTAAATTTGTTGTCATCTCTAGTAGGAATGTCCTAGAAATATCTGATACTCTTTTGTAATGTGATACCTAGTCTCTGCATCTCCTTCGAGCCAGGCTACTTGAACTCTGACTTTGGGGGTCTTGAAAAGAGTCTTAAGCAGACTAGGATATCCATCAAAGTCAGTCCTTCCAAGAGTCTTTAGTATTTTTTGAGAAAATTCTTTTGAAGTTAGTATTCATTTCCTAGGTAAAATCTGAAATTCTTTAGGAACGGATGAGACCTACGCTTGGGACTCATTTCACTAGTAGTTCTGAAGGTGAACCACAAGGTTCTGCAGAGTGTTAGCAACTGAAGAGAAACAACATCTCATGAAACTTTGTTGTGGAATTTAGTACTGATATTTCATGGTGTCGTGACTTGGCTGTCTTGAGTAAATGGTTTAAGTTAGTTTATAGTTTAACTTTCAAGAAAAAATCAAGATATTACTGCAAGAATGTTGTCCAGCCTTTTGGCAGGAGAGTGTCACAGTTAGCTGACATCGATAATGAGATGACAATATTAATACTCCTAGTTTTAGGGAAGGATGAATTTTATTTTTATTTCATGTTTTTCACTCAGCTTGAGAGGAATCTGTGTCATCTGAGAAGTTCTTAGGATAATTTTAGTCTTTTTAAGCTGGATATATCCATGCAAGGATGTGAGTGGAAAAGTTTTGGCCAAATTTGAACTGCATCTGTTAACTGCTGAAAGAGAGATGGGAAGAAAAGATGCTGACAGATGAGCTCTGGTGGATTTAGCTGAAGCAGTTTTTATAATGGTACCAATGCTAGCTGTCAATCTTGCTCTTCTGCTGCAGGTGATTTTCCTCATTGCACGCATGGCAGAAAGCATTATTTAAGCTAAAATAGACTGCGAACGTGGCTTTGAGATTATGTGCAGGTTAGCTGCCTCTGTGTTGGATGGGAAGGCAATCTCTTCGTTTTAGAGCTGTAGCAGATGGTTTTATTTGAGCCCTATGTCCTTTTCAAAAGAGCTGTCATGTGTTAGTCTCTTACTAAATTACATTTTGCTGGCAGAGAAATGGAAACCTTTTTTCAGTCAGTCTAGGTGGTATAACTTAGAATTCTTTTGGCTCTCAATGCAGCATGCAGAACCATAATTTCATGATTTCCTGCAGTTTATTTTACTTGATTCCTGCTGGGAGGTAGGATCATGCCGAATTTCACCAGCTGTAGTATTCAGGTGGACCCTTGTGCCATTTTACATAAGATCATTTATAACTAGAAATTTGTAGCAATAGCCCCTAAATACATACCATTAAAACTTGTGGCATATTTTAAATAACACATGAGGTATTTTGCTTTCCTCTAAGCATACATCTTGCTTTTGTAATTCCTAGCTAACTTTTTCAGGTAGCGTTATGCTCCTTAAATACTATGTTCCGAAGTTTACTTGCTCTGGAGGTAGAGCTGAGCTCCTTGTGAGATATGTCACACGTCACTGAGAAAGAGAACAGAATTGTTCTCACTCACCACTGCAGTAAAATCCACTCATACACTCAAATACTATCAGATGTGGTATAGTCTGAAACTTGGGTAAAATCATTCTGTAATTTTAGAAATTTCTGAATATTGATGAAGCCTTTCTGAATGCTAAAGTCTGTTGGCAAACTTCATGAGCTGTTGAAGTATTTCAGATATCGGATGGCACTTGCTGCACTTTTTTGCTTCTGTGAGAAAACCAGAGCATGAGGTTTCCATCCGGACAAAGTGATTGGGACTGGAGAAGGATATGCATGATATGAGCATCAAAATCCCATTGGTAATGAAAGTTTGGGGAGAAGGGAAAGTTCTGAAGTAGCTCCTAGAGTAGCAAGAAGCCAGACTTATAATGAGATGAGAAAAGCAAAATTAAGAAATAAATCCTGAGAGCAGTTTTAATATTTAGAAAAGAATTTAAGCTGATCTGAACCACCACTGTTGTGGTCCAGTTCAACTCTGCTCTCTGTGGCATCCAGTCATCTTTAAGTTCATTACTGTACAAGACAGTTTGTCAGATGCTAATTTGTAGAAGTTCCTTCAGATTTCATGCTTGCAGATCCCTTCTCCTTTACTTTTTTATGGTCTAAGGACGTATATCATAAAAGGGCGAGAGCCGAAACTATTACTGAACAGACCTCAGCACTGCTGCAGCCCTGTTGTTCCTCCTGGCTCTCCTGTGGTTGTTTCTGCCCCTTATATTATGCCAACCTGCCTGTAGTGGGGAAAACTGTGTGTTTATGACTTTTTTCAGGTAGGTTTTAGTTTTCTTTATGTTTAACTCGGTGAATCACCTTACTAGGTGGGTTCATACATCTGCGCATGCCATCTCAAAGTAGATGGAAGGAGTGCAGACAGCAATGGAATAGGGTTGGCATTACGTTAGTGCTAACTTGGACTGGTTTATGCAGTTGAGAAGTGGTGTCCTTGGTTTGGTTCCTGTGATTCAAAAAAACAGTGAAGAGTAGTAGGGACTTAGACTGTGTCTTGAACTTTCCTTCTTCTAGCTTCAGGGTTTGACAGTGTTCTGCAGTCCGCTTCCAAGATTACCATGGAAAATATAAATGTAGTAACTTCTGGTGGTGTTTGTGTCCGTTGCCGTTGTAGTGCAATTATGTGAGTTATTAATGTCGGGATTGCTGTTGCCTTTCCTCTGGGTGTAGAACAAGACACAGACCTCAGATCATTCTCTGGTTGTATATATTTTATATGTGTGTTTTGGACTTGTGCTTTCTTGTTGTTTGTTGTTGTTGTTGGTTTTTTTTCAGTGAGACTTTTTAAATGTAAAGTTTGCAAAGCTAAACTTTGCTTAGTCCTTATTTCCCCATCTTCAGACATTGTCTTGCCAGTTTGTCTCTGCATGGTCTCTAACTTGTTTTAAAAGTTTTTTTAAGAACATACTTAACTACTTACATATTTAACAAATTCCTGATAGATTTTTCGCATGTAATGTATTTCTAATGAACAGAGCTTTTGGAGGAATTTTCAAAACTCGGGCTACCTGGGAAAGTAGCGTAGTGCCGTAGCATGGCAGTGAAGGTTGGAAGAATGCTTTGTAGGTATGCACCCTTTAGGTACTTTTGTGTTTCAGTGCAAATGTAGATACTGGTTTCATGTCTAAAATTTGTCACCTCTATTTTGGATTTCAGGCTTTCTTACTTTTAATAGTTCAAAAATCTTTCTTAAAATGCAAATTTGTCACAATTGGAATCCTGTGAGGCTAGATCTGTTTGAAATTGTGGGGATTTGGTTTACAGATAACATTGCAATCAAAACAATTATACAAAGGCAGTATGATACGCTATCATGCTTCGAATTCACAGCATTATTTAGACCTGTTCACCTAAAATTAGTTGTTAATGAAGTGTTTCAGCAGCTCTGCATTTCTCTAAAATGGTCTGCTTTAACATTATCATGTCCATATATCATACTATAAGCATGCTGTATTAGTGCAAGCTGTACCTTAATCATTGTGCTGAATGCTGTACCAAACGCTGATGATGGGAGTCTGCCTTTTGAGATCCAGCAATTCTAGATGATATACAAGGAGAAAATGCATGTGGAGGTCAGTGCCCGTGTTTGGTCTCAGAAGCGTGCTAGCAGGTCTGCTCTCAAGTTCTGAGCAGTGAGTAGGGTTTTGGTCAGATCAGTGCATAGCATGTGACTAACTTGAAAGTAATCTCACTTGCAAACTTCTTTTAGTAGGGGTGAGCAAGATAGACAGTAGCTGTAATGTAGGGCTTAGGTTGGCTAATGTAAAGTCTAGAAAACGAGTATATGAAGTAATTTTGCCTAAAGGACAAAGCGAGATGATCCAGAGAGCATGCTGTAAAACTGTGATGTGGGAAAGAACAATCTCATGAATCACCCTACTCTGCTTTCCAAATGAAATGCAGGAAAAAGTGTTCCATGATCTAGGTGTATGGGGAGAGAAGTACAGGGAGGAATCAGATTGCAGGCGCTGTGATGAGTGAAGGCAAACATGGTAGCTGCCTTGACCTGAGCTGTGTCAGAGGGAAATACACAGGCACACGCTTTCAGCTTGCTAAGGCCTGTATTGGGATCTTGTAAATAATATGCAATGACGTACATGAGAGCAAGAAATCGGATATGCATCTTCCTAAGAATCATAATTTTTGTCATGGTTTGTGTTTTAGTATTTAGAAAGCTAAGCAAGCTGACTTAAAAAAAGTAACCCAATACTGATACTATGTTATATTTTCTATTTCTATATGTCTGGCTTTCCTGAGTTGCATCATCACTGTATTTAAATTTGCTTGATGTTTTTTGTTGATGAAAATATATCGCATAAGTAGCCTGGTTCTTTTCAGATATGAACACTTTAAGCATTGTTGTTTTTTGTAACTGTTAAGTTTTCCCTTTGGTATTTTTTCTCCTTTGTCTGATGTTATTTGCTTTGATGTGAAGGCATTCTTTTCAGCTTGGCATTTAGACAAAGGTTTCTGATGTGTTCTTGCCATTGTGTATCATAGCTAGCTTTTAACATTTAATATCAAATTTAGCCTGACTTTTTTGTTGATTTTGTTCTGGTTTTCTACAGTGGACAGGCCAAAATCCCAGCAAATCAGAACTTCTGGTACCATAAGGCGAACTTCTTCTTTGGACACAATAACAGGACCTTACCTCACAGGACAGTGGCCACGTGATCCCCACGTACACTACCCTTCATGTATGAAAGATAAAKCTACTCAGGTAAAAAGCTGTAAAACAAGACAACAGAGATGTGTCATATAATGGATGTCTTCCTGATAATACTTTTATCACCTGATCTGGAATCTTAGCTCAACTTAATTCTGAAGAAATGTGGGTTCACTTAATTTTACTATAAATATAAAGCCCTAAAAATAGGGTACAGTTGTGTTTTTTAATCAGTGTCAATTCAGTAACATGCTATGTGACATAATATTTTTATGCTTTTAGGAAACAGTTGTTAAAAATAATTTTCTGTATGTGGGCAGATCTGTTGAGGCTAAATAAGCAGATTTCAATCTCAGCTTTGTATCTGGTTTATTTTGAAGCTGCTATATGCAAAATTGTGCTGAGTGTTATGTTAAAAAAAGATTCCATAATAGTAGTGGCTGACAAACTAAAGATTTTACTAAATTGTGGTAATAAATCTGTGGGTCTCAAAAAGTGTATCTGTGTGTGTGCGGGGGAGGAGAAGGAGAGAGGTTACTGTTAAGCAGAATTGATCAGTTCATCACTAGAAGGGAAATCAAGAAGAGGAGGCTGGGATTGAGCATGGAATGTGGTCTTGAGATGTTCCCTCTGCTGCTTAGTAGCAAGAAAGACAAACAAAAATGCTCTGTGCAAGAGTTGCCTCCTGAAGCCAGACATCAGAATGAGAGCCTTACCACCAGCTACAAAGGGAAGGCTGCTGAGATTATTTACGGCCTGATACCCTTCTGATACCCTTGGATCCTTCTCAGGGCTCTATCCTTAGCAGGAACCTCTGTCAGGTAGGCTGCTGTGGCATTCATAGTGCTCCAGTGCTCCTTGGCTAGAAAGCTGAACATTGTTTCTTGCCTGATTCCTCCTCATGCTGGAGCTTGTTGCCCACAAAGATGATTACTATCAAACAGGTGAAAAATATGTAATTCTAAAAAACCAAAATTATTAGCAAAGGAGTTGCATTCTTGGTTTTTCAGTAGTGTTATTAGGGTACGGAGTAAGTCATCTGAGTTTGTGTTCTAAACTGAATTSGAAACTAGAAAAAACTATCTATCTATGGTTATATTTTCAATCTACAGGCCATGTAGGGATGGTTGTTAAATCAGTTTTCTATCTCTTGTGCCGTGATTCTGGCCCATTGTTATCATGGGTGTCCTGCAAAGAAAAATGATACTTCTGTCATCTTACCTGTTGCTTATAACTCTCTTGTGCCATTAAGAACTGTTTTTAATGGAAGCCTATGTTGTCACAATGCATATGATACCTTTAAAATACCAAGGATTTTTCTGTCGTAACTTCACTTGTAGGTGTATAGGTTTTGGTTAGTTTCCACTGACTTGCAACATACTTGTCACCCATTCTGCCACCATTGCTTAGAGCAAACGCAGCAGCTCTTTAAATTGATTCTAGGTTTTAGTCTTTTGTGTAATACTGAATTTCTCAGCACAAGTTAGAATGTATAAATAATTTTCCACATCTCTTTAAAATTTACTGTAACGCAATGCAGGAAGTCCTCTGGTGGGGGAAGGATAAGTGTAGAATGCTTAGAAAAGAAAAAAGATCTGTCTGTATGATCCAGAAATCCTATTTAATGACTTTGGGAATCTGATGATTAGAATTGTTCAAGGAAACTTTTAGAAACTGTGGTGGGACCCTTTAAGAAAATGCTGTCTTCATGTCCTACTCATTCATTTTGAGCCAGCCAGTTTTAGCAAAAAGAAGAACAAGCAGTCATCTTTACTGTCATGAAGGATCTACCTAAAAAGCTCTTAATCCTGGATTTACTTCCAAGGTGCCTTCCTTTCACAATACTGTGCCTTGAAAGTCTTTCTGTTTTGAAACCATAATTTCCATTCAGGAGATTTTCAGTAGCATGCTTTGTAGTTAGTGTATTTCTTAACCCCTCTCTCATAAAACATACATCCATATCAAACTTTGCAAATACCCTTATGAATAGAAAATTTAGAATATTTAAACATTCACAAACAAACCTTTTCACTAGTTACAGAAAAGAGAAACAAACTTGTTCTATAAATATTTGAGCTCCAAGCACTTGGCAGTAGAATGGCTTTCCTAGTGAGCTCAAGTAAGTGTTTAGGTTATTTGGCATGTTGGCTGCCACCCTTTGCCTCATTCAGAAACAAAGCTCAGGGAGAAAAAAAAAATAAAAAGTTTTACCTTTTCAGCATAATCAAATGTAGCAGAGAGGAATGGCAGTAGTGTTGTCATTACAAGGTGAGGTAGTATTTCAGAGGATAAGGGCAGGGAAGTTTCATGGTTTGGATTTGTGTGGATATCTTCTAACAAGGAATTATATTAGCTGTCTTTTTATTCATGCAAAAATCAAGCATTTAGCAGTGTTTAAGTGGAGTTGAAAAATGTGTCTCCACTATAGAATACATAAAATGTAACAAGCATTGTGATTGGCACTGCGAATTCCAGGGTTTTTTTAAATAAAATGTTCACTAGGGAGGCTTGTAGGTGAACTTGATCATAAAATATTGACTTGAGTTATGTTTTGGTTGTGTGGGGTTTTTTGTTGTTTGAGCTCTGTGTAGTTTGAAGTATATCTAATTTCAAAAACTAAGGATGAGTTCCAAGTTGTTGATAGGATGCATGCATGGCAAATTAAGTTAAATTAAATTAAAACCTTGCTCTTTGCCTGAGTACCAGCACAAGTACTTCCACTACTTCATATTTGTTGGCTAGGTAACAGTTTAGCTCATGGGAGTTCATATAGTTTACACTAGCTAAAAATAGTAACACTTGGTAGTTTAGCAGAGTGGAAGATGGTAACAAACAAAATAAATAAAAACAAGATAATGAAAATCAATAAACCAATTTTTTTGTATGAGCATGTTTTGTTGGAGAAAAATTATCTCTTGTTTTACTTCTAAACTCATGAACAATACTGTCAGTATAACTTACATTGTAGGTGGAATAATTACTTCTCTTTCAAGGGTACTTTTTGTCCCTAATTAAACATTAATTTAAAATCCAAATTTTGTGCAGTTTTGTGAAGGTGGTGATTATGGCTGTTCCAAGTGTCTCAGAATTCTTGTATTTTTAAAAAAAAAAAAAGTCAGATTCTGGTCTTCACTGTGATCAGATGAACCTTTAATGAGTTTTATTCCAAGTCCTTATTTCCCACTTAAGTTCTTTGACCCTGTATAGTGCTCATGAATAAAATGTTTCTTCTTTCTCTAAAATTAAACCAGGATTTTTAAAAAGACTTGAATAATACCTTATTATTTAAATAGAAGAAACAGAATTTTGTTTGTTTGTTTTAGTTTCTGTTGCATCTTGGAGAATAGTAACTGTAGTTCATATTTCTGTGTCTCTCTTATACCCACCTCAAGTGTTTTGACTGAAAACACTGAAGAGAAGTGAGGTTGTTATGTTTACTTTTGGAAAAACACACTATGACACTATGCATTGTGACATTTACACAATTCCAGATTTCTAAGAATTCCCCATGCGTTTATGCTCGTGTGTGTATGTGTGCATATGCATACAACTAGCTGATCTTTAAGGAGCAGCAAGTTTTGGATAATCAGAGGTACGCCATTTTATTTAGTACTGTTTTAAGTATTTCAGAAATGCAGGGAAACTTACTATTATAGGAAATTATTATACGTGTTGATATACTTTGTGATCCCCTTCCCATGTTCCTCCACTGTCCTACTTCCCTCTCCTTTTCAGTAAAATTTGAACTTTTCATTAAGGCCATTTAAAACAGTATAGCTTCCTTCCCCATTTTTTCTATTTCTGTTGGGAGCACTGATGGAGCAATTTTGTATACTTCTCCTTCATGCTATACATGTAAGTATTTCCGCCTTCCTAGTGTAAGGAATAATTCAATGTTGAAATGGTTATGCCTAACCTCAGAATCTTCAGAAACATTTGGATAATCGTCATAGTTTATTAATATAATTATTTGGCAGTAGCTAAGTAATTTAAAAGATTTTTATAAAATTAAAAGGAGGAGAGATTAGGGATAAACATATGATATTGATGTCATAACACAGATATTGCCAGTTAAAGTTTGTCTATGTAATCTTTCTCGATCTGAGTAATACAAAGAAAAGAATAAATGACCAAGTGGAATATGATTCAATGATTTCCTGCACCGCCCCCYGCCCCCCCCCCCCAATTGATTTCTTAAACTGGATTCCAATATGCCTGGATATGTCTTTTTCATTGTGTATGGCAATTACATATTACACAAATGGAAATGAAGAAAGTTTGCAAAATGCCTTTCAGAATTTTTACTTCTCTCTAATCTAAAGAATAATGCAGTTATTAAAATGGAATGCTTGGCTAAAATATGCTTTTGTTCTTGTGTGTGGGTCAAGGTTTTAATGTAGTTACCTCTTATTAGTCACCTGAGTAATGTTTTGTTGTCCTTTGGGTAGAAATTTTGTTGCTTAAAAATTAACATCATAAACCAGGAGGCTCAATTACATGAAGCTTTTTTATTGGTGTATTATCATTACGTCATCAAAATATCCCATGAAAGCACTTTGGAGGGGAAGGGACAAGGAGGAAGAGATATGTGTCATGTAACTATGAATTTATCATTCTAACTTTCCTTAACCTGTCTGATGTTTAAGAGGAGTTGTCACGTATAGTCAAATTCACTTCTAACTCTTTAGGCCGTTTCTTTCTGTAAAATTTCTAGAGGGCCTTTGAATGCTTTAGAAACATCTGAAGACTCATGAGACTTTTATCTTCTAGTGCTGTTGTTGCATTTCTTTTGAATGTGGAAGTTCTTCAAAAACATTATTGCTTCCCCTGTAAAATCTAGGCTTGTGCTCTTAATCTTTGCACCCATCCCCCAATGTAGTTAATCTGGAATGCAGGCTAGATACAGTAATTAGAGTGAAGGGCTGGCAATAAAATGTGAGATATTTAGAGTAATTCAGTCTTATTTTAGGTTTAGGTAGGTTGGTACTCCATGCAGTCATTGTGATCTAAATGAAGTGGAAAGAATGTAGGTGTATATCCCTGACATGGGTGGAAAAGCAAGGCAGAATTACCAAACGCATTGGAAGAAATGCTAATCTCTACAAGGTTGGGTGAGTTAGAACAATGGTAATTGTGATTTACATTAAGATTGAAGAGAGCAACCAGATGTGGTGTTCTCAGCATGTCCTATCCCATGCGCATGCTTTAAGCATTGTGTCAGCTGAAACTGGGACTGTGAATCTTCACATTTCGAAATATCAGCAATCCTCCTCTTGAAGCTGCAGCATGCGTTAGTTAATGTTTTCAAGGTTCTCCTCCTAAAATGTTTTAAATCTTAGTTTCTGAATATAGACTTGCAGGAATAATCCTTCAGTTTCATGAAGTTCAGTTCATACTTAAGCGATGCTGCAAATTTGTTTCAGCTCTGAAATATTACCAGTTTCACAGATAGTGCCTATGACCTCTCTTACTGTGTTTCTGACTTGAGGTGCAGCAACTTCGGTTTCGTTTATTGTGATTCAGAAATTTTTCTTAAAATGCAGTTTTGAGTTACTTTTTTACTTTCGTTATTTTTTTAATATGTTTAACACATGGGAAGTACACTTGCAGCTTCAAAGGAAGGCTTCCATGAGTAAGCCTGCTTTGTAGAAGTTGTAAATAAAGATGGGAAGACAGTTTTCATGAAATGTGGCATATCAAGGGTGCTGTACACCCTCATCTTATTTGTGATGTAAATTACAACATTCAGAATTTCTGTTTGAATGTAACAAGTGTGGGGGGTTTTTTTGTTTGGGTTTTTTTTTGTTGTTCTTTTTTTTGTTTGTTTGTTTGTTTGTTTTTTTTAAAAAAAAAAAAAGCTTTTGCTTGAATATAAGGATTTGGGGTTACAAACCCAAAACTTATCTTCAGATAATGTGGGTTACAGTATATATAATAAGCAGCAATTTCTAGGGTTTGAAGATGACTGGCTTGCTATAGTATTCTAGTAACTGCTTATGTTGTGTTACTTTAACATTTTTTCTTTCTTCCATCTGAATGTAAATAGCACATTAATATAACATTGCCTGACCTCAGTACTGTGCTAGGAACGTTATATAGTATTTGTAGTCTAATACTGCAAATAAAACTGAGGGACACAAATAGTCTGCCCCCTGTATACTGATACTTGTATGTATATTTTGAAAGGTTGTAACTTGACTCAATTTACCAGAGATTGAAAGCAACTGTGTAATCCTTGTCTCAAGGGAAATAGTATTTGAGTGGAAGAGAGTGTCAAAGCATATTTGAGAAAGTACAAAATTTAGTATTAAGTGAATGGATGTTTTGCATTTGTTATTTTTGATTTCTGATTAAATCAACTGCAATATAAAGATTCCCACCTCTCTCTACTAACAGTCACCAGTGTTGTTGAAGAAGTTCTTCAGGGTGTTGCTATTAGTTTTTATTCTTGCTATCTGGATCAGTATCTGTGCTTATTAAAAAATACAGGCAAGCTCTTGCTTTCTACATAATGGGTTTTTTTGTTTTTTAACGGTTTACTTCTCTTTGTTGAGAAACTCAATTTGGCTTTTTAGATACTCAATGTCTGTTCCGTTTATTAAGCTGTAGCTGAAAGGCTATGAGCTTGTAGTGATCCCTGGTACACCCTCCTGCACTATGGGGAAAATACTTAAGCACCTGAAACGGCTGTTTCTACTTCATCCTGGAGTTGTTCCCCAAACTGTGGAGCAGTGTTGTATTCAGAATACACTCTTTGGGAGATAACTTTTCAAAGAATTCCCTTTGCATTGGTGTTTTTTTGGTTTTGTATGAGGGTATGGTTCCAGCTGTACTTGGGATGTAGTAAAATACTTTAAGAAAAGAGTAATTTAAATTGGAAAGTAAATTGTAATAGATTGTGAAGGCCCACGATTTTGAAAAAGGAGCACATTGCCCCGCCCTGTTTTCTCTAGTTCTTCAGAAATCTGCAAGCCACTTCAGTGTTTTTAAAAAAACCTAAAAGCAATACAATGTCTTTCACAAAAATTTCAGGGAGGTGGTAAGTACCCAATCTGCAAGAACAAGTAATTATTTAGAACATGGCTCTGCTAAAATGCAGAGTGAGCGAATGCACGCACAGGTAGCGTGCGTGTGGCAGGGGCTCTGCTTTGAGTGACGAGAGTCATGGGTTGCCTGGCTGAGGGACTCCCATGTTTCCCTCATAGTTTTAAATAGCTGTTTCAACTCTCCACTCTTGTTAATTTTTTTTTTTTTTTAATAACCACATTATCTTGTGGCTTCTTCCCAGACCCACACAGAGAGAGTCATGTAATAAATACACAGAACCCTAATTTTTATAAAGACTTGTTTTTTCTTTCCTGGGAACATGCAGCAAAAAACTCATTACTGATTTTTTCCATTTTGCTTTCTAATCGCCCACACAGCTTGCTGGGCCTTTGGTAGAAGTATTCTGGTGGTGTAAAAATAATGGAGAAAAAACCCCACCAAAAACATGGAAAGTGCAGGGCTGGCAGAAAACACAAGTGGGATATGTAGGCCTGTGCACACAAAGTGACTTAGCACATTAAATATTAGCACTTACAGGTTAGGTGCTGGGCTGTAGGCCATATAATACTATGGCAGTGCAGTGATTATAAAGGTATAACCTGTGCTCTGAAACTACAGTTCAGTGCTTCATGGTGCCTGGCCTGGCCTGGCATGCTTGGCTTGAGTGGCCTGGCCCTGGAGGGCTGCTTCCACCTCCCTTCCCAGGGCAGCGAGGGTGAGGAGCTGCAAACGTTCTTGTGGTGTTCTCCGAGGTGATGCCCAGCCTCCTTCCTGAGCAGAACAGTGTCTGCTACGTGTGTGGGTACTACAGAAGTTTCTAGACCCTAGAGAGGAAGCAAGAGTAAGGAAAGCTGTGGAGGAACAGGGTTTCCATGCGCACGAAGGAGGTCCCGCAGGGAGGTGGATCCCAGATCCTACCTGTCCTGCTGGGCTGGGGTCCTGTCTCCCTTGGAGAAGTATTAGCAGTGGTCCCCTCTCTGAAAATCCTCACTGCCAAATTCTCATTGTTTTCAGTGGTATAGTTTCATTTCTTGCAGCCTTACTGTGAAAGATTCAGCTAATACTAGTAGGAATTGTTGAAAAAAACCATTTTTTTTTTTTCTTTTCACAAATTTACATTTTTGCCTATAGCCCTGAGTTTTATATGGTTCATACCCCAAAATTCCTGGGTTTTAGATGTCCCCATTGCTCCTCTGGCAGCTGGTGACTCTCGTGTTCAGAAATGCTGGTGGATACCCTCAATTTTCATAATAGTCTTGTGGTGAATAAGCACAGGAGTTGGGAGATCTGGCTTCCACACCCTTCTTGGTCTTTGGGGTTTAACTTTATAGCTCCTACATCCAAGGACAATCCCCAAACTTCTGGGCTTGCAGAGGCTGGAAAAGGCCTGCTCTTCACTGCTCATGTAGGTCGGTGCCAAAAATAATAAAAGGTGTATCAAACTCTGTGTCAGGTCAGAGTTATCAGGAAGGAACTGATTATGTGGCCCACTGATTAAGGAAGGCAGGTGGGAGAAGTGAATCCTGGCTTTTGGTCTCTGAGTGTTTGTATTTCTTTTAATCTTGTGGTTTTCTAAACTGTCCACTGAGTGAAAACTAGAAATGGATGCCAAAGCGCAGATGGGAGTAGCCAGGTAAGGTTTTTTTGTGTTTGTCAGGCCTCTGATTCCTTCTTCAGTAATGTACGTTGTAAATGCAAGTTTACAAAGCCTTAGTTTTCTATATTGTTTTTTTTATGTATTGAGACTATTACTGCTGCATATCAGATTCTGAAATTTAGTCTTCATGTATAATGCCTGAACTCTGACACTGCAGAAAGAGTAAAGCAATAATTTGTGCCAAAAGTTTTTCTTACCTGGAGAATTCAGTACAGTATATTTTCTTTTTTTTCCCTGTAGACACCTAGCTGTTGGGCTGAAGAAGGAGCAGAAAAGAGATCACATCAGCGCTCAGCATCATGGGGAAGTGCGGATCAACTAAAAGAGGTGAGAAGTTTTGCACAGTGGAGCCTTTCTAGTTTTGATATGCCCAAGACATTTTTTTAATCCCTATCTGGAGTCCAGGAAACTGCACCCTTTCCCTCCCCTCTGTTGCTTTTGAAACAGGTTTTATGTCCAACGTAAGAGTTGTCTCAAGAGTGGTTGTTATTTTATGCCTGTTGGATTTCCTCCCTTCCTACTACACAGTGTTGGCTGTGAAGGAGTGGCCAGAGTGAGTGCTGAGGAACCAGCTTGTTGTTGCTTACTAATTTTTCTGTTCAGTGACCTTAGCTAGCTTTCTGTTCTTTAACGCTGCTTTCCTGAAAGAGGCAAAGTGTAAGTCGGTATGTTAGCATATTCTTGTTTAGAAGTTTCATTCAAGTTTAAGGGTGGAGATAGAGAGGACATCACTTTCACAAATGAAAAAGGAGGGTAAGTGTTGATACAGTAATGGTATGATTACTTGAAATGCTCTTTAATCATATGTATTTTGCTGTAGACTACAATTGCAACTAGAAAGAACCCACCAAAAGTGAAGTGGATTTGCATCATGAGAAAGTAGATACAGTAAAATGATCTCCAGCTCAGCTGAAATGACAATATTTCAGTTTCTTTCCCAGTAAACTCCATTCTGTCCAGAGTTCATGTAACTCTAGCTCTGTCCAGTACCTAATAACTGGCCTGCAGTCAGCCTCATGCCCCTGTCAGGAAGGGTGCAGCCTCTCTTCAAGAGCTACACCTTTCTTTTTAAGAAATGAATCTTGCAGCATGTTCTCATGGGGTGGGACTCTTCCCTGATCCTCTGGGCTTTTTGCATCTTCTCTCCCGGCTCCCTGTTTAATAAGACATTCAAAAATGAGAAGAAATGTATAGGTTGTCTGAGGAGGTGATATTACTGGTGATATATAGTCCTCTTCCGGACAGCTATTGATAGGAATAATAGTTGTCAAAATGAGTGATGTAAGTTTAATTACTTGAATTTTAAAATCAGATTTGACAAATATGGAATAATCTTGCATTCCAGTGGTGGCAATAGCCTCATTTTTAAAGATGAGGACTGGGCCAAAGAGAGGTCAATCCAAACAGGGTTGTCTATTCTCATCTCATTGAGTACCTGTTATGAAACCCATCATAGCTGACTTATTAGTACATGGGCCTTCAGTTGCCTGGGTGACCTCATCTGCAGCTGTGAAGAATCACTCAGAATCACAGATCAAGTGCCCAGAAATTAGTGCAGAAGGAGTTTTGTGTCTGAAAAGTTTTGGCTTAAGCATCACCTACCAGCACAAAGGAATTATAGCAGGGGCAGGAATAGCATCTGTATTTCTTACTGAGAGACCATCCTTCATCTTCTGGCGGTTCCCTATCAAGTTCTGCAACAAGCAGCTTTTCTTCACCACAGGGCTGTGACTGTCAGTGATAGTGAAACCTTCGGCATGTAAGCAAGTCTCTGCCATTTGATAAGTGATCCATTGTGCTAGGTTGCCATCCTTTTTATGGACTGACCACAAGAGAAAGATAAGAAACATGTGGCCAATGGGTTTCATGGTTCCTTTCTGATAGAGCATAGTAATGGAAAAAATGGGGTGTGTAGAAAGGAATTGTTTCTATCCAAATTTTGCAATGGTTGTTCACCCCAAAATGTGCCCTTGTCTTCTCCAGCTTATAGTTCTTTTGCTTCCTCTGTTTTCCTTTCTCCAGCTTCTCAAACCAGTTTTCTTGCTTTTTGTAGTTCCCTGGGTTCATAGTCCCAGTGTCATTCTGTGTGCATTATCCAGCCAATTCTCGTCTATCTTCCCTTGCTTGAGCTCTTGCTCAGTTACCTTCCAGCTCCTTGTCTGTTCTGTCTCTCCATCATTTGGCTTCTATTCTATCCCTTTCTTTTTCCTGTTCCTCACCTGTGAGTCCTGGTTCCAGCTTCTCTGTCCGGCTACTTAATGCCTGTGTGGTGGGTGTTAAGAGTTTGTTCAATACCAACAGTATTTGTGCACTCAGTTTCTTTGTGTCACACTAATCGGCAGTTTCTGGAAGGAGACATTCTGGGGCAGTTCTGTTCAAACTCTAAAGCCCAGTAGAGACAGAATTACTAGCAAATGTAGCTGCTAGTTCCAAACATCTTTCTTGAACACATGCAAACTGAAATTTTTGCTAAAGTTTCGCCAAATGTAAAGCTTTTTCCAAGGGAATAGAGGGGCACATTCCCAGCGTAAAGGACCCCCAGACAAATGTTTGGCTGCTTCTTCCAAAGCATTGGACAACAGAGCTTCCCAGGTAAAAAGCTACGATAATGTGTTTTAGCACATAAAATGGTAAAATGCTTTCCACCCCCCTTTCATTTTAATCTCATTCTTAAAACAACTCTAATACTTGTACTGAAATTTCTGATGGGAAGGGGACAGGAGAGCTGAATGTTGCATGGTAGACTTCAGAGAAAATTTGACAAAGTTACAGGCAGCTGAAAAGAGCTTAAGTAATGGAAATAAAAGTATCACCTCTCCTGGGCAACTGCATTTGTTATGAGTAACATAGGTAACAGTAGTTCTGCTCAGCATTTTGAATTGTTTCCCACAGCATTTGAAAGTAAACAAGTAGATAGCTGTTTACAGTTTCTTTGGCTTGTCTTAGCAGTTTGGATTCATGTTTTCTTGTTCCAACGATTAATGGAATGATTTCTAGCATGCATTTTTTATTATGTTGATACTGTAAACTAGCCAAATACTTGTATGCATAGTTTTAATTGGTTTTGATAAAATAAGATTGAATGTGCTTTTAAGTTTAAAAAAATTGTTTTTTCCTTGGTTAGTTTGAGAGCTATTACAATTAAATGCATTTATTTAACACGACTGGGAGCTCTTTTTAAAAGATTTACGTTTAAAAAACCTAAAAATGAGTGTATAGACAGACTTAAGATCCCAAGCAAGCAAATGAATTCTGTATTACCACATAAAAAATTTTCACTTTGGGTAGTTGAAAATTATTTTGCCCTTGAGTTGAAATAGGTGGGTGTCAGGATTGAATCCGCCTAGCAGTGAAATAGGTAGTGCTTGCTTTCTTGTAGTGGGTCTATTAAAAAATTTACAACTCCCCAGCTCTCAATATGAACTTTGTAACGATAGAGTGTACCTTTTTTATCACCTCCTAATAAGATTTACTTTTTTTTTTATTCTGAAGGGATCTACTGCTTGTTTTTACGAAGTCTTGAATATAACTTGTTGTAAGATAATGCCGGACTGCTTTAACATTATTGTAATAGACACATGTCTTGACTGGGAAATAGAGATTGCTATCAGAGTCTTTGTACTGGACACAAACCAAGTAGTGGTTTGAACCACTGGTATTTTTTCCCCTTTCAACCTGAAATGTTAGTTTGAAATTCTGTTGAAGTTGCATAGGGACAATTTTATTTATAGCTTACTCTGAACTGGAATTTACCCAGAACTGGAAAAACCCGGGATTTAAAACAAACAGTTTTCAGTTTGTGTAGTTTTTTAAAGACGTATTTCAGACAGCTGATTTTTCACTTCCCTTAAGCATCTCTGTATGCTATATCTGTTACACTGACACCAGCAACCCCCCATTGGAACGTCCCTTTTGCTCTAACAGAGTACTTGAAAAGGACTTTGGAATAAAAGAGAATGGAATATGACAACTTGTGCTTTTTATGTGCTTTCATATACCGATCGAAAGATTGTATTAAAAGGTTTAGGGTGAGTTTCTAATGCTTGTTTTATTCTTTGACCTACTGATTAACTTGTTTATTAACAAATGGTTCATGAATGAGTTAGAGCTCGCTCTCATTAGTAAGGAGTTTGTGGCTTGTTCAGCAATAGGAAGTTACTATGTTGTGTAGCCTGATTTGTAGAAATACAGCCTATTAGCTGGTAAGTATTAATGAGCATTTGGACAGGAATGGTGAGACGTGACATGTTCCTTCATATTAGTAGTCTGCATCTAGGTCTCTTCAAATGAAAAATTATCAGGATACTCAGATTATTCAGTGTTGTAAAGAACGAACCTAATTTGCTTATTTCTCAGGTTTGTGCCATTAGTTATATTAGACTGCATGCATATTACAGGTGATATAGACGATTCATATTTATTTCAAGTACACTTCTAGCTGTAAAATTTTTCAGCAAGCAAAAAATACAGGGTTTTTTCCTAACTTCTTGTTTGTTTAATAATCTTTGATGGTCACTTATAGTTGGCTGTATGACAGTAAACTATCAAGGCTGAATTGCAAGTTTGTGTCCTGAATGACCTGATGTAGGTTTATTACTGTTATGATGCACTGATATTTGTGTTTTCTTGGAGTTTTTTGTTGGTGGTTTTTTTTATAAATAACTGTAAAGTATGTCAAGAGAAGAATCTTTCTGATACATCAACAATATTGCAGGGAACAGTCACTGGAAGAGGAAAGGCTGAAAACTTTCCTAATTTTTTTGAAATGTGCACAGATGTGTGCTTTGTGCTCCCCCTTCATACAGTCACATGAGAGTACTTGCCAAATGTGAACTGAAAAATAAAATTTGAAATTTACTACCATATATGTTTACACCTTGTAAAGTAGCAAAATAACTTTAATTGTATCTGAACATTGGAAGTAGCGTTCAAACTGCGTTTATTCCTTGAGGAATTCCTTGATTTTTTTCTTTAATTTTTTTTTTTTTTTTCTTCTTCCCAGCTGTATCCTCTAAGAAAATGTCTGTATTGTATAATGAGGAATTTCTGCCCATCTTCAAGCTAGGTATACAGGGAGAGCATTTGAATTGGTATACTAAAATCACTGTCACATTTTATGGATCTAAGTACGCATACGTGCAAGGCTAAGGCTTTAATATTAGTCTTCAACAACTGGATGCTTTAAAGGATACACATTAGATCTTTTTGTGATGATTTACATGTGTTCCTTAATATGATTGTGTATGCCCCAGTCACCTTCATGCTCAGCACTTGGACATGTTAGGGAAATGGTGTCCCAAACCCTTTCTGTCCTTCTTAGCTGCCCTGTTAAAATGGAGTGTTTTGTTACTGTACTTTTTTTCCCCAGCATAGCACATTATTCCTTTTCTGCCTCATCTTCCTAACTGAAATATCTGTATTGCTGCCCTGAATGGACTTCAATGTCAGAATGTATTTACACCAGTGTAATGGCTGGATCTTCAATACGTGTGTTGGTTTTTTTTTGTTGTTGTTGTTTTTTTTTCCCCCTAAGGTTGGAAAGGACCTCTAAGATCATCAAGTCCAACCATCAACCCAACACCACCATGCCCACTAAACTATATCCCGAAGGGCCTCATCTACATGTCTTTTAAATACTTCCAGGGATGGTGACTGATACCAATCACTTGGCACCATTTTCTTTGCACAGCTAATTCCCTAGCTCGTATTAGTTGCATCAGTTGAGTGCCCAAGAGACAGGATCTGCTGCTTCTTTGAGATACTTGGTAAAACAGGTGCCATCAAGGCATGTGTTTCAGACTCCTTCCTCCCTACACAAGTTATATCTGCTTTCCTAGGATTAGTGTACCTCATACCTATCTGCAGCTCATTTTGGTTATGTTTGATGTTCTGATTGTGCTTCTCTGCTGCTTAGGAAGAAGGTGAGGATAAACTTCTAGGAAGCTAACACAGCTACCTCTTCCTGTTAGCAGTAGTGGCTTTATTTGAGTTTGAGATGGAAAATAATTGGCAATAAAAAGATAATCTTGTGGAAGAAAAAAGCTATTGGGATTTCAGGATTAGCTTTAGCAAGTGGTAGATTCACTGTGGACTCCCTGTGGTGAAGAGATGGAGCATCATTTAGTTTGGAGGATTCTTCTGTCCATGTACTTGGTGCCACTGCCTGCTTAGTTGGCTGCTCTGAAGCTGGGTTGTCTGTGCTGGCAAGCCTCTGTCTCCCATGTCTCGAGGATGAGTAGGAAATGGCAGATTCCTTTTTATATGTCCATCCTTACTTTCTCTTTTTTTTTTTTTGTCTGATGGTAACTACCACATCATGGAAAGCTAGGGTCCTTCAAATTCAGGGCTAAGGACAGATGATCTGAGAAGGCATATCTATTTCTTCATTGCATTGCATGTTTGGCTTAAGTGATCATACCAGCTCCAGGTACACAGTCAGATTCTTCCAACAAGTTTTCATCTTTCTCCCCAGTGACCCGAGAAGCCTTTTCTTTCTATTACTGTCAAGAACCTACTGACTGCTAAAATACACATACTCTTGAGGTGGCTGAGAGAACCTCAGGTTCCAGGGGTCCATGATTCCTTCCAGGATATCAGAGCTTCAAGGTTTTGGTCAGCCTAGAGACATACCAGCCTATCAATGCTCTCCCATTTAATGCTTTCACTGTCCGAATTTTAGTGAGAGGCTACGTTCTCAAAGATTTGCAAGCTGTTCGCAACAGAAATCAGTCAGCCAGATCTCTGAGGTGGAATTGTATAGATCTTTTTTTTTTTATAGCATGCTCCTGAGGAAAGCTCAGAAAGCCAGCTTTCATTTAAATAAGAAAAATAGGGTATTTAACTTTTTAACTAGGAGGAAGCGCACAGTGTCAAGGAGAGGCAGCAGCAATAAAAGATTTATATACTGCATTCTCCCTGTTTTCTGATTATTCTTGTAGCCAGCCATCTTGGTCCACAGCTGTCTTCTGATCTGGGCATCGTTTTTCTCTTCTGTTTTTAAGTTTTTAAAGGGGAAGATGAAGATTAGTTCCCTGTTCTCCCCATTCTCCAACATTCTGATGTAAGACATAAATCTTTGTACATGTATGTATACTTATTAGACTGGTTACCTGCTTGCTTTTTCATCTCACTATGGAGCTAGGTTTCCTAATTGCCATTACTCCTACGGAGAGAATGGGGAAGTTCTGGACAAATTTTTTTTTGTAGAGATGAAGTATCTCTTCAGACTCCTTCGAAGTTTCTTCCAACATGGTGCCTGAGTTGCACCTTTCATCAAGAGATTAGTCTCCCAGTTCTCTAAATCTAGCTTGTCTGTGTTAGAAACTCAGTCGTATTAGGGCTCTGTCTTTCTTGATGTATTCTACACACAGACCCTTTTGGAAGTCTGAACTGTTTGTCTGTTGTTGAAAGATCAAAGTATTCAGCCATTTCTGAGTAGCAGTTCTCTGAATATGGGTAACGAGCTGTGGCAAGACTTGGTATGAAGCCTTAAAGGTGGATCCTTCTTTTGTGAGCGATACCAGAAACATTACAAAGAAAAGTCCACAGCCTGGAGCAAAGCTCCATCCAAACCTCTTCACCAAGCACTGTCATCTCTGACACTGTGAAGAGTGATGTGAAGTGATTCTCTACCACAGAGTTGCTTTACAAGAGCACTAGTGATATATTTAATTACTTGGAGTTAACCACAGAGTGCGTGTGCTTGTAAGCTGTCACTCAAAGAGAGGTTACTTTCCAGCTGATGAAGTTCTTTGAAATATGAATTCCATGTGCATTCACTTCTCCTTACTTGCCCTTCAGGTTTTTAAAAATTGTATCTCTAACCGAGTTAAAAATGAAATGGGGCCGTGCATGCTTTGTCTTATATGCCAGTGTGCTAAGCATGAGGAAGAGTGGACTTGAGCCCAAAGGAAAAAATTATCCAATCTTAAGGAAGTGTCTGTACCTGTTGTGTGAATTTGCATAGTCTAAACTTCTGAGACAATGCTTATAGAAGTAAATACTCTCTTTCATGCAGAAATTATCCAGGAGGAATAAATAAGTGGAGGAATCCCCAAATGAAATTCTTTGGTTTCTTGTTAAGGAGCAGGTCAAATGGATAATGGCTTTAGTTGCATTTGACCTTTAAAATGTGTAACTTTTGATTAGACATCTTTGCAGCAGACAGCAGAAAAGATAATTCCATCTGCCTGAAGGAATCTGTGATAATTTAGCCTGCAGAGAAATGCTATTAAATGTATTAAATAAGTTCTCCAAGATGAACGATGCATATTGATTGCCAGTTGTTTCTGAAGGCTCTTTGCTTTTATGATGAATTATCATTGGAAAACTTCGGTTTGGTTTAAGATCAAGTAAATTAAACTGTAGGCTTCGTAGTCCCCAGTTTAAACCAGTTATAGGCCAGAAATTGCTACAAATTGTCATTCTGACTACTTTTGTTTGCATCAGTTATTACAGTGCTTGTTTGTAAATGAGGAAGTTTAGTAATTAAACTAAGCCTGCTGTCATATCCAGGTTGGCAAATAGGGCAGATACTTTGGAGAAAGTATCTAATAAGCAGAAAGAAGCTTTAATGCTCATGCTTCAAGGGAAGGCAATCCCATGTGCTTGTAAAATCCTCCAAAGAGGACTTAAAATGTCTGTGATTCACTTTATACGTGAAGATTTGAGCAGTTATCCATTCGATAACTCATTATCACTTCACCTGAACTTCTTTCCAGCAGATTGCCAAACTGAGGCAGCAGCTTCAGCGCAGTAAGCAGAGTAGTCGTCACAGTAAAGAGAAAGAACGGCAGTCACCTCTCCATGGCAACCATATAGCAATCAGTCAGACTCAGGTAAGTAGGCAGTTGCTTATATTAACAGCCTCCTACCTTATCAGGGTTGGGTGAATAGCCTGCTGTTTCTTCCCATCTTTCTTCTGTTTGTTTTCTTATGTGGTACACTGGAATGCTTAACAACCTGATAACCGTTGCATCTTCACTGAAATTTATCTGTTAGTCGTCATATAATAGAAGAAAGAAGGGTTGCAGCAGGACAGCAACTAAAATGTATTAAGATGCTGTAAAAATTATGAGCATGGCCAGATAAGACTGCATTTCCAGGAATACCTACTTGCTTCCAAGACTAATTTTTGTGGTACACTTTCTCTGCTCCTCTGGAAGGTATTTGCTTATCAGTTTCGCAACCCAATTTCATCTGAGCTGGTTAAAAAAAAATAAAAATAGAAGACAAAGAAAAAGAAAGTACCAAGGGTGAGCAGTCTGGATTGGCAGCCCAACGATTGATCAGTCTTTGAGCAGCAAGCAGAACACTAACTGGCTTGTTACGAACAGTGATGTAATTCACCTTACCGTGTATTCATCAGTAAAAGACAGCAACGCTGTATCACCAGAGATTTGAGGGAAAATCTCATTTCCTTGTCCCATTTTAAGAATCTTACTGATACTTTGCTTATTGGTCAATTCCTGGCCAGAGAGGCAATTTCCACATGACATCAAGGAAAACAATATTGTGGTGTTTACTTTCTAAAAAGAAAGTGATAATTCACCTTGAATTTAAATTCAACTGAAATCAAGATGCTTGCCACAGTACCCCACCCCTGCTGACTGGTGAATAGAGGATCTGTCGCACTACAGGATAAAAGTCCTTTTCTTCATGGTTTTGTCTAGGACATACCTCTTGGATGTTACGGTAGTCTGGAATCATTGTCAATATAGGATCCTGTCTTCTAGCATGAGGGTTTGTCGTTGCACTCGCTATGTTGCAGTACAGTTGTTACAGTATATTTTGAGAGTTTCCATCATATTAAATGGAAAAATTGCTATAATCCCCAGCCTGTTCTTGTTCCAGACACTGTGACTTACTGTAAAACCTCCATCAGAAATAATCTTTAGGATGCAAAATATTATGTCCAGATTATGTTGATGACCATTCTCATGTTCTGTACCAATGGGCATTGTGATGACAGGACTTCTCTCCAGCCATCAGTCTATGGATTTGATATCCTCCTCTCCGAGAGGTTAAGCTCAGGCTCCTAGTCTGACAGCTCCTGTTTTCTGTTGTCTTATTTACTTACCTATTTTTCAAAGCGATGTGTGAATTTAGGCAAATTTTAATATAGCTGATCATTTTAACACTGGCGTGGCTAAGACAATTTTTGTTTTCAGGTCATTTCCATGTTTCACAAAGTTACAAAAATTTGCTTGTGGTCTGAGTATATCTATATTTCTCCTATTATAAAGATGCTGACACATATGAAAAATAGCTTTGGACAAATTACCTGGCCAAATTTACCTGACCATGAACCAGATTCTCAGCAGGGTGCAATGGAGGATGCCCCATGCAGTGTCTGCTCTAGCAACTACAAACTGCCAGTGAAACTGAAACCCAATTACGAGTTCTAAAGCTCAGGCAAGGTTCAGTCAATGACTTCATGAACCTTAAGCCACTTGTAGAAAGCAGTTAATCATGTCTCATTTGACAGTGCAGACATTTGAGTCCTGATTAAATTTCACCTGCAGTGGATCCTTAACTTGGACCCCATGTTACTAACAGGCCACTATTTGAACTCCTGAAATGTTGGTTCTGTCATTGTATTTCCTGACTGCCTTTTTAAATAGCTAGTGTTTTAGAAAGAAGAGGTTGAGCTGTGATGGCTGATCCTTTTTCTGTTTGGATACAATCTCGTGGTTAAAACCTAATCTTGTGATGAAGGCATATAGGAAATTGATATTCTTCCTGAAACTTTTATGGTTCTATAACAAAGGATCCCACTACATTTTGCATAGAAAAGGGTTTTGCTTTCCATCTCAAAGTAAGCTGTTGCAGGTACCCGTGCACTATTTATAGTCATAGTAAAAACAGTCTTTGACACAGACTGAAATCCACCTGGAATACATGCTTTGAAGGAACATTCTTTAGTACTTGGAGCTCACTTTGTCATGGCTTGTGCAACACTTTGATTTCTCAAGGTGTTCTCTGACAAGGCCAGTGAAGTTTTCAGTTCTGGCACCACTGTGGGAAACTGTCCTGCAGGCAGTGCGTTTTGTCAGTCAGAGAATGCCTCCACACAAGTGACATGCACCTTTGGAGCTGCACACTGTGCAAGGTTCATTTGGCAAGAACTCAAAAAAAAATTTTTACATTTTGTCTTAAGCATCCTGTGATTCTGTGAACAAGAGGAGAACATATATTGACAAGTGAACACTGTTCATGGCTGTCAGCGTAGGTGCATCTATGCTATGTAGCTGCTGCCAAGGTAAAGCTTTTGAGGTTGTCCGCACAAGATGCATGTGCACTCTTGTGAATGGTTCCTGTTGGTAACAGAGCTCCACTCCAACAGGTTTTTCTGAAAAGCATGCTTGTATTTATTTACATGCTTGATTCTTAAACTGGAAATGATTTCTTTTAAGACCTTTGACATAAAGTTCTGAAAAGCTATAAGCTAATGAAATTAAAGGTTCAGAATGAATGCTTTGTTTTTCATTCACTAAAGCCAACCAAAAGAGAATAAAAGTGCATTAAATGAATATTTCAGTTGAGTGGTTAAGCTTTAGGAATGTTTCGAAATGCCTTTTGGATCCCAGTTAAACCATCAGCATCAGCACCCCGCGTGCTCCCCGCCTACTGCGTATTCTGTAGTCTATACATCTGGAAAGTACATATACCTGCCTACTCACTGATAAGTGAAGTAGTAGAATGCTTTTATTGTAGAACACTTCTCTGATCTAAGTAGAGGTGATTTTAGTGGCTTTTGATTTATGCAAGTGTTTCTTTTTATTTAAATTTGCCAAGTAAAGATGGTGTTCTAGATGGCAAAATTAATACACAGCTTCTTACTTTTTAGGTTTTTTTAGTACTGGTCTCAGACTTCTGTCTTTATTCCATTTTCCAACTTCAGATCATGTTGCTCTCTACCTTCTAGGCTTCTATTTCCAGATCAGTCCCTATGCCACTGTCAAACATTTCAGTGCCAAAATCAACTGTTTCACGTGTGCCGTGTAATGTAGAAGGAATAAGCCCTGAACTGGAAAAAGTATTCATTAAGGAAAACAGTGGAAAAGAAGAAGTATCCAAGGTAAACTTACATTAACATGGTTTTGGTTGTTTTTTCTTTGTAATCTATAAACACATGGGAAACCTTCCTCGTGGCTGAAATTACAAATAATTTTCTTCAAAGAACTGTTTGTTTGAAAATTTTGTTTCGGTGTTTTAGGGTGGTGTTTGTTGGTTTGTTTGTTTTTAAAGGGCTTCTGGCCAAACATACTTTGCTTAGAATGCCCTTTCTGTAGAGAACTTGAAAGTTCTTGTGTGAAATGCAAGTGCTTGAAAAGTTAGATACTTCAGGCTACAGTAGTAGATAATTAGAGACCAGGAGATTAACTTATTTGCTTCATTTTGCATTCTTTTTCTCATTCTTTTTCTTAGGCAAGACTTAAGTTTCCTGTGTTATGCTCTGCTTTTTGGTTTTAATGCTTTTCTTCCATAAACTGAATGTGGACCATTTTACTTCCATGAAACCACTGTGATCTGTCATGGGAGATCTCTGTATGGGAAATACTGACAAACAGGGCAGCTTTGCTTATGTGAGAGAACTGGAGCGTTGGAATTGTCATTGAGGAGCACTGGAGTGCTTAGATGACACTTAAAATGTGAAATACTTTGTTTACAGCCACTGTTTCCTAAATAGCCAATGAAAATTTTCTACTGTGGAATAAACTACTCTACTGTTTTTTCTAATCTTCTCTAAGATGTAGGTTCTTTTCTTGTGAATGGTCATGTAATAGCAWTTCAATGTACAAGTCAAGCTATAAAACTTTAATCAGAGGTTTAAGATTCCAAAACCTGATATTTGTAGTTCTTCATTTCGGCAGTAAACTTAAAAAGTTTTGGAATAGTCTTGGCTTCTCCAGAGACTTAGTTGTGCGGACAAAGCAGTCTTAAGAATGAAATACTGTAGTAGTAGAAGTTTTATGCTAAGTTTGCTTTCCTAAGGCTGTCTCATCCCTTTAGAAGGGGTGTGTGTTTTAACAGGGGAATAAGGAAAAAACCAAACACACAAACTGAAACAGAAAGCCCAAATCAATAAACCTTGTTGCACCATCTCCAAAGAGAGTATAAAAAGGTATGTATTACAGTGCCACCACTGATGTTGCTATGGCTAGGGTTGTAATCTCCTATGGTTAGAGGACATTTATTTATCAGACAAATCWTCTTTGTAAATGTTGTCCTTGGGCTTTAACAGCTATTATGTGGGATGCAGAACTCAGTCTCCTAAGTTACTGAATGTGCTGGCTCTGATCCAGCAAAACAGTTAAGCACATACTTAAGTGCATTGTTGGACTGGGGCCAGAGGTGCTCAGCAGTTTACGCAACCAAGGCAATAGTGAACCCTTCCTCCAAACATCTAGCTGGGGAGAGTCTTCAGACACAAAAGAAAGTCATAAATTAGACATTGCCCTTGAAGTCAGGTCCATCTTTGTGGGCAGAAGGTTGTTTCCTGCTATGTAACTGTTAATTTCTGTGAAGTCTGGTCTATGGGACCTAAAGTGGGACTCCTAGCACTGTCTTTGAGCTTACTAGATCTCATAGCTTACTTATGGAAGATCATAACAAGAGTAATTTACTCAGTCTTACTGCTGGTGAACTTTCTCCTAATACAACAATTTAGCTTCCTTTTAGCCTGAGGGGAATTGGGGCAGCTAGGTTAAAGGTTAGGAATTACTGAACAAAAGATAAACCATAGGAAACCAAACTTCATTAGTTTCACTGCTAGTGAAACAATTTGTTTTTCTTTCAATTTTCTGCCATTCTTTCTTGCTGTAACATTCTGTATTTTTAGAAAGTATTTTAAAATAGCACTCAAAGGTAGTTGGTTGCTTTGGGTGATGTGTGAAGGATAAATTATTCTATAGACTCGCTTGTAAGATTGGTGTGCATCTAGATTTTCAACTGGTTTCTTTTAACCTGTTTCCACGTTTACTTCACAGTTTTAACACGGCATGTTCAAATCTTAATTTTCATGTGCATTGATCTATCCAGCTGCATAAAACACTTTGCCCTATTGTGAATCTGTATTCATTTGCCAGGAAAGATTTGGGGAACATACAACCTACTAAAAACACTAAGAAGGAATATTACCTTTATTTTAGGTGCAGCTCACTACCTAATTTTTTTCAAATTTAGGTACTACATTAGTAGCTTTCTGATTTCTCCCATTTCATTTCGATAACCACGTTTGGGCTGTCCCAAGTAAAATAAAATGCATCTTAGTTCTGTTAACTTTTAAAATTTTAGTCTAGTGTTCTTGAATTTTTTTTTTTTTTTTTTTCTTTTTTTCATTTTAAAATTTTTTTTTTTTTTTTTTTTTTTTTTTTTTTTTTTAACAAACTGTTTCTTAGTTCATATATTGAAATCAGATTAGGTAATATATAGGACAAAAATAAGCTTAAGGTTAAAGCAGTTTTATGGATAGTTTTATGGATATTACTTGAATTACTTTTTAAATTTAGCTCCCAGTTAAAATGGGTAACCAGTGAAACTTTCGTCTCAGTTTCATCCTTCCTTGCTTAGTCTTCAGATACACAAATCAATTTAATTTATTTTTTAGCCTTGTTTTTTGGTTTTGTAGGGTATGATGTTACATACTTTCTGGTTTCCCTTTTGCTGACTTGAATTTTTGTAATCCTACTTCTTAAAAAATGTATAAATTGACTTGGAATGTGTCTTCTGTCTTCTCTCGTGCTGACTTAGTTCTGTTAGTTCTTTGAAACGCTCTTCTTTGCTCTTTTTAATAATATTTTAATGATAATAGAAATTGTACTTGCAAAAGTACAATTACTTATAAAAGTAAAAATAATTATTGTAGACATTAGTTTTGTTATTTTTGTGTTTCACAAAGATAGTTGATGACATAGTAATGTCATTATGTCATTACCTTTTAATAATCTAATTGACCATAAAGTTTAGAGGGATTGCATTGTAAGTGGTCAAAACATTCCAAATATTTCATTCTTTTCAGTTTAGCTGTGTATGTGTATATTTTTCCAGATCATTCATCTTGCTTAGTTAGCTGAAGGTGTTCTCTTTTTTCTTTCATAGAACTCAGTTAAAGTTGGCTTTTTTGAGTCACTTCTTAATCACATCTTTCTCCTCAGATTTATTAATAAACTTTAATTCACTTTCTAATGCATTTGTTCAAAGATCCTGGATATATTTTCTTTCCTGTTCTATAACTTGTTGACTAGCTTTCCAGGAAATTGTGATGGTGTGTCTCTGTTCCCACCATAACTTGTAAGAGGGAATCAGCTTTCTGTGAATTTGTGACAGACTTTTGTTCTTTGTCCCGTTGTGACTCCACAACACAAACGTTGGAGACTTTGGTACAATGAGATGATGACTTATTGTAGGGAGTAGGGGGGTAAGAGGTGTTCCCTCTTACAGAATACATTGCGAAAATAAAGTACCCTGTAGCAGGACACAGATGTGTTCATAGGTCTCCTATTAAGGAAAAAAAATACTACCGGAACTGTCTTTCAAGCATACAGAAGTAATTAGAAATGAAGCAATTTTGACGGACTATCACGCAATATAAGTAAAATGATTCATGTGTTTCTTGTTTGATTTCTAAAGCTTCTGGAAATAGCAAGATGGTTTTATGTACCTATCAGAAAACTTAATCCTGTAATAAAAGGACTTTTTCTAATTTGCACAGATGCAGAGGATCCTTACTTAAATCTTCATATCCTTCATCTGAAAAGACTAGGTTTTTCCAAGTGCTCCTTCCCAGGATACATTATGGTTTTTTGCATTTGCACCTTATCTAATGCATTGATGACTTCATTGATGCTAGAAGGAAGAAGCCCTTTCTTATGTCTGCCTTTGTGCTCCAGTCTGGAGAACAGTTTTTAAATCAAAAACATTGAATGCTTTGCTCTCAAGAAGTTGCCTCCCAAATAGATGTAAGGCTTGTGAAGAACAGATGATTTTTAAGGCTCCCATTGGTATATTATATCATAGTAGCATTCCTGATGCTACTAAATAGGGTGTTCTTTGTTTTCAGTATTGATCTTTTCGCTGGAAAAAACCACGTGGTGAATTTTAACAGTGTGTTGAGAAATGCATGCTGTTTGTTGTCAAATTGAGCATTTCCATAGCTCTGCAGGGAGATGAGGGTGGTATGTAACTATGTCCAAGAACACACTGTCCCATAGGGGTTGGCAGGTGTCCTGTCAGAATGCATTTGGCATAAGGTTAGTACATGACTGGACACCCTTGCAAAAACAAACAAAACAAAACAAACAAACAAACAAAAAGACCAAAAACCAACCAAACAACCCTCCCCCCCCCCAAACAACAGTATACAGAATGCAATAATTTCTAGTTGTTTTCCATGCATTGAGTGTTATGAAAACTAAGAGCAGCTGTACCAAATTAGTTACCCTATTTCTTATGTTTGAAGGTTGTGAGGACTTCAGTTTTTAGAATAGTTTAGGCATGACTCATGGAAAGTAACTTGGAAAGTATTTTTTATGTTGATCAGGTTTAATACATAAAGTTTTTAAAAAGTGGAATACTTTTAGTTGGTATTTTCATGAAGGTTTTTGCACTTGTCAAAACTTGGATTCAATATTAAGGGAAAGATAAATACAGAAGCACAGTAATCTGAAATATTTGCTGGCATTTTCTATGCCTTAGAAGTTATTTTACTTGGAAAGAGTGATAAGTATTTAGCTTTTTCTCCTTGTGTGTATATTTAGAGGCATGTCTAAAAATAGAGATAACTTTTTGTACCTCAAATTTTAATTCAGTGGAGATTGAAATACGTGATTTGGGATATACTTCCTGACTACATAAGACTACGTTGTTCCTCCAGGTGTGGAAGAACATCTGTGTTATCCTGAAGTCTTTAATTATATGATCACTTACTGTTTTTTCTCCCCTCCCTGGAATCCTTGCTTTACCTGTTACATAAAGCATAGTATAGGCACTTAATGAGCAGCTGTTTGGTGTTTCTGTTTTCTCATCATTAGATATGTGTCCTAATGCTCACTATTAAACCTTGCCTTGAAGTCAGAAATCTGAATTTCTTCCTGGGTTTTTGCTTCTATATAATAGGAGAGTGTCTGAAATTTTGTTCTCTTTTTATCACACCTGTGTGAGAAGAAAGATGGTATTATCTACACTTTATGGATGGAGAAACACAAATCCATCAGGCTTTTATAATGTGATTCTTCAGGTAACTCAGGATACTGCATGCCATTTTAGGAGTTTAAAGTGTAACTCCCATAGTCTCCTTCTGCATCTGTGAACGTTGAAGACTTTTGCAAATCAGCCCTATGTAGACTGGGCATCCAGAAAAGATACCATAAATGAGAAAGGTTGGTTCACATCACTTCCTGGCATCTCATAGAATTTTTGTGGCAGAGACGGAAATAAAAATGCTGTTCTGCATGGCAGTTATTTTTTTGGTTACGTTAATTAGGAGACTGTTTTCTTTCTACAGCTTCAGTCTTGTTCTCTACCTCTCTCTTGTCTGTGTAACAAATGATATAACGCTTCAGGTCTATCTTGTGCATTGCATGAGTCATGGCCTGTTGGGGGTGATGGGAATAGCAACATGTAGTCATGTTGTAACGCATACGCAATGTGAACTGAGCTGTTGGAACAGACCACACAGCTGTGTCCAAACCTCTCAGCATTTGATGTAGCAACTGTAATGTTCTCTTTATAGTGTGTTTCTTTGCTCTTAATTGAAATGTGAAATGGTATTAACTGGAAGGCTCATAAGAAGAAAAGGATCTTCCTGCTCTGCTCTGTCTGCCTCTTTGTATAATATGTGGTGGTTTTCTGGATAGGCTATTGCTGAAAAGGGGAGAATGCAATACTCGGCCAATAGGTTTCATGTCCTCATTGGTAGCAAAAGTGTTGAGTTGAATTTTAGGCTCTGGAACAAGCTGTTAGAGTTTTGGAATATATGGGGAAGAGGAAAGCAATAAAATGAAAATGTTCACTTGAAGTGAGAAGGAAAAACATTAATTTTTTGTAGCTAGAACATCTAAGGGGTTCTCTATGGCTTGAATACAGTCCTCACTGAAGTGAGGATAAAAATGGTATTTAAACCTTGCAGGCATTTTTTCCCCTTCACTTTTAAGCAAAACTGTAATCCTCATTTGATTTCTTACATTTAAAGCAGCGCTGTCTTTATGATACAACTAATTTTCCACTGGGAAGGACAAGTAAGTAGAGCATGCCAATCTACTACTGTGAACATGTCTACACAGTATATTGCAGAATGGGATGCAAGATCACTCTGGCCAGTGCCAACTAGGCTGATAGGAGCAGGCAGTGCTTACTAGCTTTGGTTCAAGACAAACCTTATGAACCTTGTATAAGCCTGTGCATCATCTACTTAGTTGCCATTTTGTCAGAGGTCACCTATAGAAGTGAAGGATGGAATGTAGAGATGTGCTAGAGAATTAGAACTTACTAGCAAACCTTGGATGGTTTCATTTATAATTGTAATTCACTTGGTTGTTACGGCAATAGTATGCCATTGTATTTGACATTTTCTGCTTTCCCTTTTATCCAAATGTGATCTCTGTCAGGGTACTTGTTTTTCTTTCATAGTAACAGTGACCTTTATTGAAAACTTTATTGCTAAGTATAATTAGAGATCTATTTGTTGGGGAGGTTTGCTTTTTTAAACTATCATAAAAAATATAAAAACATAATACTAGCATGTGTTGAAGTGCGTTCTGGTGTTAAATTTGCATTAAGAGGATATAGTTGGCTCAGAACATCTGCACATTGTCCCAGCATTCAGCATAATTAATGTATGTTGTGTCCATTGTACATTGCATTATTTTCTTGTGTAAAGTCGTTCTTTCAAAAATGGTTTGTTTGCTGTTCTGAAGGCCTTGCCTCATTACTTCAGTTATGAGTGTTACAGGCTGACATTGCTTTGGAATTTGATCTTTTCTCTATAACCTGAATGCTTGTTTCTTTTGCAGCCTTTGGATATCCCTGATGGTCGAAGGGCCCCATTACCTGCTCACTATCGTAGTAGTAGTACACGAAGCATTGACACTCAGACTCCGTCTGTCCAGGAGCGCAGCAGCAGCTGCAGCAGTCATTCACCATGTGTCTCTCCCTTTTGCCCTCCTGAATCTCAGGATGGGAGTCCTTGCTCAACAGAAGATTTACTCTATGACCGTGATAAAGGTGAGAGTAGAATGGCCCACCTTTACCTATGGGAGGCATGTGATGTCCTGCTTTTACAACTACCTTCATTTTACTCATTACATCAGTTTTTGTTTTTGTTTGATGGTTGTGGAGGGATTGAGGACTTATCTTAAAATTGGTTTTGTTTGTTTACATATCTTTTTCCCTCTTGTTTGTGAAACTTCACAAACATCTTCCATAAATACGTCAGAGGAGCACAGCAAACAGTCTTAACTATTCATGAAGATTCTAATGTGAAGAATTCAGACTGTAACATGTTTATGTTTAAAAAAGGTTTCAAGAAGGTTTGTGGTAGCCTATATATTCATCATGGGTGAGTTACTTGCTGATCAAAATGGTGATGATGAAGTTTTGGACTGCTTTTAAAAGTACTCTGCTTCTGAACTCTTACATTCCACTTGAAGCTATTTGGTGAGGAGCTCAGATATGAGTTTGAACGATCTATTGGAGAGCAATTACTTGTCTGTGTATGTTGCATAACCACCCAAAATTTCTGAATAATTTATGTGTTTATATGTCAATATCCTGCATTTTTTTCAAAGTCTGTAAAATGTTATTTGGTTTTGTAGCAGGAGTAAACTGGAGTTTCAGTAATTAAGAGTTACTGACAGAACATGTCGTATGAAAATAYAGGCACTAGTGTAAAAAGACTGGGTTTTTTTTGGACAGCTGTTTACTAATGAAATTATTCTTGGGCTTCTGGTCAGCTAGCTGGAAATATGGACTTTAGTTTGGAGGGATGCAGGGTTTGGGTAAAACATGCAAGCTAAGAGTAGTAAGTTTCACAGAGGAAAACTTTTAAGATTTAGCATAGATTTACTAATGAGCTAAAAAACAGCAGTATTTTGAGGTTATAAGTAAAGTTAAGCTTTTCCTGTAAATATTCTCTGTTTAATAATTCTTAAAGTAATTTGGGAATAAGATTGGGGAAGGCAGCGGGAGAAATACTAGCTTTTCTTGGTTTCTGAAAAGTATTGCCTTCCCATCTTGGATTTAAAAGGAAGTAGTGGAAAACAAATCCACCTGCCCAAATCCTGAATTGGGGGTGGGTGTGTGCACATGTGTAAGTTAACCACATCAAAGTAAAAGTCTTAGCTCAACATGATAGTTGGCCATGCTCCAAAAATAACAGATATATTAGCTCCCCCCCACCCTACTTCTCTTTCTTTTAGTATGCATGTGAATTGTAATGTGTTGTCAAGACTGAATCACTATAGAGACATTCACTAAACTATTAGCACATAAGGAAACGTCTTGACAGGTGAATTTGTTCATCTATGTCCTGATAACAATTATAAGTTGAAAAGTGAGGAAATGAAAAGAATAATTCCTTTTGCAGTTTGTACTCAGTTATCACAGTAATTGGGATTTTCAGTGGTACTTTATTGGTGGTAGCGAGTGAAGACAGTTTGAAATAGTGCATCTAACCTTCTTAATGCTTTTCAAGGGTTTTTATCTCCTGTCTTGGATTTTTTTAACAGCTAATTGGAGTAAAATTTATTGCTGAACTTCACAATGAGTAGATACTTACTTGTGGATTTTGGTTTTAAGACTGGCTTTAATGCTAGGTTTGTATCAAAAGTCTGCGTTAGTAGTAGCGTATAGGTGGCGGTGATAAACAGCCAGCTTTGTAAAGTTGATATAATTGCATTTTTAAATTAGTTTAAGTAAGGTACTCAATACTGTGCTTATGAAAGATAAAAGCTTGAACTGCTCATCACAACTTCGTTCTTTGAGGACAAGATAGAAACTGGAAAAATGCGTAGCGGTCTTCCAAGAGAAAGTAATTTGTTCAGAGGTTGTAAAAGTATAGTCAGAAAGGCGCCTTTTACTCTCAGATCATTAAGATCCACAGGACAGTTGTTCTGAATAAGAATGTTATCTTCAAAATAGTTAAATTATAGACAAATGAGGGACATAGGTAGAAATTATAAGGGAATAGCAAGTTTTGAGAGACAGTTTATTAACATCTGTTGTGCATGTTAACTGCTTTATAAAACAAAACTCACAAAGTTTTTCGCACCTTCATTTTAAAGGTATTTGTGATGCTAGAATGAAACTGCCGTGAGTTTGCTGTGAGGCCTGTTAAGTTTTGAAAAATGCATTGTATAACCAAATGTAGACATTTTAAACCCAAGATATTTTTCTGTTACTTTTCTCAAGTTGAGTTTTATTTTCCTCTCTATGGGAATAACTTGGCTTTACCATTAAAAACCATAATCATCAGCTTTATGTGTGCTCCTGAGCGTGTTGCTGAATCGGAAAGGAAGTTTAGTAGTTTGACTGAGAGACATGAGCAGTGAGAGGAGCCAGCACTCTGTACAGACACAGCACTGCTTTACATTTCTAAAGCATCTTTTATTTCTTGTGCAAAGCTGTGCTTTGGCCTGAGGCCCTCACAGCTGCTCTTTGGACGGTATCAGCTGTTTGGTTTACATTTCTGCAAGAAGCTGCTAAATCTATTGAATTTTTCAAAAGAAAGTGAAAGCTAAATTTCAGAAAAGGCCCCCAATACTGCTCTGAATGGAGCAGTGATACTAAATGGTATTGATTGGAGCAGAGAGGAAAGGGTGGGAGAGAAGGTATTTTAATGGCACCTGGCTTTATGATTTTGTTTTCAAGTATCAGCCTATTGCAAGGTAAGTGACTGCCTTGCTGCATTGAAGCTACCGGTTTAACTACATCTGTTTTATGATACTCTGGTCCATGAGACTATAATTTAGAGTGCTACATAGCATACTTAGCAGCTGTAAGAGAGGTGAAGTTCAAAGGCATCCTAAGCTATAAGCAGATGAAATTTGGGGTTTTTTGTACAAAAATAGATAGTATAACCTGTTTTCCAGTGATTTTGATTTAGGTACTTTTGTGTAGCGTTGTGTATTCCCAATGTTGCTAGCAGGCTGTTACAAGCAACATGTTCATGAAGATGAACTGAAGACACTTTTTAACTTCTGGGCATCTGATTCATAGTTTTTAAAATGAAAATTTATGTGAAGTTTTTGGTTAGTCTTAAGAAACAAAGGTATTTTTGCACCTATCAAAACAAATCCCAAGGCTCACTGACAAAGTTTCTTGTTTCCTTTAAGTTTTGTCACTCAAAAAATTGTTCTACAGATTCTTTTTTAGTTTGCCTCCTTTGTTGCTCTAATATATGCAAGCTAAAATTTGTGGTATTAAGTCTTCTGGTTAAAATAGTATTTTTAGTGTTTAATTACAATTTTAAACATTTTCTAGATAACAGAATATATCCATTTTGAATATTTATGTTTAGAAATTCTGTGTAGTAAGGCTCYATATTGTCTGCTATATGGTTATGGTAACAAAACTCACTAAAGGTTACATCTGATAATCTTCAATCATTTTCATCTTCATGAAATTTGATTAGTTGGCTGAAATACGCCAGCAGAGCACACCCTACCGGTGGAAGCATGGAAGATGCAGACGTGTCCTCTGACATGAAGGCTCATGCATTGCAGTCTCTGAGACAGTAAAAAAAGATGTGTAAATAGCACAGTTGGAGAATACACATTTACAGTGTCATTAAGGATTAGTAATGTGACAGTTTAGCACTTAAGAGCTTACAGGATACACAAGTGGAGACTGGCTTAAGCTGTAAATTCCACCTCTTACCACTTTAACTCATGGCCTATTTTCCCAGTACCCTTCTGTTCTCTCACCACTGCTGTACGTGTAAAACCAACACCAAGCTTGTACATGTGACCCTCCTAATAACCACACGTATTTTTCAAATAGTACCGTGGTGTGTGTTTGGTCAAAATGAAAAGCTAACAACTTAGTAAGCTTTAAAAGCAGGGAGGGTAAAGAGAGAAACAGAATGGTTAAATTATACAATATAATTTTTTTTAACTTGTTTAACAGCTGTCTTATATAGAAAGTTTCAGCCAGACAGGGCTAAATAAACCAAAAACTTCATTGAAAACTGAACTGGCTGGAYGAGACACTAAATCTTCCAAGAACTGACTTAACTTTGAATTCAGTTCGATTCTTTCCTTGGATGTAACTTCCACAGTTTTCCACTATTTGGTGGAATGAACAGTAGCACATTTTATGGCTCAAATTTTTTAAATAGAAACTTGGATCTTCAATTTTAAATATTAGAAGGAGGAAACAAACTGTCTGGGTTCTGTTAATGATTTCTGTGTTTGGAATGAGCTGCGTGGGCCAACAGTGGAAAGATGCCAACAGGACCATCATGCTCCCAGCTTGGCAAATATCTGTATTGTCTCTAAGCTTTTTCTGCCTTCGTACAGTTAACACCTAAAATTCTGTAAATAGAAGTTCTGTGTTCGCTCTACAGCAGGAAAGAGCTGAATAATCAATACACTACTGAGGTTCACTTCAACTGTTTTTTTTTCCTCATATCTTTCATAGTAAATCTCCAAAGGGAAGCGTGACATTTGAGTTGATTTGTGTCTTGTAAGAGGAAGCAGAGATATTTCAAACCCTCTAATGATTAGCCTTTGTATTTGAATCATGGTTATAGAAAAGTTTATGTGGTTACTGTTTGCAAGCTGTTAAAGACAACCTTGTATGCTTCAGTGAATCTAGATCATAGTGCTTGAAGCTTTGGTTGGTTTTCCACTGTTGCTGAAAAGGCACACGTGAACAGCAGCAGAATAAACAAAGGTATCAGAGTTAAAAATGGTAAGGTACTCCACACCGGTGGAAAGACTCAAAAGGAGCTAAAGCAAGAGCAGTTATTTCTCTCCAAATAAGGTGTGTTTGTAAGTTGGGGGATCCTCTTTAACCTTGCCATTTAATTTCATTTTTTTAATTGTAAGCCCAAGCAGAGAATAGGGAGCCACTAATACTAGCCTGAGAGAGATGTTGCTCTTTGAAAAGGTAGAAGCCACTGCAGGAAGCTAATTTTCTGTGAGTAATTATTTTTGTACCTACTTTATTTCCTTAATGCATTGAATATCCTGTTGTCAAGATGAGTGTTTGAAGTGAACCCTTTCATAGTCTTAATTTTTCACACTTTTGTGCTTGTCATTACCAGAGTTGAGCCTTCTGYCTTACATTTTCTGAGAAGTACAAAGAAATCTGCCTATTGCCTTGTGTCCTAGATCTTCACACCTTTAGTTCTAAGTGTGTCAAGCAAAATATACACAGACAGCTAAAGTTACAATGAATACCTGTATCATATAGTTAGTAGTGATGAGAGAATTGAATTGTGGAAGTTTTATTTTGGATACTAAAACAACTTCACAACTGTGAAGCAAATAAGGTAGGACATTGTAATGATGGGGTATCAGTACCCGTGCTACAAACATGCTTTGTTTCTTTGCAACTTCTGAACTATTCATGAGACTAATGAGGTCAATATTCCAGTGTTAGAATAAGATACATGCTGTATACACACATTTTCAATAACTGTGTTTATACAGTGAGAAGGTGTACTATCATTACCACTCATAATTCTTCTGCATGTATTATGCATATTACCTTGTTCATTTATGTTTTTTGAAATACATAATAAAGAACGTATTTGTTTCCAGGATCACAGCTCTGCTTTGTTCCGATTGCAGTGTTCTGGATAAAAATATCCTCCTGTTATGTGTTGTTATATGATAGATTACTGCTGCACTGAAGCTTTTATTCAGAAGAAATGTGCTATACAAGGGTGTTAGAAATAGCCTGCAATAAAGGAAGCATTGTGGTAGAAGCAAACTGGCATAGTGGCTAAATTGTGAAAAAAGGCATCTTGTTTGGAAATCGAATTTAATTAAAAAGCACTCTCAATCTCTAGTAATATAACTGCTTTAAATTTTCAGACAGTGGGAGTAGCTCACCGTTGCCCAAGTATGCCTCATCTCCCAAACCAAACAACAGCTACATGTTCAAACGAGAGCCCCCAGAGGGATGTGAGCGAGTGAAGGTCTTTGAGGAAATGTCGTAAGTAATGCCTTTTATATCAGCTGGTATCTGCAAAGCAGTAAACCTGTTTACTGAGCCTATTCAACTGCAGATGAATAAACTATTCCAGCTGATGAGTTTTTCAGGAGCAAACTATTCTTAGAGTTTGTACAGAAGAGAAGTTGAAGTGTTCACGTTGGTTTGAAGAGGAAATGGAGTCTTTTATGCTTGAACTCTTTTTGTGCATTTATAAAAGGCAACAAAAATCCAAGCAGAAAAGATAAGGTACATTTAATTTCCTAAGCATTTATAAATCTCTTTCCATGTATTTTTTATTAACTTTTTAAATGTTCGTGGCTTAAAACAAAAACTCTCCTTGTCATAATTCTTCATCAGTTTTAAGCATAGGTTACATTTTGATAAGTATAAAACATATGAAAAGGAATGAAACCTATGTAAGGTGTTTGTAGACAATAGTATACTTGTGGCATAGACTTTGCTCAATATTTTTGCTGAGCAAGAAATTGGAAATTAAACTCTTGGACATCATGTCTTTTTCCCCTAGACCCAGCAGTATTTGAGCACATGCTGTCGAGGTTGCATGCTTAACTCCTGTGGATGAAAGAATTAAGGAGGGGAYGTTTCTTGCTCTTAACAGCATTCATTGCCTGCTGCATGGTGAAGGAGCAATGTTGGGTTGTGGAGGAAGCCTCCAGACAAATTATGGAATATGGGAAAGGAGAGGTCTATTTCATGGAGGTTCTCAAAGGGATTTAATATGACTAAATGTGTTGTTGCTGCATTTTTTTATTAAAGAAGAATTTGTGCCATTCTAAATTACCGCGGCATTTTTTCATGTGCATACGTACTGCAGATTTTTCTTGCTGGAAGTTGCATGTTTATCCAGTAATTATCAAGTCATTTTTGTGACGGTACTATTTTTAATGCTGTGGATCAGTTAGCTGACTACCAATATGGAAGATGTTTGCCCCTCTGTCCAATTAATCCCATTCCTTGTCATTCACATTTTAGCAACGTGTAGAACCACAAAGTTCATGACATATAAAACATCTTGCTTGGCCAGGTATATAATCTTTTTTCTTGTTGTAGGTCTCGTCAGCCTGTCTCAGCCCCTCTCTTTTCATGTCCTGACAAAAACAAGGTTAATTTCATCCCAACCGGATCAGCTTTCTGTCCTGTAAAACTTCTGGGCCCCCTCCTTCCTGCTTCAGACCTGACGCTGAAGAACTCTCCAAACTCTGGTCAAAGCACAGCTTTGAGCACCCTGACTGTTGAGCAGCTTTCGTCTCGGGTCTCTTTCTCATCTCTGTCAGATGACACCAGCACAATGGACTCTACAGAGGTCCCGGTACAGCAACCGTCCCAACAGCAGCAGCCACTTTTGCAAGAAATTCAGACTGAAGACCATTCCTCTCCTCAGAGCTATGTGTTAATCTAGACCAAGGTGGAGCAGGCCTCTGCCCTGAAACAAGGATTGAGGAGATAATAGTTCAGATACATCTGCATGAGGTGGCAACCTTTCAGAACAACATGGAATACTTAGCAACATTTGAAAAAATATCTCAACGCTGTTCTTGGCAGGGACAGAATTAATATTCAGCATTTTTTGTGAGAAAGCAGTAATGCCTGCAGAATCCATATATCATTAAGCGTTTTAAGTGGAGACTATGCATTTCATAGTATGTTTGACCAGATTAGTACTGTGTCCTGTGTTCTGTTTCAAATTCTACAGTATAAATAAGCTCTATATATATATATATAAAAAAAGTTGCCTGTCTGAATAGAAAATGTCTTGCTGTGTTGTGTCCTATGGAAAATACTGTACTTCAGGATTATGTTTACAATTGATCCAGGTGTTTATGTTTCTAACTTCTGTAATACACACAATGCAAAAAAAAAAAAAAAAAAAAATGGCCACAACAGTTGCACAGTGCCCACCCTATGGCCTAGCTTCAGGTACTTCTCTCGAAGTGTAAACTCAGGTAACTTGGAATGTATATCATATTGGGATATAAAATATTTTACAGCTACAAAGCTAAAGAGGGAACATCACTCTTTTGCCTTTCCTTATTTTATGCATTAATATTTCCTCATTACATTCCACTTCCTTGGAATAAGTGCATTCAGATCCAGGTGAATGATGACCCTGGACATGGGTGAACATGAGGAGAACCAGCAAATCTGTGATGTATATCACTTTGTCATGTGCTTACAAGCAAAACAACTGTTGCATTTACTGTCATTTCAATATATGTAAAAATGTGGCATTGAAAGGTTTCAGGTGTTGCTCAGTTAATGACTGTTAAAACTGTTGCAAATAAAGTGTTCAGTACTAGGCTGTACATGAGAAACATTCCATGTTGTGTGTGAGAGGATTTTGAAAGACAAGAATGTTTTTGTTCAAGGACAGAAATTCTTTCAGGTTTCACAGGGGGTGATGGGGATTTCCTCTCATGTTTTTGTTGGCAGTTAAGGATGTGAAATGCTACTGTTACCGTCTAAAAGTCAAATTAATGTTTAGTTTCTCTTTTGGAAATGTTCATTCATTTGCTGGTTGGAAATAGGTTTTCAGATTTTGTCAAGCAGTGTTAGATAAGCAGCATTTTATTTATGTAGTGAGTAATTGTGTTTGGATTAAAGTCCAAAAGTAGCAAGTGGGTGTTCTAAGAGGGGTGGGGAAAACAATAGTTTTAAGTTCATGTTACTTAATCAAAGCTTCTCCCATAACTTTCAGTTACTTAAGTTGTGTGTGTAAAAGTGTGTTTTTCCCCCCTCCTTAAGTGTGAATAAAAAAAAATCCTTGTAAAATAATCCTGGTTTTGCAGGCTGGACACTTTCTCAAAATAGTACATGGCAAGAACGGGTTAGTGGTGCTCTTCTATTGTACTGGAACAAGAGGAGCATTGCTTTCAGAGATAATTTTCTGTGATACAAAGAGGACCCCAAAGGCAAAATAAACTTGATGTTCTTGCTGCGTTGCTTTCAGCTCAGTGGAACTACATTTATGCTGTCTGCTCCTAAGAGAATAAGGTTCACCTTTTCCAGGAATTGAAGAGATTAGTAGCCTGCAGCTACTGAGCATTTAAACTTGCTCTATTAGGTTTTTTTCCTCTTTTGAAGATGAGATTGGAGGGGGGTGAGAGTGAGCCACCAATAACTACTCACTAAATATGTGCTTTCTTTGGAGATAAAGCATCGTTTCTTTTTTATTACTGAGGTTTTGTTAATACTATGTTACAGGGTGGAATTTGCAGCCTATAAAACAGTCACTGTTTTTTGGCTCCCCTTGCAGAAAATACAGAAGGAGAGAGAGATCTGTCTCTAACCATTTTCATGTGAAAAACCTTCTTGAAACACAACAGCCATCTTTAACCCTACTAATCTCAGGCCTAGGTGAAAACACTATATATTTTATAGACTGAAGATAAAGGGGAGGAAATACTCGTGATGTAAGTATTGATTCCTTTTAATATTTTTCTTTCTAGATTAACATTGCAGTATGATGACCTTTATATGCTCTGGTTATGTCCAGATAAGAAATTGTAGTCTCAGTTATTGGTGATAGGTTACCAGGGGATATGATGAGTGGTTTTTAGATCAGTGGTGAACTCTGTACAATATTTGCAATGCCGTTACATGTTCTTTTTATTTTTTCCACGAGAAACTAAATATTAATTAAATTGCACATTTGTTCTTAGCAGATTTGAAGGTTTTGAACCAAATGTGTTAAAGCTAATGCTTTGCCATGTAAATTTCCCAGCAGTTGTTTATCTCAATTGTATTCTACATCCAGCTGTAGAAATTTGTCAAATATTGTTTAAAGTTTTGTACATAGTTGTACTGTTATTTCTAGCCACTGTGCTGAACAGTATTCAAGTTACCACATAATATTGCTTTACACAAGGAAATGTGTGGCTTTTGTTTTGTATTTTTTTGGTATAGAACTTCCTGTGTCTTATTTAAATAAAAATTATAGTTAAAAAAAAAAAAAAGTGGTGGGGGGGACATGCAAAAGCAGTGGTTCATTTATTTGTTTTGGAAACTGTGTATGAAACACCATAGAATGAGATGAAAATTTAATACTGTTCCAAATTTACATCTAGAATAATGTCAACCATGTATCTTTGACTAGTGTGCTATGTCTTCAAGAATAAGATAATCTCTTATCTACTGATTTTTGCATAACACTGTTCTAGGGAGGAAAAAAATCTAAAAATAGCTGAATGCTTAAATATGCTTTAAAAATAGCATATTTTATTTCTGCATATGATGAGGTTTTTCTCTCTTCAGAGCATAGAAAAAAAAATCAGTTAAGCGTTATTGGAAACTGTGTATCGACTGCTGTGTTTGTGGTATGGCTCATTTCAAGTTATCTGTTGAAAATTATGAAAGCCATTAGATGTTTCACTATGTGAAACTAAACTAAACCCCTAAAGGATGTGGTATAAATCTACTGACAGTCTTGGTTTCATGTTGTTTTGTATGAGTCAAATGATTGTCATTTGACTTGCAAAATAATTCTTTCCAGATGGGGGGTGAGGGGGAGGGAGGAAGAAAGAAGAAGAATATTTAAATACATGTAAATCCTCCAAAGTCAGTGTTTACTGAAGAGCACTATGGCAATAACCAGCAAGAATGGTTTAATGCTTACTATCAGTAAGTGGAAATTTAAGTTTTCAGCATCCCAAAGATTACAAGGTTTCGATGTGACTATGGTAAAAACATTAACTGAAAGTTAACTGAAAGTGCTGAAAGTCTGGAGCCTCAAAGGATGTAGTATCCCACCCTGCTATGAAAATGCTTGATGTCCTTCAGTCAGAAGTGGCTTGGTTTCAGCCATTTCATCATCAGCTTGTAGGGCTTGCTAGGAAAAGCTTTCTGACTGCCTGTCCTCTAAATGGATTTCGCTGCGGCGCTTTCGGGCTGTCCTTGTGTGGGAGGGCACTCTCTTCTCAAGAGTTACTTTGACAAAAGCGTGTAGCCCACCCTGAAAAGATGTGATGCAACTTGTACCACGGGTAACTTTTTCACCATCCATGTGAACCTACGCCTCACCTGGTTAGTTACGGTTGTGGTAACGTGCTGCTTCCACATAAGCCACACTTCGAAGTTGTGTGCTTTTGTTGTAATTCACTGCCTAGTCAAAGCCAAGCAGTCCGAAAAGTGCTGAGCGTAGAGAGCTAATGAAATAATTTTGCCTTGTGTCCCTGCTTTGTGACTAAAAGATCTTCCTCAACTTAAATGTTACACTTTCTAGCAATTCATGGCTCTAGAAATGGACTCTTCAGAGACTGCAGGACTGTGTAAGGGGAGCCCTTGGCTACGTATGCTGGGGTAGGGAGCAACAGATAGTGACCTGCTTGTTTTAGGAAGCAGGGTGCTGTCAGGGAAATGATTTATGGCTTCCTGAGAAATGAGCTCTTGGGAGGGGCCAGATACTGGCCCAAGGGTAGAGCCTCAGTATCTTCACAGTATTTAAACGTAAGCCTGGAGTAATACAAAATAAACACAAGAATTTGAATGGATTAGAGATGTTGGCTGACATCGCAGTTGCAAACGAAGACCACTGAGGCTTAGCAAACTAGCTCCTGGCCTTACTCTATGGTAATGGATTGATACCTTCATCTGTTACTTGAGGTAAAATCCAAGCAGCTTGAAGATGACAGATGACTAGTAGAAGTATAAATCAATTACTGTTGTAAAACAGTCTGGCTTGCTTTGCAAAATATAGCCATGCAAACACAAATTTGAAGCTACTCAATTGGGAGGAAATAACCGTAGTTCCTGCAATGTGTTTCCAGAACCTAAATGCAAGGAAAAAGTGAGTGAAAGCTGGGAAAGTACATCTGTTACTGGGATGTACACGTACAGCCATTCATAGTTGGTGCTTGGCTAAAGGAAGTTGTTTGATCAAAGACTGTCATGCAGTTAAAATATGTATATCTTGTCTCTGTTTGCATTAATGTAACCGGTCCTGGAAAACTAGTTCAGGAGAGACTGTAAAAGGCTGGAGAAGGCTCAGGGAAGAGCTATAGGAATGAGTGAGGTACTGGAAAAAACAGCAAGGTTTTGTAGGAGCTCAACATGTTTAACTTAACAGTTGAGGAGTGACTTAATTCCAGTTAGTAAATACCTACATAGGAAATACTTAATAACAAGCTACTTCAGTTTAACAGACATGGAATACTAAACTTGAGCACTAAGAAAATGAAGCTAGATGAATTCACCTTAGAAATGTGGATTTATTTTAGCACTAAGGGTAATTAGATACTGGGCCAACTTGCAAAGGTGGATTTTGTTTCAAGTACTGGTATGTTTAAAATGAGATGATTTTACAAAGGACGTGCTCAAAGAACATGTTTTTATAAGCCTTACTATCTCATGATTATTTGGGGCTTTTTACATTTCAGTTGATTTTAAAGAGGGAGGGTTTTTTTAGCTACCTTAAGCATTCTTGCCTCACTAAAAAAGTAGCATGCTGCAATATTTTTAGCTGGGGAATTAATACTTTTTTTTAAACTGTCTGGAATAGCTCTTTGAAGATAACTTCTGGCTTCTGAAAATTTTTGGTTTGTGTCACACATGAAGTCTCCAGTAAAGCAGAAGTGGTTGAGTAGCTTTGTAGTTGTTCTGATTTCTGTCACCTCCTCAATAGCACTGTAATTTTGAAGAGATGGCAAGAAACTGGAGAGTAGGCAGTGTCTTTTTGGAGTGCAACAGGTCATAGAAATAATGTCATTCAAGTGGGGCTGATAGGAAAACACTGATCAAGAAGGTAGAGCGTTTCCTCAGTAAGGACCACGTTGGAAGTGAGTGAACATGCAAGTTAAACTGCTAATTCAATTGACAACAAGAAAGAATAGCAATCAGATGAAGCTGGATAGAGTGATGACCCCTTTTTTAAGAAGAACTTGAAACTTTATCTCAGGTTGTAACAAGTTCTGATGTTAAATTGGCTGCCTTGAGCTGTAGCCTGGAAGCTCAGATGCAGAGGAGCTGGAAGCCTGGGAGAAGAGGAAGTTGTGTAATCTTTTTTTTCCTCCCCTTGAATTAGAGACTGAGCTTGTTAACGAAGCACAATTAGGCTAATAACTGCGCCTGTAGAAAAATAAGTTCTGGGGCTTTTTAATTTTTTTTTTTTTTGGTGTATTGTGCATGGTGAAGTGTGTGGTTAAACTTCCCAGTGATTTGTACAGCTGTTGTTTGAGAAACAGGGCTTGCTCAGGGCAATGTATGTTTAGTAATACCCATGGTAATCTATTTCTTGTACCCTTGTTTTTACTTTTACTTCTCCAAACTGTAAGTAAATAGCATTATCTAAATCCAGACTGCTAGGCATAGCAGTCATGTTAACTAATTCTGGGTGCTTACTGCAGGAGGAGATGAGATCTGAGAGCTCTTGAGATTTTTGTGGAAGGAGGTTCTTTCTCCAAGGAGGAGAAAGCTAAAAGAAACTTAAGGTTTGGTGCCACAAGGCTGGGTGATGCAATTACTCCTTTCCGATTTCTGTTCGGGTAAGAATTTCTAGTCCTGCCCTATCTCTATGATACAGAGGTTTCTCAGGGAGTAACAGCCTCCCTTTCCATAAGATTGGTGGTATCTTTGGTCTTGTTACATAGGGAAGGAAGAAATCATTCTTGTGAAAAATTAAAAAAGTAAGGGTGTTGCCTTTGGAAACAAAACATTGGTTTTAGGAAATAGGAAAAAAAAAAATGCTTGACTCTGCTTTTGTGATTTCTTTGGATTCCAATTCATTGTACCTCCTGAGGATGCTGAAAAACATTCAGCATTTTGGTGTCAGTCGCTGAAAAAATAAGAATTTTCAGGTGTAGCTTTACATCTCTGTGACAGTACGGAGATGGTACCATACTACAGGCTTTCTCTGCATGGTTTTATTTTGGGTGGGGCACGTGCGTGTATTTTAAGGATTGCCACCTCATTTAGGGGCTCTTGTTCATGAAATGAAGTTGAGTATAGTGGTGGACGTGTTTTCTGTTCTAGTGAAGAATGCCAAGGAGACAGTTTAGACGCTTTCTGAGTTCAGTACCTAAGAAACCTGCTTCCCTCTAGGGAGGACTTTCTGTTCTGACCCTCTTCTGGAGGGGAAACCCTTGGGGGCGGGGGGGGGAGATGAAGATGGTGGTAGTAGGTCTTTCACTTTCTAAGCAATGGGAAAGCAAAGGCAGCCTAGGCCCTCCCTGTACCTCATTTGGAGGGTAACCTTGATGTGCATATTTGTATGTACAGGATGTTCTTTGGGTTAGGAAGACAGTGGATGCCTTAATACTCCAGAGGAGCATTAGCCTGGATAAGTGTCATTTGTTCTCCAAATCAGGCCATCTATAGATTGCAGTCTGTCTCTTTGAATCATAGAACCATATAATCATTAAGGTTGGAAAAGACCTCTAAGATCATCAAGTCCAACCGTCAACCCAACACCACCATGCCCACTAAACCATGTCCCTAAGCGCCTCATCTACACGTCTTTTAAATACTTCCAGGGATGGTGACTCCACCACTTCCCTGGGCAGCCTGTTCCAATGCTTAACCACTCTTTCAGT